>OW796111.1:6177214-6777214 GCA_941860345.1 Chrysodeixis includens | reverse complement strand
TCGTCCAGCATACTCACCATGGAATCCTGATATTTCATGAATGTCAAAAAACTGTTCTGAAATAGTGCTAAATAGTACCCAAAGGAAAAAAATAGTGCTCTTGTACTTGCGAAGTTATAGCCATAGTTCGATGAGTATGCTGGACGAAGGTTTCGCCCAGCATACTCACCTCCGTCCGGAGAATCTGTATACGCTTCAAACATAATTCATACTTCAAAAAATAGTTCCCAAATAGTGCCAAACGGTGCCCAAAAAGAAAAAACAGTGCTCGAATAACTTCGGAGTTATAGGCTTCGTTCAGTGAGTGTGCTGGGCGTAGGTTCTACGCCCAGCATACTCACCTCAGTGCGCGAATATCAAACGAGCTATAGGTATAATTTACGTCTCAAAAAATTGTGCTTGAAATAGTGCCCAATATCAGTCCAATTTTTGCTTGACTTTTGACTTAGAAAACCATTAAATTTTAATGTAAACTTCTACATACTAACGTAAAATGGGGTACAGTCGTCGACACATGTTTTAGGACAAGAATATTAAACTTTCTAATTGTAGACTTCATGTTATTGGAAATAATTATGGTATTTTCTCACATGTCAAAAACTTTCGATTAAATGCATTATTATATATTTTATAAATAATAATAAATGAATGAAACTTTAAGCGTAAATGAAGTCTATTACTTCATTGCATTGTGTGTTTGTCTGAATAAAAACAGTCATTTGCAGCCAATAAAATTAATATCTTAGGACATGCTTAAGAAGTTTTAAAAATGGGTACCTACTTAGTCACTTTTTGTAAGGTTTGATGTAGGTAGGTACATTTTCCTTTTACAATTTTTCAAGATATTAATTTTATTGGCTGCAAATGACTGTTTTTATTCAGACAAACACACAATGCAATGAAGTAATAGACTTCATTTACGCTTAAAGTTTCATTCATTTATTATTATTTATAAAATATATAATAATGCATTTAATCGAAAGTTTTTGACATGTGAGAAAATACCATAATTATTTCCAATAACATGAAGTCTACAATTAGAAAGTTTAATATTTTTGTCCAAAAACATGTGTCGACGACTGTACCCCATTTTACGTTAGTATGTAGAAGTTTACATTAAAATTTAATGGTTTTCTAAGTCAAAAGTCAAGCAAAAATTGGACTGATATTGGGCACTATTTCAAGCACAATTTTTTGAGACGTAAATTGTACCTATAGCTCGTTCGATATTCGCGAACTGAGGTGAGTATGCTGGGCGTAGAACCTACGCCCAGCATACTCACTGAACGAAGCCTATAACTCCGAAGTTATTCGAGCACTGTTTTTTCTTTTTGGGCACCGTTTGGCACTATTTGGGAACTATTTTTTGAAGTATGAATTATGTTTGAAGCGTATACAGATTCTCCGGACGGAGGTGAGTATGCTGGGCGAAACCTTCGTCCAGCATACTCATCGAACTATGGCTATAACTTCGCAAGTACAAGAGCACTATTTTTTTCCTTTGGGCACTATTTAGCACTATTTCAGAACAGTTTTTTGACATTCATGAAATATCAGGATTCCATGGTGAGTATGCTGGACGAAGGGACACTTGTGAGATGGGACTCATTAGGTTTGAAGCTTACAAAAGTGGACTTGATAGAACTAACTATAAGCTATCAAAAAAGTGCTGGGACATGAACATCAACCTTTTTTTTTATGTAAAACTGCAGAAAATAAAAATAAAACCAAAAGAAAGGTATATTTTAATGTTTTATTCAATAAAAATGTGACAAAAAAGGGAAGGGAAAAATGTGAATAAGGTAAATAAGATAAAAAAAAACTAAATCTCTAAGTATGTGCTTGTGTAAAACAACTTAGGCAATAAGGCTTCAAACACGTATTGCAAATCGTCGAAACTTTCTTTGCCTTATTAGTGGCAGCCTTTGGTGTTTCACCATTCTGACGATGTATATTGTAACATCCCGCACATCTACGTCTCTTGTTTTCCAGTTCTTGAAGGAAATGTTGAGCTGCTGTTGTTTCTCGTGATGAGCTTGACACACTGCTTGAAGATGGCTGTGATCGCAGGAGGTTTGTTGACACGTGTGTTTCATTTAGGTCAATTAGTTTTTTTGCAATGTCTGTTTGGGCATGTAAAATTGAGCACTTCTGTGAAGGGTTCAATTTGTTATATAAATAAATAGAATTTATCAAGGCCACGCCAAAAAGTACGTCAACTGCGATCTTTTTGTACCACGTAAGGGTCTTTCTAATTGGAGAATAAAAACTGGTGAGTTCGTCGGCGAGATCGATGCCTTTTTTTCTTTGGTTATACTCCAGTATCATATTTGGTTTCAAACGTGGGTTTCTACCAGAAGACATTGCCTGTTCATCGCCATAAAACGTGGATATCATCAGTACGTCTCGTTTGTCTTTCCACTTGAGTACAGTTATGTTATTGCGTTGAGCAGAAATTTGCTCACCCCTCTTGAGTTTTTTGCTTTTGACCAACTGAGGCAGATTTTTACGGTTCCTACGCAAAGTGCCACAAAGATCAGTTTTATGACGAAGCAAATATTCCGCCAATAGGACACTTGTGTAAAAGTTATCAGCTATTATAATTCTTCCTTCGTCAAGTAATTTCTCACAAAGTTGAACTACTACGCTTCCTGGTTTGTCCAAACCAGGATACTGTGGATCCTGTCCAGTATAAACCTTATACTCCCAGACATATCCGTCATCAGTCGTAGCCTTGTAAATTTTCATGCCGTATTTATGACTTTTGCTCGGATTATATTGTCGCATAAGTAATCGACCTTGAAACGGCACCATTGATTCGTCAACGACAACGCACTCTCTGGGAATAACGAGTTTTTTGCAATTATCCATAACAATGTCAATCAATGGCTGTACTTTATACAACCGATCATTTGGGTCCCTTTCAGCCAAATTGTCAACAAAATGCCAACAACGCAAGATTGCCACAAAACGGTTATATGACATGTTTATTTTGTGGATCAAAGGATAATAAAAGAAAGGATCAGTCTTCCAGTACGATTCCAGTGTTGGAAACTTGATAATTCCAGTTAACATGTAAATGCCAAGAATTTTTTTCATTTCCGCGTTGTCAACAGGTTTCCAGCGAGACATCCGACCATTTGGATTAGAAGCCATAGTTTGTTCGGCATAAATGTTGGTTTGTTCCGTCATCAAGTTCAGCACATTGTCATCGACTATTGTGCGGAATAGACTATACAAATTCGCATCGTCAGGTATATTTTCAGTTCGAATAAAATCTTGAGAAAGTAATGGTTGCCGGCATAATGGCTGGACTCTGTAAACCCAACCTTCTTGTTCGTCTTGACTTTGTAGGACTCGTTCATAATGTGGCCTATCATTTCCACCTCTATCAGCATCAGCTTCAGACGAAGATCCATCGACGGGGCTACGGGGATTAACTGGACTGCGACTGCGTCGGGCGGTTGGTGACGATGAATGTCGAGAGCCAATATTTTGACGAGTTGCAGAAGTGGGACGGCGATGGGTACCTTCTGATGAACACCCAGCGACGGGGCTGCTGGGGATCATTGGACTGCAACTGCGTCGGGCGGTTGGTGATGATGATGATTGGGAGAAAATATTTCGACGAGTCACAGAAGCGCCAATACTGGGGTTGCGCCTAATCACTGGTCTAGTAATGTCATTGTTACTTACATCTGATTCCGGCGAATTTGGCACAAAGTCCGGATCAGCTACACTATCATCATTATCATATTCAATCGGCTCTTCACTTCCAACGCATAAGCGGACACGATTTTCCAAGACATCATGTTGACCTGACCAATTTTCCGTTTCGTCTACACTACTGTCCTCATCCGAACTCGAGGAGTTTTCTTCTTCGCAGTCACTACCTTCTAAAAGTTTCCGCAACTGCTCGTCCGTGTACTTTTGACGACTCATTATAAATAAAAATTAACGACAACTATAACCTTGACCAAATACAACAGAAGTTCTAACCGACAAACAAAAACCATATGATTTTGATTGATGTCTGACATTGACACTACAGACAGTGACATTTGAAGTATTGCCAGAGTGGAAAAATACATGGAAAGATAGTTCTATAAATAGTTTTAGGATGTGTTAACATTTTAATTAAAAAAACAAATAAAAAACACAAGAATAATCGGAAAAAATAACAGCCCATATCATGGGCTGTGGGACTTATACAACCAGCGGTAAAAAATTTGTCCTTATAAGTCCACAGCCCGTATGTGGGCTATAATAAAAAAAGGGGTGGGGGGGTGTTTTTTTATTTCTAATTATACATTAAATATCCCCTAAGATCTAAACTGACAGAAATATCACAAAAACCTACTTGGACTTGGGGGTCATATCTTATGATTTGGCTTGGACTGTAAACCTGTTAAAATGGATGATATAGACGTGGAAGAATTTATAAATGAAATTGAATTACGTCCTGCTATATGGAACTCCAAAAGCGACAAACACAGTAATCGCACGGAAACAAAAAATGCTTGGGAAGGTATATGTGAAAAATTTATAAAGGATTTTAAAAATAAAAATACTGGTGAAAAAAACGCTAAAAATTTAAAACAACACTTAGGCCTAAGGGCTATAACGCACTAGCGGCCTGCCGCGATGCGGTATGCCGTTGCGGCAGGCCGCAGTATATACGGTCTGCCGTAACGGCACGCCGTATTCCGGCTGACCGTATGGTCTTGGCTCACTGCGGTCTGCCGCAATCGTCAGTGCTTCTAGAAATATTGCACATGATGGACGTTGAGGAAGTTGCGGCGGTCATTTGGACGTAGTTAGGCCTCTTTTCCATTACACGGTTGTTCAAACGTAC
The DNA here is from genome assembly GCA_941860345.1 of Chrysodeixis includens. Taxonomy (NCBI): domain Eukaryota; kingdom Metazoa; phylum Arthropoda; class Insecta; order Lepidoptera; family Noctuidae; genus Chrysodeixis; species Chrysodeixis includens. Next base: position 6,772,359 of record OW796111.1, on the reverse strand, counting down.
GGTGTGTAAAGACTACTACACACATGCCGGCGGCAATGCCGCCGGGTTCATGCCGAGCGGCTATGCCGCCGGCAATACGAGCCGCCGGCACAAGCCGCACAAAGCCGTCAAGCATCATTCCGGTTGTGACAGTCACATAGAACGCTAGTAAAGTGAAATTTTTTTTTGGTTGGTTGGTTACAATGAATACGAAAATCATCAGCACTGCCGCCGCAGTTGTAATTTTTATTTTAACCCATTCACTGCCTTCCCGAAAAGTAACGACATTACCCAGATGCCGCCATACTATGATATACCGCCCGCCCATCGGCGGACCCGGCATCTCGATTAAGTATCTTAGCCCGCCCATCGGCGTTTGCGGCATGAAGCTGTAGATTTCGACATGAACCGTTTGATACGTCGTGTTTACATGTACTTTATTGTGTTTGTTAGACTATCAGATTGAAAATCAAAAATATGACTGGAAACGTTCAACGAAAATTGGTTGCAACGAGTAACTGTAAGCAGTTTTTAGGATATAGCTCTTTTTCAAAACCTGCTAATAATAACTTTGTTTTTCATAAAAATACCATTAGAGCTAGTTCAGACATGGCGGAATCCGTGCGGAGCAAATCACGCGGTTCTAAACGCAAGTGTTCAGACAGACGCGGATGTAAATGCGGAGTGCCGTAATCCGCATAGAGTGACAGCGTTCTAGTCCAATCATGGAAGTCGAAGAAGCAATATGTGTGTACTTGTTGCTCCGTAAAAAAGAAAGAAAGAAGAAACGGCAGTATTGGGTGCATCCAATATTACGTGATCGGCTCACCCATGGTCAGTTTCAGACTTTATATCCAAAATTAAGAAGTTTTGAACCAAAATTCTTTAATTATTTGAGAATGTCGATAAATTCATTTGATGAATTATTACATAGAAATGATCAGTGAACAAATTGCATCTAATGATACCCATATGAGGTCAAGCGTGGCCCCAGAAGAAAAACTCGTGATTACATTAAGGTAAGATATTTATTTTATACATCAGAATATATGTTTTGTACTATAGAAGACTGTGAGTCGTCAGTGCTATTGCATGATAAAGGCGATGGAGACTCTCCTGGTACGATTGTAGAATATCCTGTAAAATATCCTTGTGGGTTTGAATATTGTTGGTTTTGCCAAAATACTTCTAGGCGTGTTCTGCTGGCTCGTGATATGAATAGGCGCTGGTAATTTCTACCCTTTCTGTATTACCTGGAGTAATTCAATTTTAGTAGCCAAACGCTTATTTTCTGGAACTTTTTTTAACTCTTTATACAATGACATACAAAAAAGCTTATCATCATCATCTTGCTTTGACATACTTTCTTGTAATTGTCTCTGTATTTTATCCCTTGATTCAATGCTATTTTCTAATATGTCAGCCAATCGCTCTTCTGAAGTAATTTTAGTCTTCTTCCTTTTATTGGGTACTGGTTGTATTTCACGTGCATTAACAAAATTATCTTGGTTTTGGTCAATGTTTTGAATTCCTTCATTTTTGGCTTCATGTATGTTTGATGTCGTTTCTTTGTTTTCTACTGTCTTCTGAAAAAAAGAAAGCCGGTCAAAATACATGTATTTTGAACCTTTACATGCACCAGAACCAGAAGGAATTGATTTGCCTTTCTTGAATTCCTTATTATAAGCATCCCGTATATTCTTCCACTTTTTTTGTAATGTTACACCTGGAACAGAAATCAGTATTTTTAACAAAATTGTAGACTTATAAATACAGGAGCGGTCAAATAATTGAAGACACTCAAAAATTTGAAAAATTTTAAATAAAATAATTGACACTCATTATTTTAAACTAGCTGGTGCCCGCGACTTATAATTAATAAATGAAAAGTTTGCAACTTTTTTAACAAAACGATACAGATCAAGATTATATTGTTTCAGATATCTGGGTACTGGTTGTTCCTTTGGAGAACTGCATTACAACTTTCGTCTTGGCAAATCTACAATTACAGGATTTGTCCGTGAAGTATGTGAAGCTCTGTGGGAAAAAGTCGCAAAAAATGTCATGCCTGAACCCAGCGAAGATATATGGAAGAAAATAGCTACAGATTTTGAAAAATATGCAAATTTCCCCAATTGCATTGGCGCCATAGATGGCAAGCATATAAGGATTACAAAACCCAATGATTCTGGATCTTTGTATTATAATTACAAAACTTTTTTTTCCATAGTGCTGTTGGCACTTTGTGATAGTAACTATTGTTTTTCTTTCATAGATATTGGATCATATGGAAAAAGTAGTGATTCTGCAATTTTTAAAAATTCGGTATTTTATAAAAGATTAATAGAAAAGTCATTACACATACCAAAACCTAAACCAATATCTAACTACGCCATTATCAGATCCTACGCCATTGCCATACGTCATAGTTGGCGATGAAGCGTTTGGTTTATCCGAAACTGTAATGCGACCCTATGCAGGTAGAGGGCTATCATACGAAAAAAATATATTTAATTACAGGTTATCAAGAGCTCGACGTTATATTGAATGCACTTTTGGAATTCTGGCAAACAAGTGGCGCATTTTTCATAGGCCTATAAACGTTAATATAGACTTTGCCGAAGACATAATAAAGGCCTGTTGTGTGCTACACAATTTTGTTAGAACTAGAGATGGTATACAGTTTGAAGATACTTTATATACTGGGCCAATGAGTAATCTTAATACATTACATGCAGGAAGGGGTACACCGTCATCATTAAATATTAGAGACAAATATGCTAATTACTTTGTAAATGAGGGTCGTGTAGAATGGCAAGACACAAAAATATAAAAACTTGAGAGGTGTCAAGGGACACCCGGATAGAACGAAGTTGACCTCACTGGAGGCGAGTAGCGAGGCGCGGTGTTTGCGTGCGTGAGAATCGTGAGATTTTTTTCCGTCTAGCCCCCTTTCACAACGCGCAATAAGGAACTTCGTTCCAAAATTAAAATTTGTTACAGTTCGCGCCAAATAACTAAACTCAAGATGGCGTCGCGTCGGTTGCACATAGTCACTAGCTACTCCGTTACTATGCTAACGTGATATTTTTCCCGCGCCCGATACTTACCTCCAATCACAATAACAACATTTTTATATAGTTTAGTTATTTGGGGTGGACTGTCAATTACAAAATATGTAAACTACCCTGATAAATGTAAAATTAAATACATACTGACCAAAAAGAACCTTTTTTTCCAAAGAATCCTCATTTTCTCCAAAAATCTCCACCAGCTCCTGCCAAGCTCCGTTTCTAATAATTTTATTGGAATATTCTGCACATTGGATGTCCCACAAAGCAGGTCTCTTTTCCACCTCATCGATGAATAGCTCGGTGTCGAAGCGATCCATTGTCACCGTCCGATACGCGCGGCTTCCGCAGAGCAACTGAACGCGCTCTAGGTACGTCAAGTAAATAGATCCGAGCGGCAACCGCGCGAATTCATTTTCTAGCGGTTGAGTGGCGGTAGCCGCGCGGTTTGTCAATCCGCGCGGACAGGTATGAACGAATTTATAGGCGCTAATGTAAATAAGATCCGCGCGGTCTAACCGGGCGATTTGCATCCGCACGGATTCCGCCATGTCTGAACTAGCTCTTAAACAACTATGAAAAACAAAGTTATTTTTTGTTGGCAAAAAAATGACTTCTCCGAACCCTTTATGTACGTGTCCGACTCGCACTTGGCCGGTTTTGATTATAATGCAATATGCTTCTTTTTCAGAGAAAAAACGTTCTCGGTCGCCTAATATTCTACTTGATAGTCAAGTTTGGGATGATGATGACTTATCTCAGTCGGTATTGGCACCACACAAGAAACGGAAAGGTAAAACCTCAAATCAAGATAATAAAAAAGAAATGGAATATCAAGAATCCTGTAAAAATTGCCAGATTGTCACTGAAAGTATTGACAAAAAAGATAAACGTAATATATTATTTGGGCAGTTAGTGGCTGAAGAATTGGATCATATCAAACCATGTCTGCGCACTCGCACATATGCCAAAATACTAAATTTTTTAAATGAAGCAAAAGGTTCACACTCGCACGAAATAAATTACGATACACAAATTTAATAATTATTTATTGATTCTGAAGAGGTCTAACATTATTGAACAATTAATATCAGCGCCAAGCACAAAAATCTTAATACTAATAATTTTTTGTGAAATAAATATTGTAACAATATTTTTTTTTTTCTCCGTCTTACCAAATAAAAAAATTGAATTCCACCAATGCAAAAAATAAAATAAAATATCCCCAGTGATTCAGTAGGTATTATTTTTTAGGCTAACTTCCCATTCATTATTTGTTACAAAAATCAACATACGATTTCACAATTTTGATGCATTTTTATTAAAAAAATACTAATTGTAGGTAGGTATGTACTGTGATAAAAAAGGGCTACAGGCAGGATTCATACACCACAGATAATTCTTTCACAAAATGTATAACTTAACAAAAATAAAACAAACTTTAAATGTATATCATCTAGTATTTATGATACTCTCTAAAGCATGTCAAGCACAAACCTGGTAATCTTGGGCAATTCGGGCAGCAATAAATTGTATCTACTCTTTTTTTGTTTTTTTTTTACAATTTACACATTGCTTTCTTTTAGTGCGCCCAGATGCACCAGATGACAAAATTTGAGGCAGGTGAATATTTTGTGATATCGTAGCAATTACGGGTTTAGGTGGAAGCAATGCATCTATTACCTTAAGTTTGAAATTATACAAAGACAAATTATCTTCATTATTGCAAATGTTATACAATTGAAAAGCATTTATGAGACACATTTCAATAATGTGAATAATTACTTTTTTGTACCACACTTTTTTTTATAATATATAAACTGAGATCGGGTTAGCATACAACGTTGATAAAAGCGAGAGGCATTTAATGAAACCACATATTCTGTATATCATTATAAGGCTACACAACAAAAATCAAATCAATGTAAGCAATATTTTTATAATAACTTTCGTGAGGATGATTCATACAAAACGTTATAACGGTTTACTCACGCGAATTTTTGGGATAGCCCGACTAGTTTCGGACCCAACCGGAGCCAACTAGATAACTATGCCTATAAAACTTAGTCACCTAATCAGGAAGATACAGCATGTTCAAACTAAAAAAAAACTAAAAAAATATCCTGTGACTAAACTACTGCTTACATTGATTTGATTTTTGTTGTGTAGCCTTATAATGATATACAGAATATGTGGTTTCATTTAATGCCTCTCGCTTTTATCAACGTTGTATAAAAAAAACGATTGCCTGATAACGCCTAAAAATAAATGCAGATCAGTAGCGGTGGTATGGCTTAAAACAATTTAAACACAGTCCTGGTTGATCTGGGCAATTAGGGCAGTAAAATATGGTGTCCACACGTTTTTTTTGTTTTGCACATTGTCGGCATTGTTTTCTTTTTGCGCGCCGACTATTTGGTTCTTTAATAATTTGTTTAGGAAAATGCATTGGACAAATCGCTAAAGGTATTTCCTCGGTGGGAAATACACGTGGCAACAATCTTTCCAAAATTTTTACTCTAAAGTCATATAAACTAATATTTCGATTTTTTTCTAATTTGAATAATTGATATGAGTTTATTAAACAAACTTCAATTAAGTGAATAATTACTTTTTTATACCATCGTATTGATTTATGTTCACCTGTATAGTATGACAGCATTTGGTCGTGTTTATCGACATTTCGCATATGTTTATTATATTTAATTATAGCACGTGGTTTCAAAGAGATGCTGTTTCGGGTACGATTTCTTACTTCTTCTAAGACACTATTGTGCTCGCTAGAAAGAAAGAGCACCTCTCGTTTGTCCATCCATTTTGCCAAAGTTATATTATTCTTGTCATGCAGTATTAAGCATTCGCCTTTTTTAATTTTAGTTTTTAACAATTCTTTTGGGTTTCCTCCTCTATTTACTTTAAGAGTTCCTGTACAATATGTACCGCTATTTAATAAATCTCTTGCGAGAGTGATGCTAGTATAAAAGTTATCGACGTATAGCGAATGACCCAAATTTTTAAGGCCATCCATAAGTAAATGGATAACTTTATTTGTATGGCAGGGTCCAGAAACTAAAGGATCTTTTGATCCAGCATACAAATGTGTTTTAAAAATTACGCCTGTATTATCGGCTAAATTATAAAATTTAAGTCCATATCCACTGGCTTTGGATTTCATGTATTGGCGGAAACTAAGTCTTCCTCGCCATAACATCAATGACTCATCAATCGTTATTTCTCTAGTAGGATGATATATACGTATCATATTTTGATTAATTTCGTCAATTAAAGATTTAATTTTATTTAAGCTTGCATTTCCTGGTATGTTTTGGACGTTCAATGCTCTCATTATATTTAAAAATCTGTTTCGAGACATGTATTTTCTGAAAACATCATTATTAAATAAATAATGTGTTTTTCAGTAGTCGGATATTCTATTATATTGAATAGTTCCCATATGAATGACCAATCCAATAAAAGTTTTAAGCGTTTCCAAATCTATTGGCCGCCATTCTTTCATTCTGCTGTGCGTAGCAGAAGCCGTATTTTTTAATTCCTCGCCATACCTATTGGTGCACGTCATAATCAAATTTAAAATTGAAGGACATAAAATCAACAAAAAAAAATCTAACGGCTCCTTCTCCCTCATGTCGATTTTCAGCCCAGAAGTCGCCGTAAATGCTAAATTATTGCTGTTAGGCGGATTCCCATAATGCCATTCATGGATGCCTACGTTCTCCTCAGTTTCGTCATCATCACGGTCTGGAGACAAATCATGTGCTTCTGTTTCGATGCCCTGACTGTCATTCTCCAGCATATTATCGACATCATCCGCCAATATTCCATAAAGTTCGGTGTATGATAAGCCCTCATTATGTACAACTTCTTCATTAGAGAAGTAGGCAGATTCCCAGGTAGCCAAGGTGTCATAAATGTCATCGCAAACGTTAGCTGACTGAGAGGTGGATGGCTGAGGATCCATTATTCTGAAAAAGAATAGAGTTCTAGTGGTTTAAATGTCTAATACATAGTTTAAAAATAATATTTTTGATTGAGATTAACTGTTATCCAACGTGAACTTGGAAAAATAAGGCACATTTGGCTTTATATGAACTATATTTTAGCTTTGCGTAGATATAAAAATAATAAAAATAAAATCAGCATACACTTTATAATATTACTGTGACTTTACTTCACTTTTTGTGACTTTTCTGTCAACTTAAAAAAAATGTAAAGAAATGGATGGAAAGTTGAAATAAAACAAAAAAACAATGGCCAGTTTAGATTAGAAAAAACCAGTAACTGTTCTCAAGATGGGAGTCTTACCCAAATATAGTACATTGGTAACTTAATTACAGTCAAGTCAAACCTGGGTAAGTGAGAATTGGATAAGTGAGAAAACTCTATAAGTGAGAGTAATAGCCAGGACCCGTCATTTTAAGCTCCCAAAACCTCTATTAGCGAGAAACAGAAACCTCTGTAAGAGAGAGTCGTTATCTATACCTCTATAAGCGACAGTCGAGCTTTATTTATTATTATTTAGGAGGAGCAAATGACAAAACAAATTACAAATTTAACATCTGCTATTTTATGACTCATACTTAACTTTCGTGGAACTTCCTACCGTTGCTTTTGTATTGTTTTCTTGGTCAATATTGTACCTATTCTATTTCGTGGAAGTAAATAATGTTGTTATTTTATCGCATTCTTTTCGAATGGACACGTTGATCAAGCAATATTCGACAAAATTTATGAGTTAGAAAAAACTTTGAAAATACAAAAACAGAAACCCAAACGAGATTGACGGATTTTTTTAAGTGTAAATAAGTTCTAAATAAAATAAAATTACATAGTGCATGAATGTTATTGCTGCGTACCTCTATAAGAGAGAAACGCTACCCATAACCTGCATTAGCGAGAAACTCGGGTTAGTGAGAAACCTCTATAAGCGAGAATGAGATGGTGCTTCCTTGAACTCTCGCTTATCCAGGTTTGACTGTATTGGATATTATTAGTTTATTTTTAGCAGTAGTATTACAGATAATCGACTTAGAAAATACATACATTACCGTTTATCAGAACGCAGGATAAAATGTGGTTAAACCGTGTTTGTAATTGAATCGCAAAAAAAATATGTTTATAGGTATCACATTACAAAAATCTTAAACTAGCGGCCCGCACCGGGTACAGAGCCGACAGGAAGCGACTAGGTTTTATACTATGTAAAGAGAATGAAAACTTACCTATAAACCGCAGCAACTAAAGATGTCTCGGAGTCCAGGTATACAGGCCACAGTCGTCACAATGATCACAGGAGTCCAGACAGATACACAGTTCAATTAGGCTTCACAAATGGCAGATCACGAAATCTAGTTAATTAACAGGCCACAGTCACCATACATTGAAGATTAGATCAGAGTCCAGGTACAAAAGCGAATATCGTCGGAAGAGCGAACACTAGGAACGGAAGGAACACAGGAGCAACGTCTGATCACTAAGAATAGCAAAACAGAAGTGTTTCTAAAGACACCAAAGCAAACAAAGCAAGCAAAGACGGCAAAGAACATAATGCGGCGGCGCATCCTTTTATGTTTTTAAGTTTTATCTAGCCACAAAAATATCTACAAAGTAAAGTATGTACCTTATGTCCTTGCTTATAAGGTCCATTTGGCTTAAAATAGCACAGACTCATAAAAACACCGCCTATTGTTTACTGACCCGGCCCTCTAGCCCTTTTTAAAGTACCGTGTCCGGGACATTTTAGGCGATAATATACTCGATATATGTCCGAGGCATATGGTTGTAAGCAAGACACTTCGAGAAAGTTGTTTACAAATTAAGTTCTTCCGTATTTTTCCACAACTGCAATCAGAACCTTTAAATATAACATCGTTACAAAAACAACATTGACTAAAACATAAGTTCTAACTTGTATGTAAGGGCATTATAAATATCGCCACTTTTTGCAACATTGGGCACATGCAGGATATATAACATACTGCATTTATTGACAATAATAATATCTACTTTCAGAGAAACCAACTATGACATCGAAAAACTGAGTTTTTTTGTATTTCAGATAATTATTCAATGACGTGTAAGAGAACAGAGTCTATTAAAATTAATTGAAATAGAACCAATCCCGCTTTCTGTCTATAATAAAAGTATGGCATTCATACTGTGTCACATGTATCATTTGAAGTAAATAAATACATAAGTACCTTACTACTTTTAGTATTAACATATAATTATAATTCTTAATTATATCTACTTTTAACAGAGGAATTTGTAATTAGAAATCTTAAAAACATTACTGCTATTATGACAATCTATTTTTAAGACCAAATATTGGTGGCCCCTTGGTTGTCGTTATAACAGGATTGTGATTGCAATATGTACCTAACTGAATAGATTATCTGAAAATGTCTGTAGATACCTAAATATTTTAGGGTAGATCTCACTACTTTTTGGTAAGAAATACTACAGTCAAGAAAAACACCATATTTTTGCAGAATTATGGTTTGGGATATAATATTTTTCTAAAGCTGATTATACCTAGTATTCATTTATTATAGAGTAGAATATACTTTATTGTACACCAAAACTTAAAAAAATATTATTTATAATTTTTTTTTACAAAAGGTTTTTAACTCCTGAAAAGCGTTATGCCCGCCCATGGGCGGGTTCGGCATGAAAGGTCGGAATTGACATTTTCCAAAACCTAAGATATCAGCAGGCCGTTTTGGTTAGGAATAGATTTTAATAAAACGAATCATTTCACAAATTCTTTCTTTTTTCATATGCTAAACGTTTAAGTATTTTATTTTTGAATGTTTATTTTAAATTAATTTTTATGTCCTTTTTCTCTTCTAGATGCCAACCACAGAAGAAGAATGGCTTTCGGTGTCACGTTTGTTTTTCAAGAAATGGAATGTTCCCAATTGTTGTGGATCCATTGATGGGAAACACATACGTATACAATGCCCCAATAATAGTGGCTCAGAATTTTTCAATTATAAATCGTATTTCAGTATTGTGTTGTTGGCATTAGTCGATGCTAATTATAATTTTTTATACGTCGAGATTGGTTGTCAAGGAAGAGTTTCGGATGGGGGTGTTTTTAGAAATAGCTCGCTTTACGATGCATTACGAAATGAATCTATAAATCTACCGACACCAAGACCTGGACGGACTATGAATGTACCATTTTATTTCCTTGGTGATGATGCTTTTCCGATTTCTCCTAACTTAATGAAACCATTTCCTGGACAACATGAGCAAGATTCTCCGAAAAGAATATGCAATTACAGATTTTGTAGGGGAAAGAGAGTCGTGGAAAATGCTTTTGGCATATTATCGGAAAAATTCAGAATATTTCATTCAATAGCTAATTTACAGCCAGAGAAAATGAAAATTATAGTAATGGCTTGTGTATGCCTGCACAATTTTATCCGAAGAAATGACGTTGATGTTGAGGATAATATGATAACGATACCGGCACCAAATATTGAAATAAATCGAAATTTGGAACCTTCAATGGTCAGAAATGAGTTGATGAACTATTTTCTTTCAGAGCAAGGACAACTACCATGGCAAAATTACATTTCATAAATCAAACATATTTTTATTGGGAACAACGTTTATTTAGCATATAAGTATCTATATAATGATATTTTAAGTAAAATTTTAACTTTAGTCAGTATAAGTCTGACAGTACCTCTCGCCCTGCCCGGGGTAGGAGGTCTCATTTGATGATTTTAACAAGTTAAAAAAAGAAGAAAAAAAAAGGTAACATTTTGTTAATCTGTGTTTGCCTCATTAATCTCACTATCAATCACAATGTACCAGTACAATCATAGTTTTAATTATTAAATTCTTAATGTAGCATCATAAATCTAAAAGAGTTTTAATTATTTTCCAAATATGAAAAAAGGCTGTCCTGAGTATCAGAATTGTCGGTATAATTAGAATGGCTAGTGGAAGGACGTACACTTTCAGGTGTCGAAGTGGTAAAATATCCTTGAGCTGCCGCCACCGTGGAAGGTCTTGAGTAAACGCCCATTTCAGCCTGATAAATTATATTATTAATATGATGTTGTACTGTAGATATTGTTATGGGATCCATTTTTCGTATTTTATTTGCTATGTGTTCTCCGAATACCGAGGCATCGTCGCGAGCAGATGACGAAGCTGACATATTTTTTAAAACTTGTAGAGCTTCGGCAATATCACTGTCTCCATCAGTACCGCATCTCCTTTTCCGGGAACTAGTCGCTGTTGCATTATCTTGATGACTGTACTGCGAATGCGTCTGTAAATAGAAGTGTCTTCACTTTAGAATATGTTCTGTGACCGCGAGTAGTTAGTCTGTGATAAAATAAAGAAAAATAGGAAACATTAATACTTACATCATTCTCACTATTTACTGTGGGTAGTGGTTTATTTTTGTCTCGCAAAAAGTGCAATGCCTTGTAAGCAAACCACTTTGGTTCCTGTACATCGTCTGTGCTTGCACCAGATTTGTACAACTGTTCAACTTTCTTTTTTTCCCGAAAATAATGAGAGGTTACATTTTTTAACTTTCTCTCTACTTCGCCTTTATCAATGTTAAATACACTTGCAATTATATTCAAGGCGTCCCACTATGGGACAAACCGGTATTTTCCATCTCAAAAATCGATAACTCTGTTGTTTAGTGACTTTTCGTCTTGATTTTTTTTTCACGTATTTAGGAATATCCACGGAATGAAAGAAATTAAACATCATGATTAAAAAAGTTATATATTGTTTGTAAAAAAATGACAAAGATACGGTTATACGAAATTTTATACAAAGTTATATTTAAATAGCAATAAAAGTTACACTTATGCTTAAAATAAATTTAAAGTTAGATTACTAGATTAAAATAAATAGTTAAATGATTAAATATTTAAAACAAATATCGCTTATCCTATTCATCACTTTCTATTTCCAACAATTCTTTAGCTTCATTAAAAAATTCTTTGGAAATTATAAAACTCGGTCTATTTATGCTAGATATGTAAGGATCAGATGTATATAACAAAATATGAAGAACGTCTTCGTTTGTCGCGGATCTGGAACACTTCCTGGCGTGATGTAGCCTAAATTTCTTGTAATCTTTATTTCGGGCTTCCTGAGCATCTTCGGATAATTGTCCTATAGGCAACTGCGTAATGCTCTATTATTTTACATAAGTACTTTATGGACCGAAGATGGCATGTAGTACCGGTTATATTTACTAACATATAATTGTGCGGGTTGTCAATGCATATTGACCAATTTTTTCTGCGTTTATAGGTAATCTCGATGACATAGTTTGAAGAATTACATATAATCTCTTGATCAATTCTTCATCAATTTCGGTTATCTCTGCAGAGCATTGGTAATTTTGGAAAAATCTCCTTGCTGTATTTCCATCATTGCGATTACCGGAGCCTTGACGAGGTTTATCAATGTTTTTCTTCTCTTCTTTAAGTTGTCTGTTTTCTGGAGTTGTTTCAGGCCACTTCTTAAAACCTAAATTGTAAGAAATATGGAGGATCATTTCCATAAATCTTATCCATGCGTGTAGTGTCGATAATCCGTATTTAAACGCATTTTCATTTTCAACTCTCGTTGCAACTTTTAGAAGATCTTTCATTTGTCTGGGAGTTGCTCCACAAACAGTGCAAGTTGCACTAGATAACGTATTTGTTAACACTTGAGCAACTTTCCCATCAATCATTGTCATAAACAGTTCATGTTTAACTTCGAAGACTTTGTTGTCGATGGACATAAGAGTTGGAATCAATTGATTAATTTTGGCTTCAATTTCAGTGACAACCGATGTAGTTTTTTCGGGTGTTTCCTTTGCAAATTCTATTGAAATTGGTCTGCAATATCTAACAGATGAGCAAGTAGTGTTCTGCCACACAACTGCAGAAGTTTCTTCGTCTACAAGTCGTAGTGGTACAAGGGACACTAAAAACAAATTTGCATCCGATATTTGTTCGTTTTCTTCAGTTAGAGTTTGTTTATATTCACTTTGCCCGAAAGATCCATCACACCCCCATTTAATGAACAGCTTGAGGCTATTGTAATTTATCGATCCTGACTTTAAAATAGAATATTGTAATAAAAACAAGAATTGTATTTTCGGCGATTTATCTCCCGACTGACGTTATTGCTTCTAAAACCCACTTTTTTTTATGCATCATATTACTGAATAGTTAAGGTCTCTAACAAAGTGATTAACTTGACACCGGCAGCTTTCGGCAACAACGAAAACTCCAATTGAAATAAACGAAAACGAAATTTTCTTTGGTTAACTACAAAAATGTAAAAAAAATAAAAAACTGTTTTTTTTTTTTTGACAAAACCAAATGTGGTTATAAAGTGTACATTTTAAGCTATCTAATGATGTATAACACTAATATGCTTCCTTGGAAAACTCCCGAATAATTTTGAGTTGAACTTCCATAACGGTAAATTAATTGGCATGAAAATATTTATGCCCAATGTTTGAGCTTAAATTTATACTCGTAAAACTAAGTTATTTTATTTTTTTTTATCATTTATCATAAGTTCCATCTTTTAAGAGTACAAAATCATACAGAAAGCTATAGATTTACGACTTTTGTCAAAACCATTTATGAGATGGAAAACACTGTTTGGGCCCATAGTGCGTCCGTTCGTTTGTTCCTATTCTTATAGTCTGCATTTCTGGGATTCCATAATATATCATTTTCATGAAATTTTTCAATTAATAGCAACACAGTTTCGTCGTCCCAATGAAACGACATTTTAATTTGTTGAATTCACACAAACCGCACACCACTACCGCTCGAATGCCAGGCACGAACTGAGCCGCGTAACCCGCCCGCACACCCCGGCGGCCATGCCGGCGGTTCCTTTGTGCGGCAAAGCCGGCGGCTTTGTATGCCGCCGGGTGCACGGCGGCTTGGCCGGCGGCTTACCCGGCGGCCCTGCCGCCGGCACTGTGTGTAGGAGCCTTAAGCCGTACGGTTGAAAAAACGTGCTAGCTTGTACATGATACGGCAAAATCACCGCGCGAGACATTGGTAAGTACTGGCTAGTAGCGCTTTTTACTCGGGCTGTGTAGGACGTGCTGCGTCATGAATTTTCTTACGAAAAAAAAGATTATAGTTGCTTATTACATATATAAGAAAAAGAAAATAGAAAAAAAAAGGGAAGTAAGGTTTTGGATACATCCGATTTTAGAAAAAAGGGAGGAATATGGCGTGTTTCATACACTTGTCAAGAATCAATTGAGAGAAGATGAAGACAAGTTTTACAATTATTTTAGAATGCAGAAAACTACATTCGACAACTTGCTCCAAAAATTATCCCAGGAACTAAAACATCAAGATACTTTTATGCGAGAGAGTATATCGCCCGCAGAAAGATTGGCTGTAACTCTGAGGTAAGTAGGTACAAAATTAAATGACATATTTTAGTTTAAAATTGTTTATTGCACACAAACAAAATTATTACATGTAATTGAATTTTAATAATTATTAATATAAGAACAAGTAAATCAAAAAATACACTACGCTGAAAATGCTACTCAAGTGCGGTACTAAAATCGAATTCGTCTTCAATAGAAACTTGAGAATCTGCCGAGATACTTTCCGCATTTACACTATGTACAGATAATTGTGATTCGGGTCGGTAGTGGATTGGCTCTAAACCAGAACCGTGTCCAAAATCATGAGAAGACGTCTGTGGACGACTTATTCCATAGCCCGATCTAGCAGCTGTAGAATATCCATATGTTGACGATTGCGCATTTGAGGATGCTGTACCACTTAAATATCCTTGATGGCCTTGATCCCATTGGTTTCTTGATGTAGGTATATACTGAGTACACTGTCTTCGTTGAATATTTTTAATTATTGAAATTACTTGAAACTGAAAGTCTATCATATTTTCATCACTGAACTTGTCAACTGTATCAGCGATTCCCATAAAAAAGTTCATACTACGGCTTTTCTTTTTCTCATCTCGTTCTGCTGAATCCATAAACTTCATAAACCTAATGTCAACTTCACTTAGTTCATTTTTTCTTTTTTTTTTAGCCTTTTGCGTCTCACTCCGTTCAGTGTATCCCCAGCTTGATTGATTCGGGACTGCACTATCAAAATTTTCATTACTGAGGCTAGAATCATGAACATGTTCAGTCATGTTAGAATCGGTCTTGCGATGCTCAACATTTTTTTTAGGAACATCATTTCATCATAGAACATATATTTTCTTATTTTTTTTGCTGAAGAACCAGACTTACATTCATTAATTTTTTTGTCATATTTTATCCAGCTATCTTTCATATTGGTCCACTTCTTCATCGCCATTTGCCCTGAAAATAAATAAATAATAATTATTAAATTCAAAATTTATAAAAACCCCCGACCTAAACTGAATCGACCCCGACCTAAAATGGGGCTTTAGTATTTGAACCTGAACCGTTTTGTTTTATATTTCAGGTATCTAGCAACAGGAGATACCTTTACTGACCTATACTACAGCTATAGAATTGGAATAAAAACCATAAGTTGCATCGTACGTGAAGTATGCCACTACATTTGGTTAGAACTGTATAAAGAATATATGAAAATGCCATCTAAAGAAGACTGGCTACACATTGCAAGCGAATTTCAAGAATCTTCCAACTTCCCGCTGTGCTTAGGAGCGGTCGATGGAAAACACATCAGACTTATTAAGCCAATTGATAGTGGCTCGATGTTTTTAAATTACAAACATTTTTTTTCTATAGTTTTGATGGCTGTAGTAGATAGCGATTACAACTTTATATTTGTTGACGTTGGCGCCTACGGAAAGGAGTGTGATTCCAGTGTGTTTAAAGAGATCCCATTTTGGAAAAATTTAACAAACAACGGATTAAATCTACCCGATGCAACACGTTTGCCTGGAATTGACTACGATTTGCCATATGTGTTCGTTGCGGACGAAGCCTTTGCTTTGCATTATCACTTGCTTCGTCCATTTGGTGGTCATCAGCTTGATCAATTAAAACGTACATTTAACTACAGACTCACCAGAGCGCGAAGATTTGTTGAATGTGCGTTTGGCATTTTATCCAATAAATGGCGAATTTTTCACCGGCCAATGAATGTGTCCATCGATTTGGCAGTTGATATTGTGAAAACATGTTGTGTTTTGCAAAATTTTATACATAAGCAGGAAAACTTTCAGTTTCACAATGCGAGTGAAAATGAGTCCACCCTTGATTCAGAATCGGAACTAATCCAGTTACCTATCACGAATGCAGTTCGCGGAAGTTTGGCGGCTAATGAAGTTCGCAACAGATTTGCACAATATTTTGTATCTAACGAAGGTCGCCTCTCCTATCAAAACAACTATGCATAAGTAAAAAGTTAAAATATCTGTAACTTACCAAACTTGTTTTTCTCATCACCACTTAAATCTTCAAATGTGGGCTGGAAATGAATAAATATTTCTTTCCAGGAATCATATTTAAGCCGCTTATTTTTATAATCGTCGATGGTCTTATCCCATATTACAGGCCTTTCTTGAATCAACGTAATTAATAATTCTTGATTTATGTTCATTTTATAATAAAATCGCGAAACAGTGTATATAAGCGGTCACGAATCCGTGCGTACAACCCGTGCGAATTAACTGTGCACCTCGCGCCGTGACGTCATTTGGACAGTACCGTTTGCAAAAAAATTAGCAAAATGATAAAAAATATAAATTATCATTTTTTTTTCATGACGTAATTAAGATGCATGCAATCGTCAAAAGAGATAGCGTGCACATGACATGACATTGTTTTTTTGTGGAATTGGATTGGTTTATGTGGAAAGTAGCTGAAGGCTTAGATCACTTATCCCCATAGAGGCGTAATATAAGCGAATTTGAAAGAAAACGATTCTGTCAACGAGCTGAGGTATAGTCGTGATCGTACCGAAGCACGCCAGCTTTCCGAAAATGTGCCGATTGTTATTTTGCAGTAAGAGCAAAAGGGACGGGGAGTGGACGCGTGACGGATCTCTCACGTTCCACGGATGTTTGACAAAGCCGGATTTGTATTACGTCTCTATAGGGATAAGTGCTTTTAGGCTGACATATTTGAAAATAAATAAACAAATAAGGTAAGTATAAAAACATTTATTTCACTCAATCGTTTTCGCTACTATAATTAATTTCTTCAATTCCCGACATGGTGTCAGATTCGTCATCAATTTCGCTCTCAGAGCTGGATTCTTCGCCTCCAAGAGAAATTATAAATTCTCTTTCTTCTATTTCTTGGAGACGGTCCTTGTCCCAATACTCTTTTTCCAATCTTTCAATGTGGTTTATTTCCTTCTTCCAGTCAGCAACTGTAATAGACTTTATAGCCTCCTTCGTCAGATTTTCGATTTCTCTCTCAGATTGAGTAACGTTTTTGTCTGCCACCCTTTGCTTCACTAAATTCCACATGTATTCTATTGGATTTAAATCACAATGGTAGGGTGGCAGCCGTAAAACTTTATGGCCGTGCTCCTTCATTAATTCGTCTACAATGTATTTTTTTGGAGGCTTATTAGTGACAATCAAATGATACAGTTCGCGTTTTGTAATTTTTTCGTCAAAGTTTATATTGTTGCTTTGCAGCCAGTTTTGCATATCGGCTTTGAGAGATGAGCTTATGGGAGGCTTTTCAGATTGCGTCGAGTGATAAGGCGCGTTATCAATGACGACGATACCATTTGGCGGTAAGTTTGGTAAAAGCTTTTCTTTCAGCCATTTCGTAAAAAATTTTGTGTCCATTTCGTGATGGTAGTCTCCAGTATTGCTCTTACATTTGTACAAAAGTTCGGCTCCGGGAATGAAACCATTTTCACCGCCCGCGTGTACAACAATCCATCGTTGCCCAGGATTATCATTCTTTTTAATGCTTGCGTCGCTACTGTTTTGCCAACATTTACGTACGGTATAATGGGAATGAATCCAAGTTTCATCTAAGTATGTAACCGGTTTTTTATTCACCCCGAGGTCATTGTTTTCTTTCTTCTTTCGCAGGTAACGATCCCTCCAAGCGACGATGTCGGGCTTTTGTGTTAAAAAATGTCGCATATTTTTACATTTTTTAAATTTATAACCCAAATAGTTTACCAGTATTAGCCGCAAGCTGGTTATTCCACCTGAAAAACATAAAATAAAGTTCGTTAGGTTAAAAAAAAATGTCACGCACGCATCACATTCACAAACAACATAGCTACTCTAAATTAAGGGTGATCAGGCCATAGCTGACCACGGTGGCCCAATGCGGGTTGGTAATTTTATGTATACTTTCTCATATACCATACCTACTTGTATAACTTTGAAACTGTTTAATATGTAGATTGGAAACTAGACAGCTCGTGAAAACACAAATATAATGCTTACCCGGAAAATTTAAGTCCCTTTTTGCAACGGCCAATATTTTTTTCAAGGTCGGTACTTCTTTTCTAACTGTATAGAAACTGTTGACGATGTTTCGCAACGCGCATAAATCAAAATTGTCCAGTTCGATCTTTTTGGCGCTTGTCCTTCTTTTTTTGCCTGGTGTAGACAATTTTGGTATAGCTGCTGGACCTGAACTTGAAGATGTACTTGGCAATGACGGGTCGTTTTGTTGTACAACTTTCGATTCGTTTTTAATTTTCATCAGTGTTCTTTTTGATACACCAGTAGCTGCACAAGCTCTTTTTATAGCTTGGTCTACAGGAATCATAAAACGTTTATTTGCCTTCTCATTTTCAAAAAAAGTCAACACCTTCAATATAAGAGTCCTTGCCTCACTATGAATTGTCTTGCCCATAATGTTGTTGGTACAACCAATTGGCTTCACTAACACGTTGAAAAAGTCTAAACTTAACAAAAAAAAAACAATTCAAAACTTAACACAGCAATAACTCAACAAAAACAGTATAACAACAGGAGATTTAAACAGTATTTAGACGATTACAAAGAGAGACGCGCAACGGTAACAAGGATGCTATCGCTACTGCGGGCTTGCGGCGAACGCGGGGAGCCGCGCGGGGTAGCGGGAGAGGGGTCGCATTCCAGCGGAGTGCACAGTTAATTCGCACGAGTTGTACATCCGGCACCGTCGACACACCCCGATAGACTGCCATACAACACTGGTGAAAATCACGCCGTGCGTAGACGCGGCGCGCCGAGGGGCAGTCACGGCGCACGCGGCCGCGGCGCCGTGCCTTGGCGCCACCGTGCATGTCGACAAGCTCATATAGTGATCCATACCACACTGACGACCGTGCCTACACGCGGCGAATTAACCGTAGATTTTCACGGCGAGAAACCGTGTAATGGAAAAGAGGCCTTAAGCAGAAAGGATCCAATCCACATTGAACTAGTTTTGAGATAATTGACTTTGAAGTTCACATTGTATTTTGTCAAGAATGCGGTACAGTAAATTTGCCGATTTAGTGGCACAGGCAGGGTAGTTTTTTGTATTTTAATATTGAAGTAATGTAATAAGGTTTACTTCAACATTTCAAAAGATATTTTAAAAAATGTTGTGTTGGATCCTTTCTGATAAATTACACTTTCAATAGAACTAGCAGAATATCATTTATCTCAGAAAGGTCCCAACTACCATTTTTTTTTCTAAAAGCGTTTTTTTTTATGAAAAAAAGAAGAGTTCTTTTAATTAATTTTATTACAATAAAAAAATGAGATCAACTTAACTTGAATCACTTAAATACTAAACAAAATAATAACGAGTAAGACTAAACTTAGTCCTGATAATCGTAGTCTATCAGTCTTCGTTTTCAATCGGAAAATCAGGTAGACCTCCAAACCCGTCCAAATCATCCGTGATATTTTCGTCTCCCTGTAAAGCTTGATAGAAATGTAAGCAATCCTTTGGAATTAAATGAAACATAGATTTCAAGTCATCTAGTTTTGGCTGTGCAATTTTTTTGCCATTAGGCCACAAAACCATCAAATCTTCATCAGTTATATCAAGAGACTTTCCTTTTGTTTTCTTTTCTATGCTCAATTCTTGGTACATATCATCATTTATATCCTTTTTCATATATACTATATACTTTTGGGTTTTTTTTATTAAAATTACTTTTGTTTGTAACCAATTAATTTTCTCTTTATTTATAAAAGTCTTTCTATTCACTATATTTTTTTCTATTTTTTTTGAAGACAAAAAGTCTTCTTTTGTCATTTTTGTTACTTGGAGAGGATTCTTTTTTTTGCAACTTCTAATGACTTGTATATATTCGTTTGCCGTGTATATACGTTCATAAAATTTTAATTGAGTTTCAATCTTGGAAAAGTCAGTGTCATTTGGTAAAAATGTGTGTCCTGACTCAAGGTATTTAAAAGTGATTGTTCTCAAAGTATTATGAGTATAGTATGAGTAGAGTTTAATATTGCTTTGAGCATCAGTACTATCTTAATATTACGGTTTTGACCGCCACAGCAGTCACTCCATAATACTAAGTCCTTCACATTTGGATTAAGTTTATTCCGAATAAAATTTATTAGACATGATCCAACTTCTTGAGCACCACGACCAGCTTCTCCTTCTATCCATACGTAACAATATCCAGTATCATTAGAGCCAGCGTGAATGCCACAATTATATAACCATAACTGTCTCTTATAAAAGACAATGCTGGTTGGAATTCGAGGAAGTGGAAGTGTCTTTTCTAGGTCGAATGTCAAGCATTCGAATTCTTTGTCAGTCTTTGCTTTTAACAAGTCTTCTTTCATATGTTTTCTCATTTCTTCAGCCTTTTTTAAGTGATTTTCTTCATCAAATTTTATTTTTTCTTTTTCTAAATTTGACTCAGTATTTTTCAATTTGATATTAAAAGTGTCACATCTAGTACACGTATCTTTTTTTAGCGGTTTACAGCGTAAATTAAAGTGTTTATAGAATATTTGTTGCATCGTAGCAAACGAAACTCGTTTACTTCTATATTAGTTAAAAAATCTGACCTTAAACCAGCATCGATATTAACGTAGGCTGAAAAGAAAAAATATAATAAAAGCCCATCACCAGCAACAGCAAATTAGTCTAGACTAGTATTTCCCAGCAAGACTATAAAAAATAATACATCTTTACTTTTGCCCTTGCTGAGCAACATTAGTAAAAAATTTTTTCAGGCCTTCAAAAACATTGTGAAATACTTTTAGCTAAAAATAATATTTTTTAGCTATAAGTATGTGTGTGAAAAAAATACATCAAATGATTAGTTAAAAAATGCGAGTAATCACAAATTAGTATTAAAATCTCAAACAACTTACAATTATTATTATTACAAGAATCCTCATGATTCATTTTGTCGCTGCACGCTTCTATCTCAAGTGTTACGTTACATTCCATATTAGCTGAAAAGCAAAACATTCTTTGCAGTAGGTATTCTCTTTTCTTTTATCAATAGGTATTCTGAACCCAATAAATTTTATTTTAGCTTGTAATAAAAATAACCTCAAAACTTACCATTATCGTCTTTATTGTTTTCGTTTTTCAAGTCACCCAAAGCTTTATTCATAATTCGGTCTATTCTCTTCATAATTATTTAGAACAGCGAATTGCACCGGGAAAACAAAAGTACCTACCTAAGTGTTTTCTAACTAAATCAATCACAAACTTCACATAAACTCAGCAGATATGCGTGTGCGACTTACATGTCATGTCATAACAAGACAATTAGTAATCAATGTTGCCAGCAAAAAATAATCATACAACAATAAAAGCTATATATTATATATTACTAGTAGCGCCCCGCGGTTTCACCCGCGTAGATCCCGTTTCCGTGGGAATACCGGGATAAAAAGTAGCCTATGTGTTATTCTGGGTCTTCAGCTACCTACATACCAAATTTCATCGTAATTGGTTCAGTAGTATTTGCGTGAAAGAGTAACAAACATCCATACATCCATACATACAAACTTTCGCATTTATAATATTAGTAGGATTTACAAATATTCACATATAAATGGTATAGCAATAAATAAATCACTGTAGGTCCTTTTTATTATTTAAATAACTGTTATAAGATTGCAAAAAATATATTAAAAATTATCCACATGTTTTGACTCCTTTCTGCGATTTTCAATATTTTTTCCGAGTTATTCATATAACTTTAACAGAAAGGAACCAAGTGTTTTAGGTCGTTTCTGTGATAATAATGTTAATTGATTTACGAATCAAATAAATTACCAGAAAGGACCCAAGTGGATTGGATCTCTTTTGTGATATAAAAATTAGCTAAGGGTCTTTAGATGTCTATATCGCAGAACAGCTCCAAGCATGTTGGATTGTTTCTGTTGAATAATAATATGTACCGGCCATACATGGGGGTTGGTATCTAATGCCTTTAAAAATGTCATACCTTTGTTTATCTGTAGGATTTTTTTACCGAACGAAAGTATCGACCCTTAGGACCTCTTTAATATGTCTAACTCAATTTTGATGCTTGTGTGGGTTGGATCCTTTCTGCGTAACTATGTCCAAATGAATATGAACGCTGCACTAGCCACCTTTTGAGACATGTTGTCGGCGTGACGTCGTTGCGAGCACTGCGGATCCGGCAGCTCGTAGCTAGATACGCTGTGGAGCGTGGACCAGCCGTACCCACTTGCAGGTTGATACTGTATCTGATACGTTACGTGCTACACTGTTAAGTGGGTACCCAGCTTAACGTGCGGCAGCCGGTCTCCGTCAGGATGAACGGTCACTAGGCGTATTTAACGTTGAATTTATGCCTAACAATTGCTTCCCTATTACTTCTATTTGCTTCCTGTTCTCAAACAATTGCTTCCATCGTATTCTAGAAGAAAAAAAACATTTTAAGAGTGACCGTTCATTTTGATGTCAGGACGGCCGGTCACCGAGTCGTAGCATCCTTTTTAAATAGTATTATTGAAATTCACGGTACCCATTAATTACTTCCCATTTGCTTCTCTCAATGTTTTGCAAGGGTAATACTGTAACTATCACGGCAATAAAGATATCGACAAAAGTGTTGTCTAACAATATTTTTAGTGCCTGCCAAAAAATAAAGGCAAAACGCTTATTTAACATTGCAGTTACGCTTAATTAGGCGATAAATCTATGGTATTGTGCCGGTGGCCTACAGCTAAGTATTATGTTATTAAAGAGAAGTGCCTATCGTATTTTAGTGACAAAAATTCATACAAATGTAATAAACTAATGAATAAACACCTTTAAATATTTCAATTCAAGTGTGTGTGGAGTGTCGAATGCAACAATAAAGAGTAGAAAAAAATACAGTGACAACAGTTTATTAATTTATTTTTTTTTATTACCTTTTTATTACTCCTTACAACTTCATCATCATACCCCTGCCCTTATCCCAATTTTTACTTGTGTTCGCATGGGGTGAGCAGGGCCCTGGTGCGGGCGCTAAAATCCCTTTACGAGGGGTCTAGCGCTTGCGTCAGGATAAATGGCACGTGCACTGATTGGTTTAGCATCGATAAAGGTGTTAGACAGGGATGTGTTGCGTCACCATGGCTGTTCAACCTATTCTTAGACAACTGTCTGACAGGTCTGAAAGAGTGTGATAAAGGTTTGAGAATGAATGGGGTTCTTGTCAAATGCCTCCTGTATGCTGACGATCAAGTTATTCTAGCCTCGTCAGCTGAGGAGTTACAAGAACTTATGACTGTGTTGTATGAATCTCTGAAGAAGAAAGGTATGAATGTGAATGTCTCTAAGACAAAAGTTATGGTATTTGAAAGAGATGAGTGTGTGACGGCATGTAACGTAATGATTGGAGGTGAAAAAGTAGAACAAGTAAATGAATTTGTATATCTGGGCACGAAATTTACGAGAGATGGGAAGTATGATAGTGATATTGAAAGAAGAGTGAATGCTGGAAATATAGTGAATGGTGCACTGCATACCTTTATGAACAGCAAGAAAGTGTCGAATAAAGCACGTTTAGCAGTTCATAGGGGTGTGTTGGTACCGACGCTAATGTATAGGAGTGAAAGTTGGGTGTGGCAGAAGAAGCATGAAAGTAGAATAAATGCAGTTGAAATGAGAGCTCTAAGAAGTATGCTAGGACTGAAATTGAGCGATAGGATAAGAAATGATGTGATAAGGGAAAGATGTGGCGTGAAAGAAGATGTAGTCACAAGGATTGAGAAAGGGATGCTTAAATGGTTTGGACATGTTGAGAGGATGAACGAAAGAAGACTAACGAAACAGATTTATGAGTGTAGTTTGAATGGAGTTGTTGGGAGGGGAAGACCACGACAGACGTTCCAGGACCAAATAGGGAAAGTCCTAAAAAAGGGTCAGGTCAGGAGTACCCTAAACCGACGGGCGTGTATGAAGCGACTGATGAGTGTGGATGAAGCTAAAGTGGTATGCCAGGATCGTAGCAAATGGAAAGATGTGATCTCTGCCTACCCCCAAGGGAAAGAGGCGTGACGTTTATGTATGTATGTATGTCGGCGCAACACGTCTTCTAGACATGTTGCTTAAAGTTTTGGCTATGGTTTTATAGTCGGCCGCCTGCCTGACACTAACCCTCTTTGGGAATGCGATTGTTGGTTGTTTACCCGCCACCATTCGGGTGACCCAAGGTGCTTGGTACAGTGCACTGGGTCTTAAGGTCCATTAGTCGCCTTTTACGACACCCAGTGGAGGATATGGGGAGGTGCTATTCTTTATATCCGGATACCACACGGACAACTCCTCCACGGACTACTCCTTACAACTCTGTTACTTAAATCATCATAACATTCCCATACATTTTCACGCCTACAATGTGCTTTATAGTGACCCATCATACCAATAGCAGGCGGAACCAACTCAATGATTGAAAGTAGTACATATTCAGTATTCTGTAAAGACAACCTTGGAGGTGCATCATGTACGTATATGTACGTATAAGTTCATCCAATACTTCAAAACTTATAAGATTATTTAACTTCAAATCAAACAATGAGATACCATCACATGAAAGTCGACGGCATCGAGTCATATCTATATTGTCAATCAGTGAACTTGCAGCTTCTTGAATATCAGTTACACTTTTATCATGCAAACGTAAGACAGACACTTTCCTGGTTACTTTATTTATAGAACAGTCCAAGTTAGTACATGACATTTTTTCATCCGCACTATAAAGACAGCAGTCAATCAGAATTTTATCAAAAATATACAACGTGTAACGGAAATAACGCACATCCACAGACACCCCAAAAAGAATATCCTTTTTTATCCACAATTAATGTAATGAAACATTTTTATCATTTTTTTTTTATTACATATTGTCAGAATAATTTGTACAAATAATTGGCAAAACGCGTGGGCGCCCTATTGCTCAATACGTTACGCGCGCACACAGACGCACAAAAGTGGAGGTCTCGCAGCCCGCGCGGCTGCTCCAATACCTACTATCATAAGTTCATAAAATCATAACATACGAAAAGTAAAACCCTTAAAACCAATTTGAAAACCTAAAGAGATTATCTACCTTCTTATGTACGTAGATACTATGACGTCTTTGCATAAAATTGTTTATGTTTATTATTAGAATTGTTTAGTATGAATGATTTTAATAACCGTAAGTTATTGTTATTGAAATGCTGATTAGAGATGAACTTGATAGGTACCTAAATAAAGGCGGCGTGTTTAAAAGATATTAATCATAATAATTAAACAATGAGAAACTTACATGTTTAAAATTAATCGGCACTCATACGACGGCGTCCTGTTTTTAAAACACTTTCAAAATGTCCACCACCTTGTTCTGTGCACTTAAAAGCTCGTTTACGCAATTGTTGTCGCAATTCACTTAACACTAGAATGTTCCTTTTCACTGTTTCAAAAGCAGCCACTATCCTATCTTTAAGGTCCTCGGCACTTGTTGATTCGTCACAATACACTAGGTCTTTTTGCCTATCATTAAATGTTCTACACGCTAATGCTACGTTATCACCACACTGTGCTAGAGTCCTCACCATCTCGGTGTACTGTACGTTAGTATACCGGAAAGACATCGCGCGCGAAAGTTTTGTTTTGACAAATAATGACAAACATTCACTGATAACGATCGGCCGATGACTAATGCGAGGAAGCGCGAGCCACGCGGGCGCCGCCGCGCCGACGCCGCGCTCAGCTGTCTCGCTCTTTCCTATTGTATTACGTATTTCGGCGGTCCTTTTTATGTATCTTTGTTAGTGTTTGAAAGTGTGAACTTGTGTGTGTGTTTGAAAGTGTGAACCGCTGTGAATTGCTAAAGCCTTATTGCATCGACTTAAGGCTCATTTTCGTTTACTTCGAGTGCTTTATGAAAATAGTGTCTACAATTTAATTATTTCTAAATATTTTTTTGGTAAAAAAAAATATTTATTTTTATTAATGAAATGGATTCTGTTATCGATTCTGAACAAAGTAGTTTCAGGATGTGCGTTAATTATGTTACACGGTGTATAGAACATTGCATTCACAATCTACTTCAGTGATATCTCCTCTTTGAACATTTTTGAAATATGTTTTAGCAATAGATGATCTAATTTTATATACTTCTTCACCGCTGTTCTTGTCACGCATTGTTCTTATTAGCTGACATAGCATATGGTCACTTCCCTGTATTGTTGGATTTATGCTAGATCCATCAGTATATGCTGTAGCTAATGCTTGACAGACGGAGTCCAGTGCACAAGTGTTTGTTGTAGTAACAATCTCTTTGCCAGTTTTGAACCTGTCTCCATTCGAAAGCAGAAACACCTTCTTTCTTGATTCACTGGTCTGTTTTTTACGTTTACGGCTCAGCATACCCAGACCTCTCCAATTCTCCACCAAACTTGGTTGATCTGAGAAAATAGAATCATCTGTAAACTCAAGCACCTTTTTAACTTTTTCTTTTTGTTCGGTTACCGTTTCTGATTTTTTTATTTCATTTTTCTTTTTAATATTTAAGTTACTGTTCGCGATCTTCAACTCACCAGTCAAAAATTCAATGTGTTTGGTTATAAATTCATCTATACGTAACCTTTGAGACTTTGTTCCGATTTGAAACAGTAGTTTTTTTAGGGTTCTGAAATAAGATTCCACATTTGAAGATGTAGGTCTGTCTATTTTAGACTTGTACAGATTTTTCATCACATTGGACCATAACGGAAACTGATTCATCAAACGTGATAAGACATTAATAAATACTGGGAAGTAGTATACGTTTTCATGATTCCCAAATTCGTTGTCATCACTAAGAGTAATAATAATTTTTTCTGCCTCAATTTTTTCATAGAACCATGATGGATATTTTTGACCAGGTAAAATTATGTTTCCACTTTTAGTAATGTTAGATTTTAAATCATCTTTAAATAGCGAATTACTTAGGTCTTCATCATTTGTATTTAATTTGCCATTCTCATTAATTTCGATCTCCCAGTCGTTAACACCGAAGGCATTCATTTTTTTAAGTCTGCTTTTGGCGCTTTCACACCTAGTCATAATTCCATCATTATTCATACCATCTCGTTGATTTAAACATACAATAATCAAATCTGAAATAATTTCTTTTGCTTTTAAATAATCGACACAATTTTTAAGTTCAATTAGGCACTTAATATAAAAAAAATTCACTCTGTTGTCGGTATATCTAAAACATGATAAACGAAATAATATTTTTATGAAATGACTTGTGTCAATGCGAATGTAACACATATCATTAGCTTTTTGACCTTCTTCTAATTTTGTGTAACAATCTTCGACATATTTAGCAGTAGAATCCCATTTAGTGAAAGCCTTTACTGCTGCTCCAATTAATGCAGAGGAATCGTCTAAGTTGATTTCATCAGGAACGGGATTACATTTCTTCCAAGCCTGTAGCCATTGATGTATTGTATCCATTGTCTGGCTTTCGGATACCATCTGAGACACTGGGACAGAGCTATAGTTTTCCTGAGTTTTCATCATTAACACATATAAAAATAAATGTTTAGTCACTAACATCTTCTTGTTTGGACCTAATTCCTTGAAGATGCTACCAGTAGCATCAACACTGAGAACTAGTCTGTCAGATTTTTCAATTTTTTTACAACAAGCTTCCTGGAGGTTTGTCCAATAATATATGTAAAAAGGGTACAGAGAGATATGCTTAATAACATCTTTATATGGCGTGACATGAGTCATTATCCACAAAGATACTACTGGATTTTTATCGTAATGTAAATTCTGTTTCTCCTCGTATTTAATTTGCCTTAAGCAGCCAAGTGTTGGCATATGGGGTGGTTCAGAGTTATCAGGTTCCATTATTTCATTTGCTAATTTATTACGATATATGATTGCAGATTCATGTTTTAGTTCAGCGGACATTTCAGTGCGCTGGGCTGGTGATAATTTAATTTTTTTATTAGGAACATGAATAAAAGATGCATCAATATTTGTTACAGAACATACACATCGAGCTATTTTATCAACAGGCCAGGAAATCACTACAGCTATCGATGATTTGCATTGTTTGCATAAACCTTTGCAAGTAATTCTATCTGTATGTTTAACAGAATAACGGTTGAAAATCCATGAACATGGGCTTTTGAATGATTTCCACACTTGCTCTCGCAATAGATGAGCCCACAAATACTTCGGTAAACGATACTTCTGTTTAATAACAGCCCTTCCGTTTTGAGTAACTTTGAATTGCTTTTTTAATGGTTGAATTCTATTCCATTGGTACAAATCAATCATAAAATCAAACTTAATTGACTTACTTGGTGAGCATTCTTTATTTTGTGCTGTACTGCTACTGATACTCCTACTGTCTAGATTTTCCGTTGCATCGAAAAAGTAATTAAAATTCTTCTTCTGAAAAGGGTGGAGGAACAAATTCAATAGCTCCGATGAGTTCATATACCTTTGATTTTATTCTTATTGTATATGGAATATTCAATAGGCAATGCTCACCGGTACCGTTTAAATCAACTGTAAATATAACGTGTAATTCGTAATTTACAGATACGTTAGAGCCACAATGAAGACATAACTTAGATGATTCGTCAAAACAAATCGCGTCCTCCAAAGACTCAATCCCAAAAATGGATAACATATCCAAATTGAGTGGTAAGAAAGCAAATTGTCTTTCAATTGGAATCGATGTACAAAACCCGTTAACACATCGTTTTGAAAATAAGGCACTATAAAAATGATTCAAAAGAACAGTTTCATGAAAACTTGCCACATTACTTTGGCAATCAACAATAACGACGTCGTTATTTAATTTTAGTAAAGATTCTTTAAAGTAATGTTTGAGTGCTAAATCTGCTCGGATTTTGTATGGATCGTAACTTATTGTTGTACCTGCCAAACATTTAATGTACATTGAGATTAATTCAGAACTGAACATGTTAATCAAATCATTTATACAACGTTGATAAAAGCGAGAGGCATTAAATGAAACCACATATTCTGTATATCATTATAAGGCTACACAACAAAAATCAAATCAATGTAAGCAATAGTTTAGTCACAGGATATTTTTTTAGTTTTTTTTTAGTTTGAACATGCTGTATCTTCCTGATTAGGTGACTAAGTTTTATAGGCATAGTTATCTAGTTGGCTCCGGTTGGGTCCGAAACTAGTCGGGCTATCCCGATAAATACGCGTGAGTAAACCGTTATAACGTTTTAAGTATGAATCATCCTCACGAAAGTTATTATAAAAATATTGCTTACATTGATTTGATTTTTGTTGTGTAGCCTTATAATGATATACAGAATATGTGGTTTCATTTAATGCTTCTCGCTTTTATCAACGTTGTATATTGATTTTGAATATAACCGAAACACAAAAGAAAAAATGTTGAATCTAGTCCGCACGTATTTATAATTTTTGTTTGTCTATTATTAACTTCAACAGTAGAACATAAGTTACCGTTTTGCATATGTTTAATTTGTTTAAGTATTTTAGCTGTATCGTCATCTTTACCTTCTCCTCTCCAATTTTCAACTAATGAAGGCTTATCTGAAAAAACGGAGTCCTCATTAAGTACTTTAATTAAATTTAATTAGTGTGTACCTAATAGTAGTTGTTAAATTATAAGACTAGGTAGGTACATATCGAAATCTGACTTACTTTAAATCAAAAGTTTGATTACCTTGAACGCGAGTGTCTTGCTTGTACAAAGATACGATTGCACATTAAATATTTATAAATGCATTAACGTAATTATCACTGTTACATAGAACTCGCAACAAATCCTTATCACCAATCACTTCCGATGCACTCACATAAACGATATTGCTTACTAAACTAATAGCGACTATTGTGCAACACAAAAACATCACTCAGAATTAACACTACATTAAAAATTAAAGGTGGGCAAAAACAAAATTAATGTCACCCTACCCACATACATTAATAGTCAATTCAGTGTAAATTAAAATTTGTTGTTTTAACGTAATTATTATTATTAACGAATTATATCAATTTGTTGCACATTTTTTTCCACAAAAGGAGACAATTTTGTGTTTTTGTTAGCTATCATACGTTAAGCGAAACAAAACGAAAACCAAAAAGTGGACGACTGAGGGTCCGAATTTTAACTAGGTGATAATTTTTAACCAACATGATATCGTGATCTGTTATTTCTTTCACAAAATGTCACAATTTATATACTATAATAAAGGGTTTCAAAGAGTAGCCAAAAGTTAATGGTTTTGTTATTATAAGCGTAATAATCTTTCCACGTGAGGGTCCATTTTGAACGCAGGTATGGAAAATAATACAATGTTTTTCTTGTAATTTCTTGTGTCCGCAATTTTTGCTTGGCATTATCTTACATTTTGGCGTAAAGACTTTTTCTTTAGTGCCCTTAGTTTATCCGGTACAAGTGGACCCTCAATCCTCTATGTGCGGATTGAGGGTCCAACTTTAAAGCCCATAATTCCCTTATTTGATTTTCACAAAATCTGGTTCCAACTTTCACAATTCTTTGGGAATGTTCACTAAATCCTGAACATGTTTTCGAAGAAATTCGAGAGAGTGGCCCTCAGAGCACACGCACATGTTCTTTGGATACACTAGGATGTCAGTAAAATCGTACGAAGAATTATTATCAAAACTATATTTAAATATTCGTGGCCAGGATACACGATTTCGGAAGTCTATATCCCCGGAAGAAAAGCTCATTATAACCATCAGGTAAGAAAACAATATATTAAGTTGAATCACATTTATTTAAGGCACATAGAAATAGAATCACAGTAATAAAAAACCTACGGTGAATTAAACAATTCAGACATCAACGAAGCGTCGTCTTGGCTAGCAGATTCCTGAGTTGCCTCTTCAGTTGTATCCATTGAGTGCGTGGATGTACCTGATATATTTTGACGGTGTTGGTAACCTGTAGTTGTGGGTTCTCTATTATTGAGTCTACTCTCATACCCTCGGCCAGTGTACTCACTATCGAGTGTTTGATATCCTCTTCCAACATATTCACTTTCATACATATGGTTTCGATACCCCCGATCAAATTGCGTATTAGGATAACTATAATGAAATGATGGTTGTTGAGCAATTCTAATAGCTCTTATGATTTCACACCTCGCTTCCAATTTATTGGATTCTGGAATTTTTTTGAACTCCCTTAAAAGGGATAACAAAAACAACTTGTCTTCGTCATTTTCCATTTCTTTTTTATACTCCAAGTTTTTGTTTAATACTGATACTAATTGTTGTCCAATAACGTCTTCATTATTACTTTTTTTCCTTTTTTTCTGAGTAGCTACATTCTGTGATGTTTCATATGGGCCATCATGGTCTTGGGAAAGATCGTTGGCAATGTCTGACTCTGTCTCATTTACCATAGTAGTGTCCTTTAAGAATAATAAAATATTATAATAGGTATATGGGTTTTTATGTTTGGCACATGAACCGCTTTTCATGTTTTTCATATTTTTCGAAGCTTTTACAAAACTATCTTTAATATTCCGCCATTTTTTCATAAGTACTTTACCTGTAACAATAAACATTTAAAATAATAATAAATAATTATGTTTTTAGATATTTGGCAACTGGATGTACATTCGCTGAACTACATTACACATTTCGACTTGGTGCGAGTACAATAGCTGAATTTGTTCGTGAAGTATGTTCGGCAATATGGTTACTGTTAAAAGAATCTTGTTTACCGAAGCCGTCTCAACAAGGATGGCTAGATATTGCAAAGGGTTTCTCTACAAGAGCTAATTTTCCGAATTGCATTGGGGCTATAGATGGTAAACACATACGGCTAATAAAGCCGTGCCATAGTGGATCCATGTACTACAATTATAAGCAGTTCTTTTCCATTATACTGATGGCTACATGCGACAGCAACTACAAATTCGTAACAATAGATGTCGGCACTTATGGCAAATTTGGAGACTCGGCAGTTTATCAACACTCTAACTTTTACAAAAAAATGATAGCAGGAGAACTTGAGATACCAGAATCAACATCCATATCACAAGTAAATACTATTCCAATGCCATATGTTTTAGTAGGCGATGAAGCCTTTCCCTTATCTACGAACTTACTGCGACCTTATGCAAAACCAAAAAATACTAATTTAAACACTACTAAGAGAATATATAATTATCGGCACTGTAGAGCACGGCGATATGTCGAATGCTCGTTTGGAATACTGAGCAATAAGTGGCGTATATTCCATAGACCTTTGAATGTGGATATTAGTTTGGCTACTGATATCATCAAAGCATGTTGCATTTTGCATAACTACGTTCGAGACAGAGACGGTTATAACTATGAAGATACTTTAACATGTTACATGTCGCCTGATGTATCAGAAACTCAGAGAACATATAGTCGAATAGGTAATAATATCGCTGAAAGAATTCGTGACTCTTTCGCTCAGTATTTTGAACACGAAGGAAAATTGGAATGGCAAGATAAATATATACAACGTTGATAAAAGCGAGAGGCATTAAATGAAACCACATATACTATAAGTGCCTACTGCTAATCCGAAACTATTAAAAAAAAGTTTTCAAGAAGTATACGAAAAAACTTTTTTCAAAGAACTTAAATAGCTTAATTATTAACTTAAAATGTAAACACCCTTAATAAAAATTTACACTGACGTGCGGTGACCTGCGTAACAAAACGGCAACATCGCATTTGTACCTATCGCATAGCGCGTGCGGCGGCCTCACACACAGCAGAGCGGCCGGGTTTGATGTAGACGATAATGTAAACAAGTGGTGTAGGTATCGTTGGAAAGTATGATCAATGATCATAATAAACAATAATAATTCATTGTTATACTTACACATTAAATCTTCAATTGTTGGAAATGTCCGCCGTTTGCATTAATACACAAGTTATAACGACGTATAATATTGTTATTTAATCGTGCAATAAAATCTCTGTTTGTTGAATTTTTTAATTTATGAAACGCTAAAATAATTCGGTTTTTAAGTTCCTCTACGGTATTCACGTCTGTTGCATACACTTCACCTTTCACAAAACCCCACAAAAAAAGCAGTGTATGTAGCACGAGGCATTATGGATGTCTTACGTACCTAATTTACAAAATTATTAAAAACTGCACACACAACTAAACTTAAATTAACTTGTCCTGTCACAACATAAATCACTATCTTAGAATAAGAAGTTTGGTGTCCTATCACAATAAAAACTTAACAATATTAGAGAATATTGAAAACCGGACGCGTGAGCGACAATAATTTGTGCTTAATTGCGTAACGTGCACCCCGGAAGCGACGCGTCTTCGCACTAAACAATGTAAAAATCGTGTCCTTGACGTACTTATCCGAGTCACCGCCGCCGTCGCCCGCGCAATAGCAACAGACTGATCTATTTCTATTTCTGTTACGCTTATTACATTAGAGTGAGATGACCGTGATCTGTACTTTCTTTTAAGGAAATATTTGGTAATAGTGCACTTGTTTGTATTGCAAACTTACGATGCGGAGCGGCAACGTCGCGTGAATTTTGTTGTTTTGGGGTGAATGACTCTTAGATAACTATGCCTATAAAACTTAGTCACCTAATCAGGAAGATACAGCTTGTTCAAACTAAAAAAAAACTAAAAAAATATCCTGTGACTAAACTATAGCTTACATTGATTTGATTTTTGTTGTGTAGCCTTATAATGATATACAGAATATGTGGTTTCATTTAATGCCTCTCGCTTTTATCAACGGTGTATAATGGTTTTATATAAATATTCTGTTCATTTGTTGAAATAAAGACGTAATTGCGTTTCTGTAAACAAAAGTTTTATTTACTTACAAATAGTTCTTACAACAGTTTTCTAATTACATTAGTTTATAAAGTAAACATTTACTCACCTGTAAACAAAAGAAACAACATTTAAAGCCCTTATTTCGGGTCTATCTTATTAATTATGTAGGTAAGTTTCTTACGATAAACTATCTATCCCTTAAAATAAATCTAACCTCACAATCTTAACTTCATATTCATCTGACGTAAGCTGTCAGCTGACTCTGTCAAACCGACGATAAATAACGCGGCAATATTTAAGATATAAAAGAACACCACAATTGGGTTTCTTTACATATATATCAGTAAATATAATGGCATTAATCCGCAAAATCGCAGGTAATTGGGAATAAAAGTATGATGAATGTAACATTGTAAACATGATAAATAAATAACGCAACTAACCGAGTTCTTTCTTTTCTTCCGATGTATTATCTTCTTTTGCATATATATTAATCATTTCCTCCCAACATTTTAACTTTTTATTTCTGTCTGCATAATCAGCGCATTTGCTATCCCATATTGCGGGGCGTTCTTTTATTTCTAAAATGAACTTTTCTGTATCAAAATCCATGACGCGCACGAGCATTGTCTAGCGCGTGAAACAAGCGACGACGGACTGGCGGGCGGGACGCGGCGTTTGCGACTACCGCGCCGAGTGCGTGTTGGGGATGCGGCGCGCCGCATCATTCAACCGGCGCGGCTCGCCGCAGCTCCGGAACAACCGGAGCGGTTGCCGGCTGGCCGCGAATCAGTGCGTCCTTATAATGCGGTTTCATGTATTAATCGATGTGCGGTCTACCGCAACGGCACGCCGCATGGCGGCCAGCCGCTAGTCCCTAGCGCCCGGCACAGTGAATCGAAAATTAAATACCTAAAAGAAAGAGGGATGTGCAATACTTAACTTTGCGATGTCGATATTTCGTTTTAATAACGACATTTGCATTTGCGAGCGTGGTTAACTAACAACTACATCTCACCAAGCTAAGTTTGCACCTCGCGTCGTTTACGTCACACTGAGGCTTAGGTACGGGCGGTAAAAAAGGATTCGCTATGACTTTAACTATGACTTTGTTAGATTTTACTTTGCATTTGTTGTTTTTAACATTATATTATATGTAGGTACACGGGTACATGCCGCATTCCAGCGAGGTGTAAACTTAGCTTGGTGGAGATATAGGTACCTACCAACTTGAATACTACTTAGGTACCTTACGAAATTATTCGACATTTTTCGCAAGCCAGTAAAACAAAAAGTGTTTAAAAATTTGAACGATTTATTAATTATTACTTAAACTGTTCACAATAAAATCAGTCCAGAGAAGAGTTTGGCGAGTTATACGAACATAAATGTAGGGAACAGCAGATTTTTTTTTCACGATTTTAGGTTTTGTCCCATAGTAAAAGTTGTTCATAATGATGAGTACAATGACCACTTAAGAGGTTGTTAATGATTTACCAATAACCCTGTACATAATTCAACTCATCTGTGCGCGCGGCGCTATGTGTGGGTAAAGTTATAAGGACACGTTTTGCTCGGACGACGACTGCCGCTTACGCTGCCACACAAATGAAAGCTGTATAAATAAGCGCACGCACACATGGCGCTTCGTGCACAGATGAATTGAACTATCTGTAACGATATTTATCACAATCACAATAATTTGTATCACACTAATTAACAACAAATATAAAAATTAAAATTTTACTTGACAATGTCATTATCAGTTTACCTATTGACTTAGATGTAACGATATATCACAATCAAAATAAAATTTGTATAACACTAATTTCAATAAAATCAGTCAAATAATCACAGATATAATTTCTTATTACTAAAATCAGTCTAACAATCAGAGGTAAGATTTTTCAATAATAGTATGATCCATCGAAAAATTATTTATGCTCGCTATCGACGAGGCGAATTATTGACGAGACCACATTTGTGTAACATTCGATAAACTTATTTTTACGAGTTTCATCGCCAACAAAATAACTGTCCGCTAAAATTTTGGCACTTTTTTTGATTGGATTATCAATTTGCTCGTATTGTGTACTTGCATTTGTCTTTTTGACTAAAGTTTGTGTCGCCGTAGATCTATATAAATCTGGCGTACTATCAGAACTTCTTAAATGCGTCTGACCCTTATTTAAATAAACCATATACTCGTCGTTGGTCAGCGTTGATGGAAGGTTAACATCATGGCTACAGTCTATGTCTACTTCATCTTGGCTATAGTCAAAGGGAGCCAAAATTGACTGGCTCTCTTCAAACTTCCCTATAAAACAAATCAAACATGAGTTTTTGTAATGATATCACCATTTACATGCAATACGTTTCGAAGACCACTTACTTTTTTACCCCATCTTGATATTAAAAAATTGTGAAATGTTCACTTGATTTTACAAACGTCGTGCCACTAACAGTCGTCACTGTCGAATACGGAATAATGCATATTGTCGAGTATCGACAACGTCTAGCTGACCATAGACATAATAGACTAAACGCAAAAATAGTGATGTGGCATTACGATACCGATTGTTTTGTAGAATTGTGGTACTCAACAGCACATGGATCATGCACATCTATGCACAGATAAACTTTGCATTTTTGGCACATAAAACGAGTCTCAGACCGTTTTTTTTTTGCTGCGCACATTTTGCATCGCTGACTTTTGCCGGTTAGTATTCTAACAGGAAAATGCTCTAAGGCACTATTATGTAAAAAACGGTTAGGGTCAAGAACGCCGCGCGAAGTTGACTGTTGAGTTAAAGAACATTGTTTGTATTTTTCTATTATTTGTCTGATAACGTTTAATTGGAAATCAGCTAAACTATAATTTTGTTTATTTTAAATCACTTTAATCAAATAGAATGCATTAAGTAAAAACATGTCAAATATGTGAAACCCAAGCTTTTTATGCCATTTTTTTGATTTTCTTATACAGCCCAATGTGCTAGTCATCATATCAGAAGTGTCAACCGACCCCATATTTTTTGTGTAGTCTACCACACACTGTGGTTTCATTTTGGGTAGCCCAGTTGAGTAGTCTACATTGTCTGATGGTATCATTTTGTTATCGTGCATTGTAGACAACATTAAGACCGGTTTCTTATCTTGCCATTTTAGGGCTAAGAGGGGAGGAGACGATTAAGCGGCTATTTGTCCACGTTTCAGTTTTTGGAATTTTGGCATCCCTTTCCTATTTGATCTTACGGTACCACATGCATAAGTCGCCCTTTCTTTTAAATATTTAAAAAGCTGAGGACTGGAATACCAGTTATCTACATACAACTCTCGGTTGCAAAAATAGTAGTCTTTCAAAAGTTCAGTCACAACTGATCCAGATAAGCCTAAATTTGGTACGGTCTCTATTTCTGTTGCCGATCCACAGAACACTATAAAATCCACGATATAACCGGTTTCGACATCACATAAAACAAATAACTTGATGCCAAATCTATTACGTTTTTTAGGTAAATATTGTTTTATAATTAGACGACCTTTAAAAGGCACAATACTTTCATCAATGCACATTTTTTTACCCGGGATAAAAGTTGTTTTGAAAGTTTCACGAGCATGGTCAATCATCATTTTTATTTTGTGCAATCTCGGTACACTACTTGTCCCTGCAGGTGCTTCACAAAAAGATAACATTGAAAGAATTGAGCAATATCTATTTCGAAACATAGTATTACTGAACACCGTACTATGTAATAACGGGTCTGTAGACCAGTGTTCTTCAATTGTTATTCTTTTGTTTCTAGTGAAAAGCATTGTTACTGCTAGGAAAATGTAAAGGTCGTCAATAGTCACGTCGCGCCATTGTTGCAGTCTTGAATATATTCTGAGATCAGTATGTCTTACGAAGTGTTGATGATATTTATTCGTACAATTGGCTATTTTCTGTAACAAGTCTTTGCTACAAAAATGTTCGAAAAACTCGAATTCAGTGGAGGTATCAACTAATTTCACAGCAGGCGACAGTCCACAAACAAAGTCGTCGAATTCTTCTAACATTGGGGTAGCAATTTGCGTTGTCCAATTAGTGGTTGTGACATTGTTTCCTTGAATCTGAAATAATACAAAAAAATAATTTTAGAGTAATAAAAATACATCGGTTTCCAAGGTAGGAAATTTGAATAGCCTACAAAAGCAAAATTAGCAGTGCGATTCAGTGCGGTGTGCGGCAGCGCGGCGGCACGCACAAAATAAACTCTACCTATGTATCTACGAGCGAGTCAGTGCGCCCACACGTGACTCGCGCTCCAACCAATCAGAATCACCGTTCCAGAGTGGCCGCGCGCGCATTCTCATCGCACGGCGCGCTCTCGCCATCTCACTCACTCTGAAGTTTAAAATTTCCATTCAGACATCACCACCATACTACACAATAAATTAAAATACATTTATCTAGATATGTAATAAAAAAAATAATTACCTCTACATCAATGTCAAACTCTTCGTCTGATAAAAATTCTTCATTTTCATCGCCTTCTAGAATTCGTATTAACTCTTCAGTAGTCGTCATGATACAGTTCATGTACATTTATCGACATACGAACGTAAAACTTCATGCACAAGCACAACACTGATGGAAAATTCTAGAAGTCGGCACTCGTTTATGACGTAAGAAGCGGTCGTCTTTATCCGACCGTAGCGCAGGGCGTACTAACAAAGTAAGGAACATGTAGGCTAGGGATGGGAACCATCAATTCAATCGCTGACATTTCACATGTAAATTTACTTTTAAAGGAATGAAATGAAATACTCACAAATATTTGTAAAAATGTGTTTTATTAACAATTGCTGTATTTGTTTTAAAGTTAATTAGTATAACGAGAAATATTTTGATTTATGTTTATTTTTGTATCGGTAAATCTGAGCATATGTCCCGTCCCTCATGTCGGATTTTGTCGTCATGGGCGTTGCACATCAATACAATTTTCAAAAAATAATGTTAGTAATTCATCAAACTTTGGACATTATTTTTAGGAGTTCTAATTAAGAGACTAAAGTGTATTAAACTGTAAATGATTACTTAGTTGACTATTTGCCTAATATAAACATATTTTTGATAGAATACAGCGTAATTAAATAAAAAAGCTGATTAAACGAGCAGTGATATTTTGGTCGTAAATATACGACTCTGGCGAAATGGGCCCGAAAATATTTGTCGGATTAATCCGACGTAGGCGGTTAATAGGTTAATGAGTTAGATGATGAAAGTTTTACCAAGTCCTACAGACTACCGAGGAATATATTCTACGAACTACATAACTTAATTAAACCGCATATATTTAAGCAAGATACTAACTACAGGAGATCTATCTGTACCCAAGAGCGGCTAGCAGTATGTTTGAAGTAAGTACCTACCTAATTATTTTTTTGTTAATGTGTGTTTGTGTTTATGTGTGTTATCTGCGTTTGAATTTGATCAGTCTTTTTTGAGTGTTTGTTTTTTTTTGTGTAAAAGGGCTAAGTGAGAAGTACTCAAAACGAGAATCAAGAAGTACGAGAATACATGAAAAATATTATGTAAACTGAGGTATGTAAGGATTACGAGAAATCGAGATCCGTTGTCTCTTTCTACCCCTTCGGGAGACTGGAGTGATGCATATTATGTAAAAACCAAATATATTTTTATATTATCTTATTTATTCATAAAGAAAACAAAAAAATCAACTGCCGTTCTGGCATTAGCAAAAAAAACGTAAGATTATATTAGAAACATAACGTAAAAAAAAATTATAATAGTAAATCACATGAGACATATTGCTTTCTTTTCCATATAGTTACAAATTATCATATGTGTCTTCTTCGTTTCTGAATGCTTCTATCTGTTCATCGGTCATGTGCGTATCTTCCAGTTGCCTGTGTCGAACTTGGACCCGGTATTTGTGTTGAGCTAGGAACCGGTGCCTGTGTTGAGTTAGGACCACCGGCCTGTGTTGATGTAAGAACCGGTGCCTGTGTTGAGCTAGGACCCGGTGTCGAACTTGGACCCGGTGCTGAAGTGTAACCGGGGGAATACCAATTATTTTCATTTGTGTTATACCATGTGTTTTGTAGCTCAAGTTCTCCCAATTCTAAAAGAACATTGAAAATTTTACGTTTAGCCTGAAGCTGCATATATTGAGAAAGCTTTTTTACACTTTTTGATATCGACAGAAAAAAAGTGTCCATTTCGTCAAGGGTATTATTTTTCTCTATCAATGATTGTATTTCTAGTTTTTCTTGGCTTATTCTTTCACGGTTTGCATGGTGCTGTATAAGTAAATTACTTATTTCATCCGATTTTCTTGTTGCATTTCTGCATGTCGAGGCTGAGACGCTTGATGTCGGTGACGGCGAATGTTGTACAGATGGACGATCTTCTGGAGTGCTTCTTGTATGATTGCTTGATGTTTCAAAAAACTCATTGGTTACATTACTTTCCAATGAATTTGTTTCCTGTTCATTTATATTTGTTTGTGAGGTATAATTTGTAGTCCTGTTTCTATTCGTCATATATGGTATCAAAAATTCCATTACCTTCTCATATTTCCATTCACGAATTTGTTTACCACTCTGTCCACTTCTAGTGGCATTCTTCTTTTTTAATGCGTCCCGGTGGCTGTCTCTCAACTTTTTCCACTTAGATTTAGCCGTTTTTACTGAAATAAAAATAATTGAAATCATTATAAATATTAAATGTTGACATTGCCATAGTCAAAATATACTTACCGCATTATCACTCATGCAGAATTTATAACCATTATAAATATTTAAAAAATACCAGAGTTTCAAGGAAAACCAATTTATAAAAAAAATATTTGAAATCAAACAAACAAAACGGATTGTATCTCTCGTACGTGGTCGCGGCAGACGGCGGCGTCGAAATTTGAAATGTTAATAAATAACGAGTGATAAATCCATTTTATGTGTTTGATTTCAATGTGTTGTGCTCGTGTGAATCTAAGACTTCTAATTGTTTCTTTTCTATTATTTAAAAATGGCTATAACTTTTGAACGAGTGAAAATTCTGTAAATACATAATTTCAGTAATGCCTAATCTTTTATAGTTCCGGAAACAACACGACACTGAT
Organism: Chrysodeixis includens; assembly: GCA_941860345.1. Taxonomy (NCBI): domain Eukaryota; kingdom Metazoa; phylum Arthropoda; class Insecta; order Lepidoptera; family Noctuidae; genus Chrysodeixis; species Chrysodeixis includens. The sequence continues at coordinate 6,730,923 of OW796111.1, read as the reverse complement.
TAAGATATTATTTTGAAATGACCCTTCTATTCTAACTGAAACCACGACACATAAATATAAATCTATATTATAATTATTACAGGTATTTGGCGACTGGTTCAAAATTTTCACAAATAGCTGAAAATTTTAGGATTGGAAAATCGACTGTTCCAAGAATTATAGAAGATGTCTGCGATGCCTTGTGGACAGTATTACAACCTTTGGTTATGCCAGAACTTAATGAAAATGATTGGAAAAAAAATTCAAAGCAATTTGAAGAAATCTGGCAATTCAAAAACTGCGTCGGGGCCATTGATGGCAAGCATGTGTACATGTTTGCACCCCCAAAATCTGGGTCCTCATATTACTGTTATAAACACAGGTTTTCAACTGTAATGATGTGCGTAGCCGACGCTACCCGAAGAATAATTATGGTAGATATAGGTTCAATGGGAAGGTTCAGCGATGGTGGTATTTTTGCTGATAGTATATTCGGAATTCGTTTGAGAGAAAACAGACTAAATCTACCACAGCCACAACCCTTGTACCAAAATGGAGAACCTGTACCGTTTGTTTTTATTGGAGACGAAGCTTTCCCTTTAATGACTAACTTAATGAGACCATATCCACGCGATAATTTAAATAACGAAAAACGAACATACAATTATAGACTTTCAAGAGCTCGTCGTATTGTGGAAGCTACATTTGGTGTATTATCACGGAAATGGTACGTATACCGCAAAGAATTTGAATGTAAAATAGAAACAGTGGAAAAAGTGATAAAAGCAACGTGTGTTCTACACAACTTTTTAATTGACAAGATGCCTGGCTATCTAGATAATAATGAAACGGGTTTGGCCACGGCTATGTTTAACGACACAAACGTGGAAAATCTATTATCGAATGACAATATGGATGCCTATCAAGTTCGAGAAAAATTCTGTAGTTATTTCAACAACGAGGGCGCCGTTCCATGGCAAGACACTCGTATTACAACATTACTTGAACGAAATACTTAATATAATAAATTGCACTTACCGTCAGATAATTGAGTTTCTTTCAAAACGTTCTCCCAAGCTGCATCTTTGACGTCAGTAAGTTTATAGGTATCTATTGATGTGTTCCATAGACATGGATATTTTTTTACTGATTCAATAAATTGTTCATCCATTACGTTTTATTTAAATTAACTAATTGTTTACGTTGAAAAATACAAATTGCACAAATTATTCACGATAAAAGCGTGTGCTCGCGCGCACGGTACTAGCAAGATGGCCGGCCGGCGCGCGCGCGGGGTTCTGCGGGTTGCTAGCGGGCGAGAGGGGGGAGGCTGACATCGCTCACTGCACGCCGCTCACATCTCTCGTCTCCACTGCGCGTCGTCCGCGCACAGCTCACATCTCCGCTTCCATCGCGACATACAAATATTTCACATCTCCGCACAGCGATCTCCACTGAAGCTGAGCGGAGAGGAGACGTGTCAATAACTCAATTCTATTGGTTGTTTAAAAAACATCTCCTCTCCGCTCGTCTCGTCTCCGCTTTGGTGGAGTCCCGGCCTTAAGAGCGAGTACACATTCGGCGCTCGGCGTTGCGTTAGGCGCGCGTTGGTAGCGTACATACAGCGTTCTTAGCACGGCGTTTTACGGGCGTAATAGGGCGTCCATAAGTCGGCTCAGTTCGGAAATGGACGTCGAAGTGATTGCTTGTGTGTGGCTTCTATACCGTCGCTATAGAAGACGACGGCAGAGACAAAGAGAATTTTGGGTGCACCCAATACTACGAGATAGACTGACGCATGGAATGTTTGTAACATTGTATCCTAAATTAAGACAGTATGAACCTAAGTTTTTTAATTATTTTAGAATGTCCATTAAATCCTTTGATGACTTACTCCATGTTATAAAAGCTGATATTACTGGTGATTCAACTATTTTAAGGGAATCAATTACCCCGGAAGAAAAACTCGTGATAACGTTGAGGTAAGATTATTTATTCAAATAGATGTAAGGTGTCTGCGTCTTGGCTGGAGCCTGTAGGTGAAGGCGACCACGATGACGGCGGCGGGGGTGGTGTCGTAGACCACTGCCGTGTTGGCGGTCTAGCAGTGGTATATCCTGAATATGTCGGCGTAGAATACATGTATTGTTGTTGATTAGTTTGTATTGGTAATGATTGATGATAATTCTGAGCTTCTTTAATGACGTTAAGCAATTCAATCTTTGTTGTCAGGCGTTGATTCTCGGGTACTTTTTTCAATTCACTGTATAATGATAAACAGAATAATTTATCATCGTCTTCTTTACTTAGTCGCCCCATTTCATTTTGTTCTTTCGCGTTTAAACTTTTGTGTAACATATCAACTATTTGTTTATCTACAGCATTCATTTTTTGTTTTTTTCTTGTGCGTTCAATATTATTTTTAGGAGGTGGCATCAAGTCTGCATTATCTGTATTATCTACACCTGAACCGGTTGGTTCAGAAGATTGGTAATTGCTCTCTGTGTCGTTATTTGCTGTAGAATTCGCAAGAAATTGTAGTTTTCTGTAATACACATAATAATATGGCGTATGTTTGGAAGATCCAGATCCAGATGGAAGCTTTTTCTGCCTCTTCGACTCCCTCATAAAATTGTCCCGAATGCTTTTCCATTTTTTCATAAGTGTAGAACCTAAAATTAAATAATAATTATTATTATTTTGACAGATACTTGGCCACAGGCTGCTCCTTCGCTGATTTGCATTATGGATACCGTCTTGGAAAATCAACAATTATAAAGATAGTGGAACAAGTTTGTAATGTACTATGGAGCAAGTTGAAATGTACATCCATGCCTGAAATGACAACAGAAAAGTGGAAAGAAGTAGAAGAAGGTTTTAGAAAATACGCTAACTTCCCAAATTGTATTGGTGCAATTGATGGGAAACATATTGAGCTAATACAGCCAGAACATACAGGGTCGCTATTTTTTAATTATAAAACCTACTTCTCATCAGTCTTACTAGCAGTTTGTGATGCAAATTATTGCTTTGTATACGTTGATGTCGGATCCTACGGCAAAACCAGTGATTCTGCTATTTTTCAACATTCAGATTTTTTTAAACGGATGATGGATAATAAGTTAAATATTCCTAACCTGAAGCCCATATCAAATGTTGACAGAACACCACTGCCTCAAGCTTTCGTCGGCGATGAAGCATTTGGATTGATGTCGAATGTGATGCGCCCGTATGGAGGAACACAACTCACACACATAAAAAAAGCCTTTAATTACAGATTATCAAGAGCAAGACGCTATATCGAATGCACGTTCGGTATAATGAGTAATAAATGACGAATATTTCATAGACCGATAGATGTAAACATTACTTTCGCGGAGAATATCATCAAAGCTTGCACAGTACTACACAATTACGTTCGAATACGTGATGGTTATAGATATGAAGACACACTTTATCTTTCACCGTTACAATCTGTTAATTTAGAAAACGTTCCACGAGGCAGCTTGTGTGCTAGAACTACAAGGGAAAAATTCGCCAATTATTTTGTAAACGAGGGAAAATTACATTAGCAAGACAACATGATTTAAGCACTTACCAAACATGACATAATTATAGGAAATATCAATAAACAGTTGTACTCACCCAACAGTTTTTTCTTCTCTAAATTGTCTTCACAATCACTAAAAATTTCAACAAGCTCCTCCCAATTCCTTTTTTTTAATACTTTGTTTTTGTATTCAGGACTTCCATGTCCCATATAGCTGGGCGTTTTTGAATTTCATCTATAAATAAGTCTGAATCGAAATGTTCGGTCTCCATCATTTTGGTAAATATACGTCCGCTCTACACGAAAGCGCGCGTTCAAATGTACAACAAAATGGCGGCTCATGTATCTCGAAGCGCGCGGCTGACGCCTTCCCAACGCGCGTTTAAACAAAAATCTCAAACCGCGCGGTTGACGCGCGCTTTATCAAAATCGCGCGCTTCCGTGTGTACACCTAGTGAGAATTACTGGTTCTCAAAACGCGCGTTACCAAAGCGCGCGTTTCAAAACGCCTAATGTGTACTCGCTCTAAGAGCCTGTCCAGATGAAGCGTTTTACGCGCGAGTGGACTCGCGCGTATCAATTTTACACTGCGTCCAGATACCGCGTTTTACGCGCGTTCTACTCTGGGAGGGCTTTTTTCTTTTCTTCGGAATCACCAGCTTCACAAAAAAAATCCACTATTTCCTCCCAGTTCCTACGTTTTGTTGTTCTATTGGAATATTCTGTTGATTCTATATCCCATAAGGGTCTGTTCACACAGACCGGCTCGGAGAGCATCGGCGCGCATTTTTCTTTTCACACAGACCGGATCGTATACGCTTGGAGTTGGTCGGAGCGGAGTCGTCAACTATTCCACATAGACCGGCTAGAACCGGCTTGAAAGCGGATGCGCTCGGAGCCGATCGGATGTGCTCGCAGCCGGTCGGATGCGCTCGGAGCCGGGTGGATACACTGCAAAGGCAGTACCAGTATTCCACGCAGTCCAAGTTTTGTTTTCGGTGTTAACGTGTGCTTTTCGGAACATGGATTTAGATAGCTCCGATGAAGAAATATATTTGCTAGCAAGATTGTTTGAAGCTGAACAAAACAAACGAAAGCGCAAGCGAAGACAAATATGGGCAAAAAATATTTGGAAGAATCGATTAATCCATGGGGAGTTTCACACCATTTTCGAGGAATTGAAGAATGACAGCCTTAAATTTTATGAGTATTATCGTATGGAATATTGGCAATTTTTAAAATTGACAGATTTGTTAAGAGTACATATAACAAAAAAGACTACAAATTATCGTTGCACCATTCCAGCCGAAGAAAGATTAACGGTAACTTTAAGGTAAGTAAATAAAAAACAATCATTTTATAATAATCATCTTATTCAGGTCACAAGATCACAGCCGAAGCTTTGTTAACGTATGTTGCCGTTATTGTCCTGATTGATTGAAATATCAAATATTAGACAGTAAAAGAAACAGTTATTAAACTAAACATTGCTTAAAATTAAATGGTTAAAGTTAAAGATTACACCTAATTCAATGGCTGAATGTAATTAAATAGTGCAGATTTGACTTTCATTATTTTGATTGTCTGTGTTTATTAATTATTTTGTATTTTGTGTGTTTGTACTGTACCCGTAAGTAGTCTGATCTGGATAGTTTTGACAAATATAGGTTTCGTTTGATAACTGATGGTAAGTAGATGGATTAGAGGATGGCGGAGAATTTATTGGCAAAGAATAATTCAAATCTGCACTATTTTCATACAGACTCAATTCAGCTTCGTTAACAATGTCAAAAACGCGCTTTTTAATTCGTGCTTGAACTTCTTTTGGAAACGTTTCCACTGTATCTGACATAGACAAAAAAAAATTGCGTAATGCCTTGTCAAAGTGTTTAGTATTTTTTTTGCTTCAAGATATTCTTCGAAAACCGTAGCAACATCTTTGTTTAAGCGTGTTCTCTTTTTCGAGTCGGAAGTACTTGCAAGCGATTCAACTTCGGAATGGTCAGAACGTTTAGATGATGTCGATGCTGGTGGTAGTGGTGTGCCAGGTTCCGATTCATCCGATGATAATGTAACATTAGATATTTGGTTCCGATTACGAAAAAACGGTATTATAAAAGAAAGTTCTTTTTCAAATTTTATTAATTTGGATGATGTCGCACCATCGCCGTTTCGGTTATGATAAGCTTTTCTGAAGTTATCTCGCAGTTTCTTCCAACGATCCATGCACTGCCTAACTGGAAAGAATAGAAATAAATAAATTAAAAACATCATCCTCCTTTAGTTCATCGGGTAAATGAGCATGCAGTCAGTGGACTATTTTCTTTAATTTATACTTCGTTTTGGCGCGGCAATGTTATATTTAGATTTTTTGTTTGTTTTTACAGATTCCTCATTACTGGTTGCAGTTTCAAAAACTTGTCATTTAATTTCCGAATGGGAATTTCTACAGTTCATTCAATAATTCATGAGACAATCAGAGCAATTTGTGATGTTTTGATGCCCTTAGTTATGCAGATACCAGATGAAGAAATGTGGGACAAGGTCTCTCGTGATTTCTTTAATATTTGGAATTTTCCTAACTGTTTGGGCGCTATAGACGGAAAGCACGTCAGTATACAGGCACCAGATAATACTGGAAGCTTATACTATAATTATAAATTTTTTTTCAGTACAGTGTTACTAGCTGTGGTAGATGCGAAATACAACTTTTTAATTGTTGATGTCGGATCGTATGGTAAAAATAGCGACGGTGGAATTTTACAAAATTCAAAATTTGGAAAAAAACTGAACACTAATAAGTTAAAGCTGCCCCCAAAATAAACCTCTACCGAATACCACTGAAAGCTTACCACATGTTTTCATAGGAGATGAAGCATTCCCTTTGAGCAATAACATATTGCGGCCGTATCCGAGAGAACAAACAAGAACAGACTTATCAAAAAAAGTATTTAATCTGCGTTTAAGCAGAGCAAGAAAAGTCGTAGAATGTGCATTTGGAATGCTAACTCAAAGATTTGAGATTTATCAAAAACTAATGTAAATCCAACCGAAGTACTGTGACTTAATTATATTAGCAACTACATGTTTACATAATTTTTTAATAGAAATTCGGACGCCATCACCAGGACAAGAGAATGTTCTTCACAGCAATATGAATTTATTAACAGCGATAACAGACAATAATGATGAAAATAGTTCTAATATCGACGCAGGTATAACCATAAGGAATAAATTTAAGGATTATTTTTCAGCAAGTGGTGCTTTAGATTGGCAAGATCAAGTGGCCACTCGAGTTTCTTAAGTTATATTTAATAAAAATTGTTCGCTACTTCTTGAGTAGGTATATTGTAACGTTCAGATACTCAAACGATTTTTACGAGTAAAGTGAGGGTACATTTAAACTCAGGTTATTGCTGTTTTGACTTTGAATTTAACAAGTCACGGCAAATTAAGAAGCCCTTACTTTAGAATTCGTTCGAATATCTGGAGATAGGTGTAAAACAATAAAATCTTAGTAGGTACTTACCACTTAACCCCACACATTTGCTTATTTCCTCCCACGCATTGTCTTTCATTACCCGATCGCTATACGATGGCTTGGTTATGTCAAATAAACACTCATATTTTGACACTAGTATTATTAATTTTTCGTCAGTCATGTTTTCCTACAAGTGCATACAACTGTTCCGTTTGAAAACTTCGAACACAAGTGATTCGAGACACGATAGAAATACAATAGGGGTGCGAAAGCCGGCTGTCGCTTGCTTGTTGAAAGCAAAATGGCGGTCGGCGTGGTGCGACGGGCACGCAATCGGAACCGATCGGCTGCGCGAGCGAGAAAGAGCACGCAATCGGAGCCGATCGGCTGCGCGAGCGAGAAAGAGCACGCGATCGGAACCGATCGGCTGCGCGAGCATTAAAGAGCATGCAATCGGAGCCAAACGGCTGCACGATCGAGAAAAAGTACGCGATCGGAGCCGGTCAGCTCCTCTTATTATTTCACACCAAGCGCCTTCAAGCATTCTTAATGACAAAAGCTGTGCACATAAAAAATAAACCTTAATACACATACTAAAAACTCTGTTTTCATCGTGATAAGAATCTGCTCTCCTCTCCGAGCCGGTCTGTGTAAACGGACCCTAAGGCTACTCTTTTTTCAATTTCATCAATAAACAGTTCGGTATTGAAGTTGTCACGCTCCATCATCGCAACTAAATATGTCCATACGCCACGCACTCGCGCCTAATACTGGACGCAGCAATGGCGCCCGAGTATCTCGACTCGCGCGCCGCTCGCGCGTACGACGCGCGTGTCGAGAGTCGCGGTTATTGCACGCGTTTTACGCGCGAGTGATGACACGCGCAAAGTCTTCTGGACGGGATATAATATGTAGCTCTAGTACCTCAAGAACGCGCGAGTGTCTACGCGCGAGTGGACTCGCGCGTAAAACGCTTCATCTGGACAGGCTCTAATCTACTATTTGCTACCTTTGCTATAATAATTTTAGCTACCTCATACATAATATTTTAACAAAATGCTTGGTCCCGCCATCATGATATCAAGATGGAGGGACCAAACTGATAGACTACTCCCTGGAATTTTCTACCTACTAAGTGTTATAATACCTTAATTCTACCTTAATATTATTGATTTTGGCTGCCTGAAACATATATAGTTTTAAAGATATTGATTATATAAGTTGGTCCCTCCAAATTAACGATTCAATTATTTAGTGCAACAGGTTAATGGGCGGTTTATTTTCGATCTTCGAAGGATAAATATTTAATACCTATTTACTACCTTCAAATCATGCAAAAATTCTCACAGTAATATAAATGGGGACCCAGTGAATGGTCGTAATAAAATATATTTGTATTATTATTCCAGTTATATTTATTGTAATAAACAAAATTACACATTTACTTAATCTACATCGAAACTAATATTATAAAGAATGTATAAAGAGGAAAGATATTTTGTTTTTGTTTGTTACGATTTAATTCCAAAACTGCTGGGCTGATTTCAAAAATTCTTTCCGACCGTTCAAAGGCCGTTTCAGTAGTAGAAAGCTACATTGGTCCTGAGTAACATAGGCTATAAGGGAAGGGTGGGGGAGCGAGCGAAGCTGCTGGCAACAGCTATACCATATTCAGGATAGCAAAATATTTTTTGTAAACAGAATTCTACCCACTTTGCAATTATCTCTATTGTGTTTCGCGTATTTGACAGCTCTTAACCATGAAATTATTTCAATGTAGGTAGTTTTTTGTTTTCATTTTTTTGGTTCCCTGAATATGGTGTAGTAGGTTATAATTAAGTGACGTCAACGACGTAAGAAATGATTTCACGCGAACCAAATCACGGGCGGCTGCTAGTATGATGTACAATTATTTTAAAGCGTAAATTAAACAATGTGGTATAACAAACGTTTGGCTTTTGATGACCTTTCTTTTCATATCATCATAACCATCCATTTCCCAAGAACTCTTGGACAATTTGCCCTGTAGTGGCCAACATCTCCACATATTGGCGGGATAAAATCAATGACTGAAAGAATTCTGTAATATTTATCTCCTAATTTTAACTGATTAGGAATTTCGTATAGGTTAATTTTTTCATCAGAAGACAGCTCAAAAACTATTGTGTTGGTAAGAGAGTAACTCTCTGTTTTTACCATTACCATTACCATTTTATACCATTGCAACCGGTCATTCTACAGATTCGATGCATTCACATACTTCATCACTCAAAATAGTTTCAGCAGAAGCATTTAGCGCTCCAATGCCTTGTTTCTGAATGATGTTTAAATCCAAAGGAATAAACCCACATTTCCTTCTTATGTTATTACTAGGACAATCACTGTTCGTGCAAGACCTGACAATCTCTGCAATTTTGTGCTATTTAATTAGCCTACTACGATTAAAGTTTGTACGTTGTACCAACTTATTTCTTAAATTTTTTGGCTCGTAAAAATAAACTTCAACGTAAGATATTTGTCATGATTGGAAGGTAGTAAATAGGTATTAAATATTAATCCTTCGAAGACCGAAAATAAACCGCCCATTTACCTGTTGCACTAAACAATTGAATCGTCAATTTGGAGGGACCAACTTATACAGTATGTATATTTGAACGACGGACTTATTCAAACCACCAATAGTTTATGCATAGACTTCACCAATACACGTATAAATAATAAAAAAAACCCTGATTAATGACGAACAAAATCGTTCCAAAAAAGTCCTAAAAACATCGCAACGTTTTAACAACCTTGCGATAAGTGCAGAACATATGCGCGGTCAATGACCGACGCCGACGTAGGTATGAATGCATTGCGACATCACAAAGGAAAGGGGCGGGGCTTGCGCGCTCGCTGCCTTAGCGACAGGAGAGGCACGTGTTTGGCGCGTGATATTAGGCGTTTTGCGCTCTGTGTTCATAAATACTGTATTTTATCGGATAATTATATGAAAAATTAAGGTCATAGTTTTTTAACATATTTGGGACGAGAATCGAATACTGACCACCCTCCTTCAATAAGTCCGTCATTCAAATATACATACTGTATAATCAATATCTTTAAAACTACAGGGTGTCCGGTGGCAGAATTAGGATTTTGAAATGAAATAATAAAAAAAATACGAAACATATTTCATTTTTTCAATAACTATAACAAAGAGGGGTAGTGCGGATTTTATATTTTAGTAATTATTTCGTCTAAATGTTGACCATCACCTCGGATACACTCGTGGAATCTGGCTTCAGTATTCCGCGCGACCCGCTAGGGGAGGGACGTCGGGATGCCATTAACCTTGCGAACGATAATTTCTTTTTTTATTCTGAAATGGTCTGTGGGCGGTTTCATGAATTTTACTTTTGAGGTAGCCCCACAGAAAAAAAGTCTATGGGGGTAAGATCCGATGACCTGGATGGCCAGGGGATGCCAGCGAAGGAGCTTATCAATTTGCTAGGGAACGAATCACGAAAAAGCGCTATGGTCTCTCTAGCAGTGTGAGACGTGGCGCCATCTAGCTCAAATTATGTCTGTGAACTGTAGGGAGGATGTTCTCTTAATATTGGCAGAAAATAATTGTTTAATATGCGCCGATAAGAAACGCCGGTCACAGTAATGGCTTGTCCTTGACGATTTTAAAAAATTGGGTCGTTTATTCTTCTGTTTGACAACAAGGCACACCAAGCCGTCATTTTGGGACTGTGAAGTGGTTCTTGAGGTTTCAATCGCAAGTTCTGTCCTTTAGGTGATCAATACCGATAGTTCTGTTTATAAACACTACCACTTAAACGAAAATGGGCTTCATCGCTCCAAAAGATTGTGTTTACTCTCCGAATCCGCTGCAACATTGTCTTGCAGAAACTTTTGCTCAAATTGAAATCATTAGGCTTAGTTGTTTACTCAATTAGGACCTCAAAGGGGTGCATTTTTAGGTCCGTAATCAAAATTTAGTACACAATCGTTTTTGGGAGGCCTAGAGCAAACACTCTCTCACGCTCGGACTCTCGCGGGTTTTCGCACAAACTGTTTGCGACAAGTTCAATGTTTTCATCAGTGCTCGACGGTCGGCGGCCCCGGCCGTGGATTATTTACTGCTGAACTTGTTGTTTTGAACCTGTGCTCTGACAATCGAAACAAATCTTTGCTTGGCGCATCATGTAACCGTCGGATATAGGACCGCGAACTAAATCTTCCACAAGCAATAGAACAGAAATCGTTTGCTTTCAAATACGCTTGGATTGCGAACGTACGTTGCTTACCCGTCCACTGTTGTATCTTAATTCAAAATCTGCACGAATAACGAATCGAACGAGACCCCCCACTTGAGTCTCCGATGAACGGTTTGGAAATACTACTCTGTGTAAAAAGTATCGGGAATATGTCAATAAAAAGACCTGCGTAAAAGAGGTCGTTCTAATTTTTTTACTGGATGTTGGTAGCACTGTACTGATTTAGCGCGCAAAGTTTGAGCGGGATTTGTCATTTAATTTGTCTTAAACTACACTTTTTGTTGGTCATAGTTTTAAGTTCTCGGCGATTTCTACAATGGAAAATATTGTTGAATAAGGAGTTTTAAATTTTGTCTTTTGAATGATATTTCATGTGGTGAATCACTAAAAATGTTGCTAAATACCTATGCATAATCAACTAATATAGAATACAGCTATTATACTGTTTCAATTCGTTTATTTTATTTTTGACACCTCGTGTACTGACTCAAATAGTGATGGCCTAATGCGTTATCAAATCGATTTTTTATAACAAACGATTTTATTTGTGAACAAGTTTTAATCGATTTAATACATATTTTATTTGTATTTTATTTTTTGCTCCATGCTTTGTTTTATATACATTTAGGTATATTTAAAGTACTTGATTTTAAAATTATATTAAAATAAACCATTTACTTATGTTAAGTTGATATTCTTATTACTATACTCATATTCATTAATTTGCAGCAAATACATTCGATCCTAATAATAGGTGCTATATAACGTTTTACTTTATTTTTATCTCAAATGATTCCGATTAAAAATATTATCACAATTAATAATATACAATGTTGATAAAAGCGAGAGGCATTAAATGAAACCACATATTCTGTATATCATTATAAGGCTACACAACAAAAATCAAATCAATGTAAGCAATATTTTTATAATAACTTTCCTGAGGATGATTCATACTTTTAACGTTATAACGGTTTACTCACGCGTATTTATCGGGATAGCCCGACTAGTTTCGGACCCAACCGGAGCCAACTAGATAACTATGCCTATAAAACTTAGTCACCTAATCAGGAAGATACAGCATGTTCAAACTAAAAAAAAAGTAAAAAAATATCCTGTGACTAAACTATTGCTTACATTGATTTGATTTTTGTTGTGTAGCCTTATAATGATATACAGAATATGTGGTTTCATTCAATGCCTCTCGCTTTTATCAACGTTGTATAAAATTGATTCTATTCAAAACCGTTTTTGTTATTCGTTACGAATGGCACAAGCGGCACAACTCTAAGTGGGCGTTACCCGTCAAGAAAGTATCTACTTTTATTTCAAAATATTGTTCTACTGTAATGTCGTACTTTATAGGCGTAAACTGTCAAAAAGAAAATAAACGGATGGAGGACGTATAGCAATGGTAAATTATTATGTTGATTAATTTTTCAACTTATTTTACGTAATGGCAACATTTTTATAGTAAATATGGCTCTTTTGTGTTCAATTACGGACGTAAGTCGTTTTATTGTTTATTTTTATGAAAAAAAAATGCCGACTTTCACAGAATAATGAATACAAGGGCGATTCACGATAAATTAAAATATAGTTTTTCAGCATAATCACGTTAGTGTGCATATCTGGGCCTAAAACTGGCATGCCCCTTTAATTTTTTAATAAATATTTAAAACCTGAACCACAAATAAAAGATTAATAATTACTTATGATATTTTTATTACAAAGTCACAATTTAAAAAACAGTATAAAATTTTGTGCTTGGGGAAGCCTACGTCTAGCAGTGGACTGTTATAGGCTGATGATGATGATAAAATCATCATACGTCATACTCATCATCCTCTTGCATTTCGAAATCTGGTTCACCACCAAATCCATCGACATCATCTATCATTCCCTCCATACTCTTTAGGTTTTTATAAAATTTATGACAATCCTCAGGTATGTACTGATACATGGATTGTAAATCTGCTAATTTGGCTGGAGCAATGGCTTTACCATCCGGCCACAACAAACAGAAATCGGACATGTTAATGTTTCGTGTTTCCCCTTTAACTTTTTTTTCAATTGTTAATTCCTTGTAATCTTCCTCCAATGATGGTTTCATAAAGATAGAAAACACTTTTTCTTTTTCAATTCTTATTTCTTTTGTCTTTATCCAGTTCACTTTGGTTTTGTCGGTGAATTTTTTTCTATTTGTTGTATTTTTTTCCAATTTTTCAGTGCTATAAAAATCAGCCTTATTCATTTTATAAACTTGTAAAGGTTTTCTTTTCTTACACTTTTTAATTATAGATATATATTCTTCGGCTGTATAAATACGTTGATAGTGTTTGAGAGCAGTTTCAATTTTGGAAAAGTCTGTGTCATTAGGCAGAAAGGTATGCCCAGACTCAAGAAATCGCATTGTAATGACTTTTAAAGTGTCATGTGAGTTTAACAGTGCTTTCAACATTAGAACTATTTTAATGTTGCGGTTCTGCCCGCCACAACAATCGCTCCAAAGAATAAGGTGTTCAACAGTGGGCCTTAGTTTAGTTTGAATATATTTAATTAGACACGATCCCACCTCTTGTGCACCTCTTCCTGCTTCCCCTTCAACCCATATGTAACAATGACCAATGTCATTTGAAGCACTATGGATGCCACTGTTGTAGAGCCACAATTGCCTTTTATAAAACGCAACATTTGTTGGTATTCGTGGTAATGGTAAGGTTTTTTCCAAATCGAATGTTAAACATTCAATAGTCGACATGTTTCGAGCGTCTTCAAAATCGGAGTTCATCTGCTTCCTCAAATTTTCAGCCTTTTCTAAATGTCGAGTCTTTTCTGTTCTAGCTTGTTCTTTTTCCTCGAGGGTTCTGTTGTAGCATTTTGAATTTTTACAGCTAACATATCGCACTTATTGCAGGTGTCTTTCTTTAATGATTTACACTTAAGGTTAAACTTAGTGTAAAAAATCTTTTTGACTGATTCGAAGGAAGCGCACTTTTGCCCTTCACCATAAGTTTTTGTGTACTCCTACTGATATATATCGTAAATTTTGGTTAATGTCATCCCCGGTTGTAAATATAACGTGTCATTGTTCTTTTCTCTTCTGTAGTGCGACTCATACTTTGGTAGTTTTGAAATAGTTTCGACTATGAAATTGTACATTTCATCTGATAATTTATTCTTGCCACCTGTGCTAACTCCTCTACCATCCATTATGGGCTCACTGCTTCTAAGTTTTTTTAGTGCAATGGTAACTTTTTGAGTAGTAATTTAAAAAGTATTTAAAAACATATTACGACATACTTTTGTACCATTAATAGAATAGACACGGCTGAATTGCTTTGGCTTTTTTTTTTGCCTCAGGAACATTAGTCATAGTGTAACTTCGTTTTTTATTTTCTTCTTTAATACATGATCCTAAGTATAAACATTGTGCATTGTAGGACCCTAGACGCACAAATTTTTCGAACTCTTCCTTTCTTTTCTCTATTGGAATCAAGCTAGCGCAATTTTTTAAACATTTACAATTATATTCAATAAAGGTTTTTGGTTTCACTAATTTATTTTTAGAGGTCGTGTATTCTAAATTATTGTATTTATTATGTTTTCTCTCAGATCTAAGTTGAGGATTAATTCTCTTACGGCCCCTTTTCGGTCTACCAGTTCCCAAATTAGATCGTAAATCTTCGTCACTTATAGGTGGAATAAGTTCTGTTGATTCTTCATTGTTAGGTTCTAGCATTTCTATACCCTCATTGTTGAGCTTTTCTTTTGATGGAAATTTCTTATTTTTACTCACCTCATGATCTACACTATCACTAAAAGACGAACAAGATGTTGTCGACTCATCTATATGTATTACTTTGCTATGTGAGACATAATCTGGATCTCTAACGCTGTCATCACTATGAAAACAGTCAGGTGCATCTACGTGTTTTGAAATATCATTATTTTCGTTAATGTTGTTAATTGGTTCATACTCAGCTAATATATTAAATAGTTGTTGCGTTTCTGGTGACATTGGTCGAAGAGGTGATGCTGATGGGGAAACTTCATCCTGTATTTCTTGTAGTGTAATAACAGGATCACAAGTATCTAAAACAATGTACATATTCACGTAAGTTATCTATTGGCACAAATTTATACAAATACTAACTGTGACCGGCGGTATAGCAAATATATTTAAAGATTTTAATAATATAATCTGCAAGAATCATCTTACCTTGTAAATTATTATTCGTACTTTTTTTATTCATAAAGTTTAGTGGAGTAAGTGGCGAATATGGTGGAGGAGAGATTGAAGGCTGCGTGTTTGAATATGGCGTAACTGGATTAAAGTCAGCTGAAAAAAAAAACAAATTATGCCAACTGACACATATGTCATCATATCCAATCCCATCCCTTGTAATAGGTATACATATTTTTCATTTAACAGTAAATTAATGTAGTAAGCATAAATCGTATATCCAATGCAAATACCTAATAAAATTATTAGGTACCTAGGTAATAATATTTTTGATAGCCCCACCAAGAACAATAATCATGCTAGTATATCATAGCAAAGCACCAACAAGAATATACACAATACATGCAGAAGATACGATTCATATTGCAACATGCAACCCAAACCGATCTTCGACTCAAAACGCGTTAACTCTCTCTGCGGGGCTTATTATGTTGACTCGTCGACTGCTTGGATGTGTAAGACACGTAAGAATGGACCTAAGAAATGGCGATACAATGAAGTTAATACGCCGTCAAATTCATAAAAACTATTTTGTGCCTTTAACTAAATTCCAACATACCTCTGGAGTTCGCAACTTCGACTTGACCTTTGATCTGTCCTTGAGAGATAACTTTGTTTCTGAGTTCCAATCATTTTTGTTTTTTAGCTAATAACTACTCTAATGATGGAATCTGTAAAAAATAAACCAAAATTAGTTAAAGTCGTTTTTCGATGAAACTAATGACCATAATTATATAGGTATACATGGTGTAATGTAACGACTATAACGGTCGTGAAGGGAAATATGTAGTCTCGTGTTACAAACACATTGCTGCGACTTTTACTCCGATACGCGATTATGATTTTTCCCCGTTCAAATTAATTCATAATGCTAAATTTCCCCACCGTTATTAGTGGCCACACTGAACATATGATAAAGTTCGGGTCATGACCTGAACTCAAGAATGGCCGCTACCGCAAGTGCAGGTGTTTAAGTGAAAATTTGGGTTTAAAATAAACAATAAGTTTACGAATAACAAATATGATTATTTTCATAATCAATTATTAACAATTGTTAATACAAGGTATTGTAAATGTCGGAAAAGTGTTTTATATAACAAACTAAAGTCAATAGATTGAATTTAAGCATTTAACCCTTTATACAAGAAATAACAATGAAAAAAGAGTGTACCAAAACCGCGTATTAAAAATATAGTCAGGAGTTTTGAAGTTATTTTCCAACTTTAAAATGCAAGACCTAAATTAAAAATAAACATTTTGGTAAAAACAAGTAATAATTTACAATTTTGCGTATAAAATACAATGAACATTCATTTGCTGGTTTTTAGTCCTTGTAACTGTAGTACTTAAATCATCATATGTTTCCCAAGTATCATCCAGACGCTTGCAGTGAGCGACGTAATGACGAATATTCGGTAAATACTCAATCACTGACAACAGTGTAAATAATTTTCCTTGTAATGTCATAGTGTCTGGAATGTCATTTAAATCAACGCCTAAATCAATTTCAAATATTAATAAATCATTCAATGTGTAGTTAATAATTTGTTTACCGATACATTTTACACCGTCGTCATTACTTTTAACACATAACATACCTGAATCAATCTCTAACATTGTTTGAGCCGATTCTTCAAGGGCTGAAATGCCTTTATCAGACAAAATTAGTTCATTCAGTGGCATGTACGAACATACTCGTTGAGATGTGGAGTTGTTCTGACTGCATTGTGTATTTGTGCATCGTTTTTCCGATATAACTATAGGAATATCTTTTAATAAAATGTTGTCTAAAACAAAAGTAATATTCGACATACAATTTATAATCGTCAAGACATTTGTGATTGTTTTGTCAAAATAATATTTGTTTATAATATTCGCTCGTATGCTGTATAAATTTATGGGATCTTTATTAGCAAGAGACTTAATAAGCGTCATAAAACCGGATGTTTTTGTTTCTATTAGTTTGCGGATGTTCATTCTATCTATATAGGCAACTGCTAAAGATTGCACCAGACAATATTTGTTTGTTATATAATGTTGTTGTGTTGACATGTGTGTTGTTGTGTGTTGAATGTTGACAATATTTGTTTTTAGTATACTTATTGTTTATTTTAAACCAAAATTTTCACTTACTTCGTCAAATTAACTACCTATTATTAGGTAGATAGGTAAACAAAAACCAAAGAGTGCACCTTTTTCAAAATCATTGTTGGTGATAAAAATAAAAGTTTATAGATGAAGTCCGGGTCTTTTTATAAAGTACTTATTATGCAGTTTTCGGCATAAAGAAATAAAGCATATTTCGTTATATTTGTTGAAAGTAATCCTCCCTAGCCGCGCCACATACTTTAAAGATTAATTAATTAAAATGAATAGTTTCTTGAGATAAAAAAAGGATCAACGAAGAGTAGAGAAAAGGTACTATTATATAAATTGATTTATGGATAGTTAATATTAAATATTGCAAAATTGATTTGCTGCAGAGTATACCTTCCAGCCGGACCACACCCTACGACCAATAACTCCTTAACTAAAGGGGTTTATTGGACCATATTTGTCGTAAGGGTACTCTTTGGGTAGTTTTTTTTTCGGAATATTGATTTATTAATAGTTCATTATACTCTATTTAATTTGAGGTGGCGCGGCCAGAGAGCACTGCCTGGCGGCCGGACCACATAAATTGTTAATTAAAAAGATATCTCTTGAGATACTAAAAATATATATATATATTCCGATGAAAGTAGACTTTAGGTAGGTATTATTTCGAACTATAGCATCTGAGTACTAAACTGTGGTCCGGCCACAGAGGATCACACGACAAGATCACAGTATGGCCTGTTATTTAAAAGAAGGATTCTTGCTGGAACTTTTGTCACGCACTATGGATATTTACGAATGAACGAACGAAAGTTTAAGAGTTATTTTCGAATGTCCATTCGTACTTTTGATGAACTGTTTGGAAGAATTGAACATAGACTACAAAAATACAATTCGAGAAAAATTTCCATCCACCCAACGGAACGTCTAGCTGTCTCTTTAAGGTAATGTTAATGTTTTTAGATGTTAATTTGTTTGTCAAGATCGGCGGGTGTACTTTTTCCATTTTTTTTTATATTGAATTTAATTGTAACTTGTTCTATACCTTGCAATCACGTTTTTGGAAACGTTGATAGAGGACGCCCAAGGCGGAGTATGCCGATCAGATCGGCCACATATTAAAGAAGGATCAAATTAAAAGTACTTACCCTAAATCGACGAGCATGCATGAAAAACTTAATGAATGTTGATGAAGCGAAAGAAGTATGTCTGGATCGTAGCAAGTAGCGTTCTATAGTCTCTGCCTATAGAACTATAGGCTCTATAGCCTATAGAGCCTATAGAAAAAGACAGGCGTGACGTTATGTATGTATGTATGTATGTATAAATACCCTCTGCTACTTTGAATATTATTGCACGTTTTAGCACATAATAGGTTTCAGCGACTTAGGTGAAAGGCGGTACAGAGATAAATCTGCAGGTAAAAAAACTGTTAAAAGTCACAAATTCTTTATTTAAATCACAAATTCTTTATTTAAATCACAAATTCTTTATTCAAAATCACAAATACACAAAACAATATTAATATCACAGCAAAGTTTCTTAATTTGCATTATGTTGCTGACTATCAGCTCCACTAGTAGTAGTGTCCACTATGTCTTGATTTACTAAAGCAGAGACTATGCTATTTTCGTCGCCTTCTGAAGTATTGTGTAGTGTTCGATTATTGCTAAAGTAGTTTTGATCGGTTTGGTTAGTTTGATTCGATAACTCATCACCAAACGGCGACATATTACTATCATAGTTAGTCTCATTATTGGTACCTATCGACTCCTGCTGATAGAAGTTATTCAATGATTGAAATTGGTGTTCCATTTCCATGAGCAAATTTAACACTTTTGTTCTAAACATAAGTTTCTGATACGAATTAAAACGGTTTAATACCGGCTGTATTGACTTGTAAAAAGCTAAATCGTCTGGTACAATCTCCAATTCATTTGAATTTAAGTATTTCAGTAATTCTACTTCGAATTCGGAATTGGCTGTTTTAGGTTTCTTTTTTGCATTTCCTGTCCGTTGATTAATTCCCTGAAGTCCTGAAGTACTCGGTTGTGTTTCCGTAGAAGATTGCCCCTGAACTAGTTCGATGGTTGAACTTGGCAGTTGCTTGTTTGCGCTTGCTTGTGAGTCTGTATTACTTGCTTGTAAACTACTGTCTTGTGTTTGTTCTTCAGATAGCGACTCATCTACATCTATATCAGTTGTTTTATCAAGAAAAGTTAACATATCATAGAAACTGTATTTTTTTTTCTTCTGGCTGGCTGAGCCTGATGGCTGCTTCTTATCGGAAGACTTCTCTTTACTATAAGTGTCTCTGGCTGTACGCCAGCGCTGTTGAATTTTCTTATCTGAAATAATAACAATTTTCCATTAATGGAAAAGCTTCGTCTCCTATAAATACGAACGGCATTTTTGCACCACCTTGATACAATGGTATCGGCTCAGGTAAATTCAATCTATTCTCTTTTAGGCTGGAAACAGTGCTTAACCGACGGTACCTCCTGACCGTACGTCCTGACCGTCAGCGCTGACCGTCGGTTGCGAAAATGCATTCAGTGCTACGCTGACGGCGAACTGCGACGCGTGTGTACAGTTAAATCCCATAATGCCGGACGAAGCCGCACTTTAGAAATAAGGCGCTCCGTATCTATATTCATGTTGGCTGAGTGTACATACGCGCGTACGGTCGGTCGCTCCGTCAGCGAAGCACTGAACGCATCCATACAATCTCATAGCTCGTCGGTCGACTGACGTACGCGCAACCGACGAGGCGGACCGACGACTCGACCGACCGTACGCGCGTACCAAATCACGCGCGTACCGTCAGCGTAGCTGTGGGCGCATTCATAGACTTGCATAGATATAGCTACGCCGACCGACAGTCAGCGCTGACCGTCGGTTGAGCACTGTTTCCAGCCTTAGACTCTTTCCGAAAATGCTGTTATCAAAAATTCTTGCATCAGAAAATCTTCCCATAGATCCCACATCAACCATTCTGATTTTCCTTCTGGCATCAGCTAAACACATCAATACTACAGAAAATCTCTTTTTGTAGTTGAAAAACGAGGACCCAGTTTTCGAAGGAGCTTTGATATATACGTGCTTGCCATCGAGAGCACCTGTACAATTTTTAAATTGCCATAGTTCATCAAAATCTTTTGCTATTTCTTTCCAGTCGTTTTCTGTTGGTTGCGGCATGACAAGAGGTTGCAATACATTCCATAAAGCATCACAAACCTCATCAATAATTCTTGATACACTTGATAATATTTAATCCAATTCTAAAACTTTCTCCCATCGTTGTAAATGAGTGGCCGGTTGCTAAATACCTGAAAAATAAAAGTAATATTTTTGTTATAAATAGACCATGGAATAATTTTTTGTGTTTGTTGATTGTTTCAGTTAAAACTGCCAAGTCGCGATGGAAACAACTGAGAGATAATCATCGAGATGCCTTAAAAAGACAAAATGCAACAAGGAGTGGACAGGCTAGAAAACAACGAAAAAAATGGAAATATCAGAAAGCCATGTCATTCTTATTGCCTTACATGTGTAACAGAGACCGGCCATCAAATTTTGCGCCCTTGGATGACTCAGTAAGCGAAACTTCAAATCCGCCAAATACCATTGATGAGAGTTCACGGGAATCATGCAATTTGTTGCCATCAAATTCAAATAATCTTCCTTCTATCGATGTTCCAACAGCTGATGATTCAACAGCTTCTGGGCCTCTCCCATCCACATCCAAAAAAAGAAAGAACGATGAAATTCTAGATCTTTTGAAAAAAAGCGCCGAATCAAAAACGCCGCGAACTGTTGGAACAAGAACGGATAGTAGTTAAAAACATGATGTCAGCTAGTGATAAGTACGATGAAATAGACTTATTTTTTTTTAAATTTGGCTGCATCGGCGAAAAAGCTGCCGTATTATTTACAACTACAAATTAAAAAAACCTGCTTTAATGCGGTAATATCAGCTGAAGAAAGTAATCTTCAACATAGTTGGTATTCTCCGAATAATTATGGTTATTCTACAGCCTCATCAACACCTACAACAGATAATATCAATACTAGTATCGATATCGATACTCCTAGTGCTCCAAATGATATTAACACTAGTATTAATACTCCTAGCGCTTCACAAATTCAAACAAGCCAGGATATTGAAACATCTGCAGCAGAGCAAACAGGACCCAATGAAAATGCGGACAACTTTGAGACAGATTATGATTTTTAAATTAATATAACATGGCATCGACTGTATGCAAAAATAAAAGTTACTTTGATTTCAAAATGTGTACTTACTTTAAACACACTGCTAATCTTTCACAGCTACTGATTGAATTTCTGTAATTTGTGTCTTGTTTCCGAATATATGGTTCAATCAGGGAGTGAAGTTCATGAAAAGAACATCTTGAAACTCTATAATATTTTTCGAAAGTTTCTTCATCAGCAGTTTGGAAAAAAGTAAAATATTCACTGTGTTCTAACGATGTTTGATATGATTTCTTAACCAAAATCTATGTTTCCTTATAGAATTGTTCAAATAGTATACGGTAAGTAATTCGGTTTCCAGGTTCGGTTTCGTTTATGACTCCAACTCTTCTTCCTCAAGCAATGTAAGGTAATCAATAAATGTAACGTATTAACTTTTTCGATAACATGTCTGCTGTCACTGACATTTCGCGTAGAACTAAACCAATCGCCCGCCGCCGGGAGCTCGAAATGACTCGTCGCGTACTCGCGGCCTAGCTCCGCATATTGAAAAACACAGTGGCAACTCCGCTCCGCATTACTTTCTCGCTCTGCTCCGCAGCCTCGCTCCTCTCCGGTGGACAGACACAGTACGCAACTCCGCTCCGCATTACTCCGTTTCTCCGCTCCGCTGCCTCGCTCCGCTCCGGTGGACAGGCACCCTTATACAGAAGAAAAAACATAAGGGTGAAGCCAAACGAGCGTAATTTTATGAGTTGTGAGTCGCGTATTTTCGGTCACTTATTTTAGGCAGTTGTCCCACCAACAACGAGAAAACGACTAACTATCGGCTATTTTCTCGCTCAAGAAACGTACAATAGATATACTTTCCGTGTGAACAAAAGAAGTGATAATCTTCCATATCATAAGTGGCGCTTTCCTGTGAATCTTTGTTTAATTGTTGCTCCAAAATTTTTAATTTCTTATTTTCCAAGTCCAGAAAATCTTGTCTTATGTCTTGGACGGTCTTACGCTTAGATGAAGTTGTTGATGATGAATCCATAGATATATCTGATTCCTGACCGGTATATGTGGTACCTGTATTGCTTTCTTCGTCTCCATCTTGCAAATTTCCGGTATTCCGTTCAGGAATCACTTCATCTTTTAGAAAATTCAATATTTCATAATACGGCCAAGTTGACGTGTCTGCATCATCATCAGCTCCAGCTCCAGATCGTGGATTTGGGATTTTGCGCAACTCTCATCTATATGTGTCCTTTAAGTTTTTCCATTTCTTCTTTAACTCGATATCTGCAAATTAATTTATTATTTTTTCAATTACAGATTTTTATCAACGGGGCTGTCATTTCGAGCTTTGGCACAGTCGTTTCGCCTAGGAAGATTAACGGTATCAACTATTGTCTATGAAACCTGCAAGGAAATTTGGTATCAACTATCACCAATACATATGCCAAAACCAACAGAAAAAATTTTGCGAAGTTCAATGAATGATTATTACACCACGTGGCAATTTCCTAATTGTGTGGGTGCAATTGATGGGAAACACTGTCGCATTAGACAACCTCCTCAAACAGGATCTGCTTTCCATAACTACAAACATTATTTTTCAATTGTGTTACAAGCTGTGCCGGACGCAAATAGAAGATTTTTAACAATGGAAGTGGGGGGGCGGGGATCCCAAAGTGATGGTGGAACTTTTCACTTTTCTAAATTGAACAAATTGCTGAGTGAAGGAAGATTTAATATGCCACAGAATCAACGCCTGCCCGCCACTAATACTATTTGCCCCACCTTTCTAATAGGAGATGAAGCATACCCCCTAAAACGATACTTGATGAGGCCGTATCCACAAAGAGTCTTAGACGATCAAAAATATCACTTTAACAAATGTTTATCTAGAGCTCGAAAAACAATTGAATGTGCTTTTGGCATAACTTATAAGAAATGGCAAATTTTAAATAAGCCTATTGAAACGAAAAAAGGAAATGCTGAAATTATTATAAAGACGTGCTGTTTATTGCATAACATTATTATTGATAAAGAAAAACCATCTGATTGGGATTATACCATCAATCTATCTTCATCACGAAGGGCCAGGTCGGGTCGTACCAACAATCGAAGTTCAAATAACGCCGTGGTGATAAGAAACAAAATAAATCAATATTTATGGGAGAAGCAATTACTGGGACAATAATTATTGTTTAAGTTTTTGTTTAAAATAATAATAAAATAGTTACCTGTACATTCTGGGAATTTCTCCTTTATTTCCGCCCATAAACGTTTAATAACTACTTTATTTTTGTGTGCTCCATGTGTAGCCATCCATATTGCAGGACGCGCTTGTATTTCGGATACAAATAACTCAACGTCCATCGTAGATAAATATTATACCTACTATTTAAGTAGGTATTGTTTTTGGAGTGATGTCTGTTGTTTTCCGTATATTTCGGAGTCCAATAGAACTTAAATCTAATAATGTTGAGCTTGTTACTACAACTTGTATATATTTGCATAATTTTTTGAGTCGAAATAAACGTTCCAGAACCTTGTATACTCCACCAGGAACTTATGATAAGGAAGATTCTGAATTTAATGTAATAAACGGCTCTTGGCGTAGTGATGTAACAGGTAATAATCTACTTCCTTTAGAAGAGAGTGAAAATGTGGAAATGTCTTTGGCACCATCCACTATAAGAGATACATTTTCTGACTATTTTATAAGCGAAGAAGGTCGAGTTTCTTGGCAAAATGAACGTGCTTAAAAACATTTAAACTTTATCTAGTTTTACTATTTAATAATAATAAACAACTTACATGATTCTCAATTGTGTCTTTATTTCCAGTTGTTGTTTCACCTTTTATCAAAAACAGCAAAGGTTTATATGCAAACCATGTAATGTTCAGAACGTCTTCACTGCCACTTCCTGTTTTTTTTGAACATTTCAACTTTTTCCTTTCGCGGGTAAATTGCGATCGAAGAGTATGTACCTTACTTTCAACTTCTTTTACAGGCACATCTAATGTTTTCGCTATTGAGTCCCATGCATCTTGTTTTATTAATTTATTTTTATATTCTCGGTGAGCGGTATCCCACAAACATTCATAATTTTGGTACAATTCGATTAATTTGAGCACTCGTTCGTTACACCACACTACAGACATTGTTACGCGTCACGTCCACACTTGACAACAAAATGCTCAACTGCAATGCAAACAACAAGCTGCGCGTCATGTTGCGCGCCATCTGGCAATGTCGCGCGTTGTTTTGCAACGTTGCCGAACATGTTGAGCGTCACGTGTTGCGCCTTAATTGTTGCCTAATGGATACGCGGCTTTATAATTTCTTGATAGCAACACCACTTTTTAATAAATGCAATATCACTTAACCAGTACGAATTGAAGTAGGAGTTGAATTTACGCACTTGTTCACAGTTAGGTGCTCGTTTCATTATATATTTATAACCCGACATTATGTATTTCAATGGCAAACGCGCCAAACCAGCACATTTAGCAACATGTCGTCTTTGGACTCTGGATTTCAGTCCTAGTGCCCTTGCCTTTTTGAATAAACTATTACAAAAGTGATAGAAACATCCTTTGATCACAGTCTTCGGAAATAATTTATGAATTGCATTCATAGCCGACTTCTCATAGTCCATAGTAATTTTTTTGGGATACCAGGTAGGTAATCGACTTTTAATTAATTCTATTAATATACCATACGTCTTCTCGTTTTTACTATGCAGAAATGCAAAAAATAGTGGGACCACTTTCTTTGTTATTTTATTGTATCCATGGATGGTATAAATTTGCGAAAATGGTGGCGGGCAGGACTTGAAAGTTCCATCACATAAAAAGTGTTCAAAGTCATCAGATATTTTTTTTATGTCAGCGTTGCAAAACACCAGAATTCTCATCCATATTATTGTAGTCTGCTATTAGAAATGATTTAATTTTTTCTGGTATTATTACTTCAGTAGGCAATTTAAAATTAAGCTTAGTTACACCTAAGTAAGGCTGGTTTTAGTGTCACGCGGGCCGTCAGTACGGATCGCTCCGTGCATACCGATCCGCACTGATCGTCCGCGTATGTCGTTTTAGTATTGTCCTGATCTCCGCGGTGTACAGACGCGCGTAATGCATCCAATGTGGCGGGTGTTATTAGTAACTGCCCTATATTACACACGAAAAAAAAAATTAAAGCAAAGGGGACTACATGTTCACCCTTTAATAGAGCAGAGAGCCGTCGCGGGAGAATTTGTCACATTATACGGCAATTTGAGGGCTGACAAAAGAAAGTTCTTTAACTACTTTCGTATGTCGACCAGAAGTTTTGACGAACTACTGTTAAAGACAAAAAATAAATTGGTCTGTTGCAGCTTACGACGTCTGCCTATACCACCGATTGAACGCCTGATGGTTACTTTGAGGTAAGAATAAAAAAGCATTTCTCTAAATAGGTAAGATAATATTTATTTATTTGTGTTTGAGTTCAGTAAAAGGTACCGCTTTGATTGTTGATAAGGTTCATTTCCAAATGAGTCTCCATGGCACTAGCGTCTTATCAATAACCGACAAAATGGTACCTTCTGCCAAAAAACGTCACAATAGAGAATGTAATATCTATTATACAACGTTGATAAAAGCGAGAGGCATTAAATGAAACCACATATTCTGTATATAAGGCTACACAACAAAAATCAAATCAATGTAAGCAATAGTTTAGTCACAGGATATTTTTTTAGTTTTTTTTTAGTTTGAACATGCTGTATCTTCCTGATTAGGTGACTAAGTTTTATAGGCATAGTTATCTAAGATCAGAGTCATTCACCGCAAAACAACAAAATTCACGCGACGTTGCCGCTCCGCATCGTAAGTTTGCAATACAAACAAGTGCACTATTACCAAATATTTCCTTAAAAGAAAGTACAGATCACGGTCATCTCACTCTAATGTAATAAGCGTAACAGAAATAGAAATAGATCAGTCTGTTGCTATTGCGCGGGCGACGGCGGCGGTGACTCGGATAAGTAGGTCAAGGACACGATTTTTACATTGTTTAGTGCGAAGACGCGTCGCTTCCGAGGTGCACGTTACGCAATTAAGCACAAATTATTGTCGCTCACGCGTCCGGTTTTCAATATTCTCTAATATTGTTAAGTTTTTATTGTGATAGGACACCAAACTTCTTATTCTAAGATTGTGATTTATGTTGTGACAGGACAAGTTAGTTTAAGTTTTTTTGTGGGGTTTTGTGAAAGGTGAAGTGTATGCAACAGACGTGAATACCGTAGAGGAACTTAAAAACCGAATTATTTTAGCGTTTCATAAATTAAAAAATTCAACAAACAGAGATTTTATTGCACGATTAAATAACAATATTATACGTCGTTATAACTTGTGTATTAATGCAAACGGCGGACATTTCCAACAATTGAAGATTTAATGTGTAAGTATAACAATGAATTATTATTGTTTATTATGATCATTGATCATACTTTCCAACGATACCTACACCACTTGTTTACATTATCGTCTACATCAAACCCGGCCGCTCTGCTGTGTGTGAGCCCGCCGCACGCGTTATGCGATAGGTACAAATGCGATGTTGCCGTTTTGTTACGCAGGTCACCGCACGTCAGTGTAAATTTTTATTAAGGGTGTTTACATTTTAAGTTAATAATTAAGCTATTTAAGTTCTTTGAAAAAAGTTTTTTCGTATACTTCTTGAAAACTTTTTTTTAATAGTTTCGGATTAGCAGTAGGCACTTATAGTATATGTGGTTTCATTTAATGCCTCTCGCTTTTATCAACGTTGTATAAAATTCTCGTGTCACAGTTTTCGTTGCCATACTCCTCCGAAACGGCTTGATCGATTTTAATGAAATTTTTTGTGCTTACCCGGTATCTATGAGAATCGGCGAACATCTATTTTTTATCTCCAAATTCTTCTTTTTTTTCGCGAACGAAGTCGCGGGCAACAGCTAGTTTCTTATAAAAATAATAATCAACATAATAGGTAAGGTAATATTTACCTCTACTTAAGAAATTAACTAACATATTTTAATCATCCATATAATATTTCTTAACAAACATTTAATTATTATGATTATTGTCTGATCGATACCCTGTTGTTTGATAACCTGTTGGAGTATCATACATATAGTTGTAGACTGACGATGTGCCAGTAGCATAAGGATCATATTGCGGTGAAAATCTTGAGGTAGATGCAGAGCTACTAGGGCTATTTCGCATATTTTTAATTGCCGTTGCCTCGCGCAGCACTCTTGATCGAAACTCTAACTTTTGTTCTATATCAAAACTGCGTAAAATTGGACCCAAAGATGAAAAAAAAGCCATATCATCAGCAGCAAGGTCAGGTGTCTGGTTAGACAGCAAAGTTAATAACTCTCGTTCAAACGGTGAACTTTCTTGATTTGTTTGTCGCTGTCTATATTTTCTTTTTTGGGTCCATGAATTTTGTGACCCGGGATTACTAGCACGCTGTATATTTTCTGAAGTTACTGTATTTTCTGGTGATGCAATATTCTCTGATAATGCTGCTGGAGACGTTACGTTTTCTGGAGATGCAATATTTTTTGGTAATTCTGTATTTTCTGGAGACGTTACGTTTTCTGGAGCTAGGGGCGATGATATCATTGACTCGTCAAAATCATTTTCAGCAGAAGGATTTAGGAACATAATTCATCATAGTAAATATACTTTTTATACTTCTTAGCAGAACTTCCAGAAGGTTGACTTTTCATTGCAGCCTTTGTTTTGAAGAATGCATCTC
Source organism: Chrysodeixis includens (assembly GCA_941860345.1). Taxonomy (NCBI): domain Eukaryota; kingdom Metazoa; phylum Arthropoda; class Insecta; order Lepidoptera; family Noctuidae; genus Chrysodeixis; species Chrysodeixis includens. The sequence continues at coordinate 6,702,294 of OW796111.1, read as the reverse complement.
TGGCTGTTCTCCATCTTTGCTGAAGTATTTTAACTGTAATGATACAAACATTTTTTTTAGATTCCTGGCTACGGGTCGAACATATACAGACTTGCACTATTCATTCAGGATGGGAATTGCAACAATAAGTCAAATCGTGAATGAAGTGTCGAAATCTGCACCTTATAAAGGTGAATATTCCCATTATAGATTTTAAATTCTATACATACTAACTTCTCGTTGCTCTGTGTATAGAAGTAATCATATTGTGACGTATTTATAGAATAAGTACTTACGCAATACACTTTCGGATTATCTTCACTTCAGACACCCTTCTTTTCTTAATTTTGTTTTTTTTATTTACCATTTCAATCACTTACGTAAATTTGTGGTCGCGAGCAAAAGTTGCATAGGTCCTACCTCGATGGCGTCCGGCCGGACACTGGCACGGAGCGCGCGGTGCGCGCGAGCACTTTTCACGTATTTATTTTATTAAAAAAAAAATAAGCGCCATATTAAAATTGTATCCAATAAAATCCCTGGCAAATCCAATTAGTAAATGAAATGTTAAATTTATATAAGATTACGTTCAGTCCAAGTCTTGTAAAACTAAACATACTTCTAAAATCGACCTTACTTCTGAATTTTTTTTTATCGAGCAATATGTTAAATAATACGTTTCTATCCAAAAAAGTCACTAGATAAAGCATGTATCTGTACTATATATTTTTTTAAGAATTTAAATATGGTGATTTCTCTGAAAAAAACTCGATCTAGAAACGTAAATTTCGAATAAGGGGCCTTTAACTTTCATTTTATTAATTTTATTATGAATGACGTGACCATCAGTCAATTTAGGAATCATCCTAATCCCTTTATAGCCTGGGTTTTCTTTATGTAAAATTTCTATATGTTTCCATTTCGCAATTTTTTCTTTTCCACTGTCAGTGTATTTCAAATCTTTGTTAAGTAGATTATTTCTTATACCTTTGATGAGGTGCGGAGGATCATATAAAGGGACTACTTCTTGCCCGTTGACAGTAAAAATATTTCCTCGGGGCTCTTGTCCCTTCCTTAAAAGAGCAGCAGGTGTTTCGTTAACCAGTGATTTTACACAATTAACATTGTTACTGCCTTGGTCGCACACTGTAGCCACTACAATTAATCCAGCAGCTTGCAATTGGTTTATTACTTTTTTCAACTGTTTGGCCAGCTCTGGCCCTTTTGTTGCAGCCTGCGAGAATGTGTACGATACGGGCTGCTTATAGTTTTTTATCAGACCACGTACCATAAACACTTGAGCATGGTCAGCAAAATCGGTGTGTGTTTCTTCGCCGTTCGAGACAAAGCCGATTACTCTATCCTGCCCTTCATTAAATGCAACACTAGCCTTGAGCGACATTTCATCGAATAGCAATATACAAAGTCGCTCTTTTGTGTTCATTTTTTCAGTAGCCTTTTTAATTTGTAGAAAATTTTTTTCATTCAGCCCTGGTTTGATATTGGCATTGTGTATTAATTTTATGAGGGTTTGTGCTGTAGGCAGAATAAATATTTTTCTTAAAAATCTGTAGCCTTTAGGGCTCTGCTTCATGAGCGACAAAGCTACAATCTTTTCTTGCATAGAAAATCGACGACCCTTGTCCTTCTTTTTTGCTTCCCGGAATTGCATCATTGTCAATATTTTGGCGGTGCTGGACAAATCCGCAAGTCAATCAAGGACAATCTCCGCAGCTTCGGCTTTTTGGTCGCCTTCGGCGACCAGCCTCAGCCGCTATGGCTTGCTTCAATGCCTGTGTTATGTTACAGCGGGTGGGGGCTGCGCTCCCTCCGCGCCTCCGGGCTTATAAAAACACTCTAGGGGTAGGGACAAGCTAGTACCACAGCAGTCGGGGTTGACTAATACGGTTTTGTGACAAGTTTCGACCTAATCTAATCAATAATTTGATGAAATTTAATGTATGTATAAAATAATTACCTCGATTGTATTTCCTTTTTCCAAATTTGGATTCATCAATCTGGACTATTTTGCCAGGGCCTCTAATCTTTCCTACGGCTTCATTTTTGTCCATCTGGAAAATAACAATTGTTTCACGGCAATAATTGTACCAGTCACATATGGTAGCACCGACTTAAACATTGTCCCAAGTCTTCCTTGTAAGGATCTTCATTTATTGCTACATTATAGCTCCACTTTTGAGAAAACGCATATAATAGGTAAAACACGTGTATTAAATCAATTTTGATATTTTAAATCAATTTAAAGCGTATCTGACTGCCGTGCGTTTGTATGTTAGTGTTGTTTTAAATTCATGTGACAGCAGTGTAGCCATGGACTATGACGAAGAAACATTACTGTTAGTGCTCCTGTTAAAAAATATCAAACAGAAACAAAACGCCGCGCCCGTAAAAGAACACTACCGATGTTTTCATTAACATGTAATTTTGGTGATTTCCATATTCTTTATCCTAGGTTAAAACAAGACCCAAGCAAATTTTTTAATTACTTAAGAATGTCAAGAGAACGTTTCTACGAATTACTTGAATTAGTTAGAAGTCAAATTCAGCGGCAAGAAACTACATTCAGACATACTATATCAGCCGAAGAAAGACTACTGATAACATTGAGGTACGTAAATTAAACAACTTATATTTTATATTTGTGACATTATTTATTTCTTATAATTATTTTCATTTTTGTATAAAATCTTTTAGTAACAAAAACAAAATTCGTTTATTAATCTAATCACTACTTAGTTCAGTAAGTATAAATAATCAAATAAGAAATAGGATATTTTTAAATACGCTGACACACACTATGCGGTGTCGCTTTTGCTGTATTGCGTCACTGACAATGAATTTGCACCAAAAGTTTTAAAACGTTTAGTGTGGGTCAACTTTCGCCCTGTATTTTTGTGAAAATTACAATTAAAAATTATATGTTAGTAATATCGTCTGTAAAAAGATCATTATATATGGAAGCATCCGAATCTTCACTCAAATTAGAAACGGATGGGATTGCTGGAATTTCGTCTGATGTAGACTGAAGCTGATTATTAGATGTCTGTGTTTGAGATCCTGGAGATGGATTCGTAAAGTAACTGCGTTGTTGTTCATAAAATTCCGAATCTAAGTTATAATAATCTCGAGTATACAATTGTGACGTCGCGTATTTTCGGATAATTCCAATAATGTCGTATTTGGCATCCATTTTACGACTTTCCGGGATCCTCTTAAAGTCGTTTAATAAAGACAATAAAAAATATCTATCTCCATCTTCGGAATTATCTACTCTGGCATTTTTTTTATTTTGCAATCTTTCTGCGAGTATTTTTAAAATCGCGTTAGTTTCATTGTTATCATCGGCAGATGGAGGATGGAGTAGGATCGTCACAAATTTGTTTATTTTTTTCATTTGAATCTGGTTTCGTTTCATAAAGTTCCGACAAAAACTGCAGCCGATCAAAATAAACATATTTTCGTTGTTTTTTTGCTTCTGATCCACTTTTTGATTCTCGCTGCTTTTTCAGGTATCTTGCATATGCATCTCTTATATGTCTCCATTTCTTTTGAAGTACCATTGCTGAAATAAATAAATTAAAAATATTATTGCAGGTACTTATCCGCTGGTTGCAGTATGACTGAATTACATCATTCTTTTCATCATGGAATCTCAACTATTTCTGGAATTGTGAAAAATACGTGTCAACAGATTTACAAAACCTTACGAGTAATTTGTTTACCTGAACTGAAAAAAAAGATTGGTTAAGAATCGCACAAGGTTTTGCAATTAATGCTAACTTCCCTAATTGTTTGGGCGCTATTGATGGGAAACATGTAAGAATAATTAAGCCCCCTAAAAGCGGTTCGCTCTATTACAACTATAAAAAGTTTTTCTCTATTGTATTATTGGCCATTTGTGATTCAAATTACAAATTCATTTTCATCGACGTTGGTTCATATGGCAAAGCATCAGATTCTCAAATATTTAGAAACAGTGTTTTTTTCAAGAAATTGCAAGACAACAGTCTAGATATACCAAGTTCTACACCAATAAGAGAAAATGGTTCACCACTACCGTTTGTTTTTGTAGGCGATGAAGCATTTGGCATCAGTAATTTCATACAACGCCTCTATAGTGCCAATTATTTGAATGAACAACAAAAAAATTTTAACTACCGCTTGTCTCGTGCTCGAAGATACATAGAGTGTACGTTCGGAATTATGACAAATAAATGGCGAATATTACATCGACCAATAAATGTAGATGTATCGTTTGCGACAGATATTGTTCAAGCTATCTGTGTTTTACATACATAACTTCTTACAACGTGACAGTGGCGAAACGTCTAATAGTAATCTATTAATTCAAGACAGACAGATAGATCAGGTGGTTCAAAATGAACAGAATATGATAGCAACATCAGTTCGTGATAAATTTGCAGAATACTTTGTTAACGAAGGACAATTATCATGGCAAAATAAAAAAATTTGATTGAAATAAATAGTTACCTGCTGCGTTTTTTTCACCAGTATTTTTATTTTTAAAATCCTTTATAAATTTTTCACATATACCTTTCCAAGCATTTTTTGTTTCCGTGCGATTACTGTGTTTGTCGCTTTTGGAGTTCCATATAGCAGGACGTAATTCAATTTCATTTATAAATTCTTCCACGTCTATATCATCCAAGCAAATAATAAACATGAAAATTCAATGAAATTAGCTGTCACGTTTAGTCACCGCACTATTCAACAGCGAAATGAACACGTGGAGCTTGCGACGTTGCCGTCCTGTCGTCGCTCGTTCTCGGTACCGACACCGCACTGTTGCCGCACCGTGCGATTTGTATGAAAACAAATGACCTTCCGTGCACCGTACGACAAACGCACCGTTTCGGCAATGCTGCGGTCCGACACGATACGGCTAAATTGAAAGAGCCCTTATAGAAATATCAGATTTATAAATTTTATAATATTATAAAGTAAAGGAAATCGTCAAAAACCCGGTTGGTTCTGTATTGCAAAAATATATTTTCTTGCTTAGTTCTTTCTGCAAAATAGACCAAGTTCAGTGTTGTAATATTTCTAGAAATAAAAGTAATTTTTAATAAAATACACTTTTTTAATCAATAGTAGGTATAATAGAAACATGTACTCTTAATCATAATTTAAAATTTAAATTTTCTCAAACAATAGCAGTAGGTATAATAGAAACATGAACTCTTAATCACTATTATCGCCTTCTACTTCAAAATCAACAGGGCCCGTAAAGCCGTCAATATCGTCTTCTATGGTTTCACCTTTCAGGGTTTTGTAGAAAGCCTTTGCGTCGTGTGGTATAAGGTGCAGAATACTCATTATATATGTAAGCTTAGCCTCAGATATGGCTTTGCCTGTTGGCCAAAGTAGGTCCATAACACTTTTGGTTAATACGGTCCTGCTCCTAGTATTTTTCTTTATATTAATTTCCTTCAAATCTTCGTCCAGATTGTTTCTCATGAAAATAGAAAACATTTTTTCTTTTTTGAGTACGATTTCTTTTGTTTCAAGCTAATTTATTTTACATCCATCTTCTGCCTTTTTTCTATTGGTAACTTCAAAATCGATGACGTATCTCGTTTAAAGTTGGATGATCATACAGTACTGCTTTTAACATTAAAGTTAATTTGATATTTCGATTTTGACCACCACAGGAGTCGCTCCATAGCAATAAAGTTTCAACACCATCCTTTAAACGATGTGTAATACGTGTATATGTGTGTATATGGTTCTATTTAGTTATAAAAGTAATGTAAACTTTTGTGCTAGATGGAACCAACTGACATTGGTTCTGGTTTGCATAATTATAATGCTTAGGTTGAAAAGGTACCAAGTGTCATGGGTCTGTTTGACAATTAGTTTTAATAAGTGTTTAGGGTACCATGCCATATAGATCTTTACAGTTATTTAAAAAATGGCCGACGTGGGTTGGTTCTGCTAGTGACAGTGTTGTATCTCTGTTGTTAGTCGGTAAAAAAGAAACCATTTGTTTTGAGAATATAGAGTGGGTGATTTTAACGCCATATATATATTTAACTCAGTTTCACTCAAATTGAGGGTTGGTTCTTGTTTGCAAAAATGGGTCCAATTGGCGATCACTCTAAGGTAAGTGAAATAAAAGATTATTGAATATTTAAAAATGATGATATTTATTTTGCAGAAACATGATACATTTTCAATTATTTAATAGCAATAAGTAGCCATTTTTTTAAACTAAGCGTACATAAGTGTCCGTTTTAGCCCCATTGATTTTTTAACATAATTAATCAGCATCATTATTTTAAATTAAAAAAACAGTCTTCTTTTAATCATTATCTTATTTTAATCAGTCTTATATTAATCATAGTCTTATTTGAAACACACTATTATAGTAATCAGTCTTATTTTCATCACATCTCATCACATTGATCCTCATTATTGTCAGTCTCATTAATTCAACTACTGAGCTATTATCACCAGAGTTATTATCACCAGTTGGTGATATGCTATTTGGAAATTCTACTGCAGATTCATAGAGCTGTTGAGGTGTAGTAGCGGTAGTATAGTTATAATTATGATATGGCGACGTTGAAGCTGTAGAAGCTGTGATAGCTTAGTGGCAAGACCGTAGGACTGCTAAGTCAGAGGTCTTGAGTTCGATCCCCACGGTACGCACCGACTTTTCGAATGTTGTGTGCGTTTAAGAAATAAATATCACAGCTTCCGTGTTTCGGAAGGCACGTAAAAATGTGGGTCCTGCGCCTGATCTCTCACCGGTCGTGTCGGATTACCGTCCCATCGGGCTATGAGAGTAAAGGAATAGAGAGTGCACCTGTGTTTGCGCACACGCTTGTGCACTATAATATGTCCTGCGTAGCTGGCTGGTGTCATAGTAACACTGGCCGCTATTATTATTATGGCGACGTTTGAGTTGAATAATTTTCTGGTGGTGCTGTAAAGCTAGGCGTCGAAGTCGTTGGAGATGAAATTTCAATGACTAATCCTAGAACCTTTGAGCGAAACTGCAGCTTTTGGTAAGCACTTAAATTATTTAGAGTCGGAGCGAGAGACTCAAAAAATGACAAATCATCAGGACTGAGGTTTGAAGTGGAAGTATTTTGGTTCAACAATGTTAATAATTCGTTTTCAAAATTTGATTGATCTGATTGCCGTTTATTTGTCCTCTTTTGATTCCATCGGGGAGTATCATGATTATTTTCAGTGTTTTTCTGCAGTGTGGCTGCTTCATTCGTGTCTTTAGTATTAAAATCTTCAGATACGCTAGAATGATTATCGCTTAATGAATCTGTGACATCATTTTCTGATGTACGATCAAGGAATGTCATTTGTTCAAAAAATAGGTACTTCTTGTGTGTTGCAGCGCTTCCCGATGGCGTATTTTGCATATTCGCTTTTGTTCTGAAATAATTATCTCTCGCTGATTTCCTTCGCTGGCGGATTTGTTTATCTGCAATAAAAACATATTATAATTAAAAACATATGTACCTACCTACTGAAATCTAATGAAAATACTTTTTTGTTTCAGGTTTTTGGCAACGGGCAGTACTTTCTCCGATTTATCAATCACATACAGAATGGGAATTACTACTGTAGCTAATATAGTAAATGAAGTTTGTTCTGCTGTATGGCAAAAACTGCGTCATGAATGTATACCTGAACCAACTACAGAAATGTGGCAGCGCATTAGTGAAGAATTTGAATTATATGCAAATTTTCCAAATTGTTGCGGGGCAATAGATGGTAAACATATACGTGTAATAAATCCTGCAGGTGGAGGCTCTATGTTTTACAATTATAAACATTTCTATTCTATCGTCCTTTTGGCAATGTGCGATGCGAACTATTGTTTTACCTATATTAACATTGGATCATGCGGAAAAAACTCAGACTACAATATTTCAAGAGAGTTCACTTTTTCGAAAGTTACAGAATAATAGTTTGAGGTTACCAGGTGTAAAACATCTGCCGGGCGCTGATATAATACTACCATACATTATAGTTGGTGATGGTGCATTTGGTATATCCAACCATGTCATGAAACCTTATGTGCGATCCAACATGACTTATAAAAAGAAGGTATTTAATTATCGCTTAAGTCGTGCTAGACGGTACATAGAGTCGACGTTTGGAATAATGTCCAACAAATTCAGAGTGTTCCATACTCCTATGAGTGTCAGTTTTCCTGTCGCAAAAAAAATAGTTCAAGCCTGTTGCATATTGCATAATTTTATTAGAGTGCGGGATGGCTACAACGTAAATCACACATTAACTATAACGGGAATGACTGATTTAATTGACCAGCCAGATCATAGATCAGGAAACACATTACGCGATATATTCGCTAATTACTTCGTATCACCAACTGGTAGTGTGTCATGGCAAGATAGATCTGTGTTCTAATTTTTTATTTGATACCTACCAAGAAAATTAATAAATGAAACGAAACGATGTAATTAATTTACATGCCTACCTTAGCTAGGTAGGCATTAATATTCATCATCAGAATTTTTGAAATTCGTGTGCAGGCCGCATGATTTCACTTGGGTGGTAGGTAAAATAAATAGTTAAGTATCTTTATTAAGGTACCAGAAAATACATGTAACAAAAATGATTTTATTAATAAATTTTTCTTACCTAAGTTTGTATTAAAATTTTCACCACACAATTCCTTTCCAATTTCTTCCCAGGCTTTATTTTTTGAATCCTTATTCTTATAGAAATCATCGGCAGGGTCCCATATACATCTTCTAAATCGTACTTCCTCAATCACTCGTCCCGTATCGATGTTCATTTTGTAAACAAATATCCAACAGCGCGTCTCAACGGCGTCACACTAAAACGCACACTGGCCGCAGAAGTTCGGCGAGCGGCGCGCGTCTCGGCAGCGCCGGCGAGCAGGGCGCGTTTTCTAACAGCGCTGCAGAAGCGCGCGACTCTGAAACCCAACTACTACTCTCATATATATCCGAACGCGCGCGCTCCAGCGGCGCTGCCGAAACGCGTGACTATAAAACCAGCCTAAATTAGAATAAAATTAAATGTACACAATATGGGCGATTGTGCACTACAAGGAATTTTACTGTCCGGCAGTCCGGTTTTTTACGGTCCGATGTGGCATGAAAAAAACGGATGATTGGCTTGTGCACTTGTTCGTCTATACGGTCAGCGCACACCGAACTGCAAAATGCTCGCGTATGATCGAGCAATATTTTGACTGCTCGACCATGCAGGCGGCATGCTCGCTCCTCCGTGAGCAAGCTCCGTTGAAAATACTTTGGGTTGCCAGGCGGGCGTGCACGATCAGTTTGATGCCAAAACCCGACGTTGGCAGACGTGTTCAATATGGTCGATTGGGACTTAGTAGTTATCGCCCTTTTGGCAGAGGAAGAGGAACATGAAGAATATGTAAATAAAATAAGACGTCATAAAATGAGAAGAACAGTATGGGTAGAAGAAACGTGGCGGGAAAGATGTACCTTAGGCGAATATTATACATTGTGTAAGAATTTACCATTAAGAGGTGTTCATTTTTATGACTATTATAAGGTAAACTACGAAAAATTTTAAATTTTAGTCAATTAGCTACGCCCGCATATTCAAAAACACAATACGAATTATCGACCTAGCATTTCTGTTGAGGAACGGCTTACCATATGTTTAAAGTGAGTAAAACAAAAACTCTTGATTTGCATAGTTATAATTATTATTTACCAAAGTTACAGCATTTATGTAATAGTTACAATGTTTTTTATTTAATCAAATATTTTTTTATTATAATTAAGAAAACGCAGAGTGATTTTGAGTTGCAATGTACGGTTTAGTTACTTGTTAAAAATTTGGGGTGTACGGATTAGGAGTGATTGTTGATGGCGTGCATGTTTCAGTTATTTCCTTGGAAGTATAAGTTTTTGGTTGATCGCAAATCGTAACAAATTCTACTTGTGGTAGTCCACAAGTAGAATTTGTTACAATTTGGTATAATTCAGCAATCACTCCTAGCACATTCAAATTTAAGCCTAGTGGCTTGGTGCTAGGAGTGATTGCTAATGGTATGAATGTTTGAGATGTTTCCTTGAAAGTGTAATTTTTGGTATGATCGGAAATGGCACAAAACTCTACTTGTGGACTGGGATTAAATTTGGATGTGCTAGGAGTGATTGCTGATGGAGTGTATGTATACTGAGGAACGGATATATTAGAGGTCTGTTTTGATGGTATGTACGGAGAAAAGTTGCTGTCTTTGCTATCGTCTACATCATACGAAAGCTGGGTATCCATTTGCGCAGCCTCGTGGCGAGCTGCCTCATCCTGAGCGTGCCGCGGGCTGCGGAAAGTACATGCGTCTCCACTTGAGCACACATAATATCGTATCGAGCGGCAAGCCTCAACCCGAGCCATGATTTTCTCAATTCCTCATTAACCACCATGGTTGACGCACGTAAAGTCGCTGCAGCATTAGTAGTGATTAGTCACTACAAAAGGAAGCAACATAAGAAACGGAAACATCGATGGTGGATTAAGGAAATATATCATGAGCGAAATTTTCATGCAAAACAATTGTTGTCAGATATGACCTTTGAAGGCGTAGAAGAAACTATTAAAAATTTTGCCAGAATGAACTCTGAAACCTTTGAAGATCTATGTATCAAGCTTGAACCAATAATTGGAAAAAGAGATACATCGTTTCGCAAAGCAATCACAACAAAAGAACGACTGACCATTACCCTGAGGTTTTTAGCAAGTGGTGATTCGTTTGTTAGTTTGCAATATCTTTTTAGAGTGACAAAGCAATCAATTTCAAAAATTGTTCGCGAAACATGTGATGCCTTGGTAAAAGTGCTCAAAGAATATGTTCAGGTATGTTAAAAATGCTTTATTAATCAAAATTTTCGTGAAGTACAAAGTTACAATAATGACAGAGTAGTAAATTGTTCAGTATTTTCAGTAGAATCTTGTGAGTTCACAGAAGTTTTACTATATTGTTGGGTATTTTGTACGTTCACAGAAGTTTGCCCATATTGTTGAGAATTTTGTACGTTCGCAGAAGTTTTATATTTGGGCCGTATTGTTGCGTGTAGTATCCTTGTTGTCGTGTACCTGGTAACATCCCGGTATCAGCTTGATATATGATATAAGATATCCATCATAGCTTTTTTAACGTGTGCTAAAGTAATTGGATCATATTTTCTAAGTTCTGCAGTAATATGTTTACCAAACGTATCATAACTATCATCTGTATAATTTAACACTTCCATAGCTTTATCTAGATCTATATTTTCTTCACAAGCATCAGTCATTTTTCTTTTATTTGATCTTGAAGTTTCGGGCTGCGTCTGTTGTTGATCATCGCGGGGCAAAGATGATCGCTCGGAAGAAGAAGTTTCACGCATCGATTCATTTCCTTCGAATAATTCTTCATTCTGTAAATTAAAATAAATAAAATCATAAATAATGTTTACGTAGTACGATAGCTTAACAGTAAAATATGTGACATAATTTTCAGATACCATCATCAGAAGAAGAATCGTTAAAAGTAGCACAAGATTTTGAAAACCAGTGGCATTTTCCTCATTGCGTGGGGGCCCTCGACGGCAAACATATTATTCTTCAATCACCAATTAATAGTCACAGATAATACATAAATTATAAAAATTTTCCCAGCATTGTATTGCTTGGCTTGGTGGATGCTAATTATAATTTTATGTATGTAGATGTTGGATGTCAAGGACGCATATCCGATGGTGGAGTCTTTAAAAACAGAGCATTGTACAAATCATTGGAAAAAAATGAATATGTTCTGAGTTTGTGGAATGAAACGACCACGGTCGTCATGTTCCATGCGTGAAACGGCTGGGATATACACCCCTTCATCATAACTGATGATTCCTACTGCGTTTACTAATCGTTTTACCGGTTCCGGAGCGATTACAACAGTTTGTGCTATACGCAACAAATCTGCGTTTACCTCATATTTATAGACCTGATCTGTATCGCGGGCTGGCAAAGGGTAAGCAGTCTTCAAATTTTCTAGTTTTGCTTCTAGAACTGCTAAGAATACGCGATATTGCGCGTAAACATTTGGAACCACAATTTCGTGGTTCGAAACGGCTATAAAATTTAAGTGACATAGTCCAAAACCAATACCTCGTGTTGTTATTGTAAGTGTAATTGCTTTCAGGTTATGGTTTTCACCTATCTTTGCGAGTAAGTCATCACCTGACTTCGCACCTGGATGTAACGTTGATTTTATCATTGCATCTATTCCAACGGTTGTTTTAGCACCTTCAATTTTCCGTTTATTCTCCATTCTTGCCGTTTGAAACCCTTGCCTCGAGCGCGTTTGTCCTCGTCCTCTTCGTGGTGGACGTGACGCGCCTCTGCTTGGTGGAAACAAGTTTCCATAGCTTTCGTAAACATTGTAACGCTGGCGACTAGCGCCGGGAAGATTAATGCCATCGTATTCCATAATGATGGAAAGCGACTTCTCGGGACTGGAATCAGCACCCCTAAAAATCGGAATTAAAGTTACCAGCACCCTGTATATTACAGACACCATATTTGATTAAAGTGCCCTATGTTATATTAGCTGACAAGGCATTTGCTTTAAACAATTATACTATGAAACCGTTTGAAGGTACCCCAGACAATGGTTCTCCGGAAAGAATATTCAATTACCGTCTATCTAGAGCACGAAGGGTAGTAGAAAATGCTTTTGGCATCATGAGTTCTTGTTGTAATGATATATCAAAATAATAAAAGTATTTTGTTTGTATTCTATCACTTGTAACGCCATCTCTCGTACAACATAGAAACTAAGTATTAGTATTTATGGTACAGTGTAGACTTATAAGTAATGTTTAATATTGTCTATGTATACTTTCTATAAAAATAAAAGTTAGTCTATTAGCATCCATTCACGTGTATTATTATAGGTTATGGGCTTAACCAGAAATTATCAGTTATTTTGTTAAAAAATAGATAATTAGTGAACGTTGTATTGCTTAAACATGACTACGAACTATATTGCCAGTGTTCCTAAACTAAAAGGAAGAGAGAACTATGATGAGTGGAGCTTCGCGGCGGAAAATTTGTTGGTGCTCGAAGGGATGGACAAGTACATCAAGCCGACACCTGATTTTGAAGTTAAGCCAGTGGACGATGCAAAAACGAAGGCAAAGCTAATATTGACAATTGACCCGTCATTGTACGTGCATATAAAGAACACCAAAAGCTCAGCAGAATTATGGACTACGTTAAAGACCATGTTTGATGATTCTGGTTTCTCTAGAAAAATAACTTTGCTACGACATTTGATATCCATACGACTAGAAAACTGTGATAGTATGGAGACATATGTAACTCAAATGGTCGAGACAGCACAGCGGTTAAATGGCACGGGTTTTACAATAACAGACGAATGGATTGGCTCCTTATTATTAGCAGGTTTGTCCGATCGTTATACTCCCATGATCATGGCAATTGAACATTCCGGTATTTCGATAACTGCAGATGTTATAAAGTCGAAATTACTCGACATGGAAGTGACCAGAGACAATGACAGCGCGGAAACAGGAGCTGCATTTGCAGCGCGAAATAAATTCAACAAGTCGAAAAAGTATGGCGCTCCCTCAATGTCAAGTAAGACAGTGACAGCAATGACAGATTCATCTAAAAAGAAAATAACATATTATAAATGTAAAGAAGATGGTCATTATCGAAATCAGTGCCCGTTATTGAAGAACAATAATAACAAATGTGTATTTAATGTCGTTTTCCTGAACGGAAAGTTTAACAAAACAGAGTGGTATGTGGATTCAGGCGCAAGCGCTCATATGACAGCGAACGAATCTTGGATTAAAAACATGAACGCTACACCGTGTTTACCAGAAATTGTGGTAGCAAACGAATCAAAAGTACCAGTTGTTTGTTCAGGAGACGTGGACATTGTTTCCGATTTAAAATTCGAAATTACTGTGAAAGATGTGCTATGCGTGCCTAGTTTGACAACAAACTTATTATCTGTAAGTGAGCTTATTAAAAATGGTAATAATGTCAGCTTTGATGAAAATCATTGCTATATACGAAACAAAAGCAATATTTTACTAGCCACAGCTGATTTATCGGATGGTGTATATAAGCTGAGATTGCACACACACAGTTGTATGTTAGCTGCACCAAAGGTAAGTGGCAAAGTATGGCACAGAAGGCTGGCACACATCAATACTCAAGACATGAACAAATTGAGAAACATGGTGGATGGTTTGTCATATGAAAATAATTTTGACATAACCAAATCTCAGTGTAGAACTTGTTGCGAAGGAAAGCAGGAAAGATTACCCTTTTCACATGTTGGTGATAGAAGCACAGACACACTACACAGAATCCATACAGACCTTTGTGGACCGATGGAAACAAGTTCATTGAATGGTGCAAGATATTTTATACTGTTTGTTGATGATTATAGTAGAATGACGTTTATATATTTTCTTCGAAAGAAAAATGAATCATTTACTATTTTCAAGACCTTTAAAAAGATGGTGGAAAATCAGTTAAATAAAAAGATTAGAATACTAAGATCAGACAATGGATTGGAGTACACCAACAAAGATTTTGAGAATTACTTGAAGCAAGAGGGTATAATTCATCAAAGATCAAATAATTATACTCCTGAACAGAACGGCCTATGTGAGAGAGCCAACCGTACTGTGGTTGAGAAGGCAAGATGTCTACTGTACGATGCAAAGTTGGATAAAAGATTTTGGGCAGAAGCAGCAAACACTGCTGTCTATTTGAAAAATAGATCCATTGCATCAGGGCTTCAGAAGACCCCATATGAAATGTGGTATGGGAGAAAACCAGATCTAAGCCACATACGTTTGTTTGGATGTAAAGTAATGGTACATGTCCCTAAGGAACGTCGTTTGAAGTGGGATAAGAAGTCTGCGGAGCACATATTAGTTGTCTATGGTGAAAATGTCAAGGGTTACAGGCTATACAATCCTGTCAAGAAGACTCTTGTTACCAGCAGAGATGTTATATTTATGGAAGAAGAATTAGGTACGGAAGAAAAAAGTCAGGAGTCTGCTATCTGGATTCCTAACGAAGAAACACCTGCAGTTGGCATACAGGAAGTGAATGTAGTTTCAGTGGGGGAAACATCACATAATATTTCAGACTCAGAAGACTACCATTCAAATTCTTCTGTGTATGAGGATGGTAATGAAACATTAATTGAAACTCCAACTAAAGCTGACTTAATAGAGGAAGTCCAGATGACATCAACCTTAGACCAGGAATCAGAATTGCCTAGTAAGCGTAGCAGAAAACAACCTGATAGGTATGGTTATATGTGTCTTCCTAGTACTGTTCCAGCATCAGAGGAGATTGTGTTCTCAGAGGCTCTCTCAGGGCCTGAGAGTGAGCAGTGGAATCGCGCCATGGCTGACGAGCTGCAATCGTTTGAAGACAACAATGCTTGGGAGCTTGTTGACAATCCAGGTAATGTTACAATTGTTAAGTGTAGGTGGGTACTCAATAAAAAGTTTGACATGGACAATAATGTAAGGTTCAGGGCTAGACTTGTGGCTAAAGGTTTTTCACAGAAACCTGGCATTGACTATACAGATACCTTTTCACCAGTTGTAAGACATTCCACACTTAGATTGTTATTTGCTCTCAGTGTTAAGTTGAATATGAGTATTGATCACTTAGATGTAACTACAGCTTTTTTAAACGGTTTCCTAAAAGAAGCCATTTACATGTCATTACCTGAAGGTTTTGAGAACAAAAGTGGGGGAAAGTTATTGAAATTAAAAAGAGCAATCTATGGATTGAAACAATCTTCTCTTGCATGGTATGACCGAGTTAAAGATTTACTTTCTAACTTGAATTTCACTAATAGTCAGTATGAGCCTTGTTTGTTCACAAAAACCAAGGGTGAAATTAAAATTATTGTGGCCCTATATGTTGACGATTTTTTAATTTTTTCTAATAATTCTGTTGAAACTGATCACTTGAAAAATGTTTTGGGTGCAGAATTTAAACTAAAAGATTTGGGACCTGTCAGACAATATTTAGGCATGAGAATAAATGTATGTAAAAATAAAAATGTAATAACTGTAGATCAACAACAATATATTGAACAATTGGCTTCTAGATTCAATATGTCAGATTGTAAGACATATAGAACTCCAATTGAATGCAAATTAAATGTTAAGAAAGCTGATGAATGTGTATCTGAACTTCCATATCAAAAATTAATTGGATCATTGATGTATTTGGCAGTATTAACTAGGCCAGACATCTCTTATTCAGTTAGTTATCTGAGCCAATTTAATAGTTGTTATGATCATACACATTGGCATTATGCTAAACGCATTTTAAAATATTTGTTATACACAAAAACTTATCATTTGAGGTTCTCCAAGGATGATAGTAAGTTACAGGGTTTTGTAGATAGTGACTGGGCCAGTGACGCCTTAGACAGGAAATCATATACAGGTTTTTGTTTCACGATGTCTGGGTCAGCTATTTCATGGCAAAGCCGGAAGCAAAAGACGGTATCTCTTTCTAGTACAGAGGCAGAATATACTGCTCTGTCTGAGGCAGCTCGGGAAGCAGTGTATCTTAGAAACCTTCTTCATGAAATTATAGGTAGGTTTTATGTGATTGAGGTCTATTGTGACAATCAAAGTGCATTAAAATTGTCAGTAAGCAATCAAAGTCACAATAGATCAAAACATATTGATGTGAAATATCATTATACAGGGTGTAAGAAAACTACTATAACGATCCTGAACAGGCGTATACTACTATCAATCTAAATACCAGAAAACGTATTTTTGGAGGTCAATATCAAAAACTGTTAAAGTTATTAATTTTTGTTCCATCCATCTAACGCAAAATTCTCCCCAAAACTCGGCAAAATTTCATAACACTGACAATACTCCACACCACCGCGGCATCTATGTGATCTATTGTACTATTGCTTCAAAGGAGCCGACCAGTCCAAAATAAAATAAAATGTCAAAAAATAATGTTATTTATTTTATGTCAAAGGAACCGCCAGCCCTTTCGGCGCGTGCACAACTACCGCGGATTCCTTTGATGATGCCGCCGACCGGCCGAGCGACACTGACGACACTCAGTCTCGTGTAGAAAGCGCTTCCGACAAGACGTACGATTGCTTGATGTTTTCCAGCTAAACATCGTTATTTCTTTACCATCGATGACTATTGATCATCCTTATCCCGACATCAGTCTCGTGTATAAATTTGTGTCGATAAGATCTCCGAATAGTTATAAGTTTTTCGCGAGAAGTTATGGCGTACTCTAACGTAACTTATTTCAATATCAAGTGTCCGAAGGAAGTTTGACGCGCAATGTTGTTTGCGAGTGGTGTAACAATGCCGTCGGTACAAGTATTACTAGCATCATCTTCACATAACGAGCCAAATTGTGAGTGTTAAGGCGAGTCTTAAAGCCAGTACAGGTGTGAAAGTATCAGTGTTACATTAAGAAATGTGATTAAACGGTTCAGAGGAATGTTAAAGTCAAGCACGATAAACAAAATTTACAATTAAAAGTGGTAGCTTTATTACGCACGTAAATTGCCGGAATACCAGGTTGCTGGCCACCTACATACCTACACCTGTAAGTACCATTAACATTGTTATCATCGCACACACACAAATAAAATCAAAATAATTATTGCGACTTTAACGACTCGCTAAACATACCTAGACTAGTCAAGTGAATTTCATACCTACGTTCCTTTCTCATAGTTATTATTTTTGGTTAGAATTGTATTGCAAGGACCAGGTAAACAGAGGTCAAGTAGTAGTAGTAGAGAGTTTGTATGTCGAAACCGTTGACGAGATCTCCCAAGTAGTCATTGTTACGAATTCTCGATCGTCAGCTGACGGAGTAGCACGATCGACAATTCTTGATCTTTGACATTTCGAAAACAACTTATTAATCATCGTATCGTTTGTCGTACTACTACCTAGTGTAGTATTGATATTATTTTGTGGTAGATAAATACAAAATGACTGTTCAATTAATAATGTCAGCTCACGGCTCACAACGAAGATACCGCCGTAAACTTGTAGAAAATAGAAAATAAATTCAATAAATAGCATACAATTTTGGGATAATTTACGTAAAGTATTTAACCTTGTGTCGTTACCAGTAAAGTTGAAATTGATTTGCAACGGTATTTTTGGCGATATGATCAAAGTATCAAACACTTGCGCTTGCGCTAGCGGCCATTCTTGAGTTCAGGTCATGGCCCGAACTTTATCATATGTTCAGTGTGGCCACTAATAACGGTGGGGAAATTTAGCATTATGAATTAATTTGAACGGGGAAAAATCATAATCGCGTATCGAAGTAAAAGTCGCAGCAATGTGTTTGTAACACGAGACTACATATCGACGGGTCCTACGTAGACTGGTGTAACCCGCAAAACACCAAAATACGTTTTTTTGCACCAAAAGCCTTAAAATTACCTTAACTTTATACCCTGTAAAAATGATATTATTTTATTCAGTAATTTCAGAGATACAAACTTGTAAACTAATATAAGTGACATGATTTTCGGCCACACTACCATCTACACTGGTGTAAGTCACTTGCACCAGTGTAGGTAGTCGCATGCGCCGCGTCACGTACGCGCAAGTGCCATTTACGCCAGTATGCGCGCTGCGACGGAGTCGAGAGCACGTTAACACTGGTATAACTGCGTTAACTGCTAACGTATTCTTCTGTATCAAAACTATTTCGTGGCCTGTTTTTAGGGGTTGTGTTACTTTTTTACATATTTAACAAGTTTTGTTTGCTTTGAGTAAGTAGTGGTGAGAATTCACAACAATTAAGGGCTCACGAGGTCAATTATTAATAAACTTATGCGTTTAAAATTGACAAACAAATAACTAAGTTGACAGTACTAATATTTTTACAAAAGGGTTTAATTAATGTTCACCTAATGCAAGATACAGATTGTACTGCTTGTAGATTTGTTTGTGCCGCCTGCATTATTTTTTTACGTATAAATTATATAATGTAGACGCACGGTGTACTGCATACTCTTCACACTAAATTATAGAGTATGTTTTTCCCTTTTTAGTTAGTGGTTGTTTTTTTACAGTCGGGTTTTTTTGTTTTTTTTTTATTATTATTTTATTTTTTCAATAGATTTTACACTTCAGTAGAAATACAAAGTAGTAGTATACAAAGTCACATGTGACTTTGTTTTATTTTCTTGATATTGTTATCTGACGTAACCTACATTATTTAGATAATAATATTTATTTACTAATAAAATAAATAGCGATACTACTTGTAATACATTAGTTGCAGCAATTAACGTAAGAAGTTACCAAATGTTGCTACTTGGGAACTGACGAGACAATTTTTTTTTATGTACCCAAGTACATCATTTTTAAAGGTGTAGAAATATTCCAGAGGTAAACAATATTCGCAACCTCAGTTTATTTAGGTAAAGTTGTAGTATTGAAAAAACAATTAAGTTCAATCAAACCTTAAGTATACAAAAGACATTCAAATTAAACTTATAAAGGACTTAGTGGTCGCCCGAAACTTCGACCGCACGAGTGTCGGTTATAACTGGAAAACATTGCCCTCCTCTGACGCAGTCGGTTAAAAAGTCTATGTGTTAATCCAGGTTGTCAGCTAACTCCATACGAAATTTCTTCAAAATTGATTAAGCCGTTTGACCGTCAAAGAGTAACAAACATCCAATCCATACTTATGCAACTTTCGCGTTGACTATATTAGTAGGATATTTTCAAATGTATAAAATGCATATTTAAACAAGTATGACGAGTGTGGTGATGTGATGAGGCATTCGTATGAAGGGTGACACAAATCACCATTTAATACAAGTTGTAAAAATGTAATGAATTTCCATCATCTGATTTAGACTCTAAGGTCTCATTGCCCTGTTTTTAGGGGTTGTGTTACTTTTTTATACATTTAACAAGTTATGTACACAACTATACACTTAATAGAAGCACATAGTTCGAAAAGAGTTGCACAAAGGTTATACTAATTTCTTTAAAATACCTTTTCTAGCGGATCTGCAAAGGGAGAAATAAATTAGAAACATCAACGTACAAAAACTAGTGGACGTAACTGAACAGACGTAACGTACGTAACTGACGTAACGTAACTGAAAAAAAATAGTGGAAATGCTATTTATAAGAAAAATTACATGAAATTCAAGACAAGCTAGTCTTAAAAATAAAAAAAACAAATAGGTATTATCGTAAGAAAACCTCTTTAAAAATCAAACCTTTTTTTACTTAAAATAAGAAAATAACATTTTTTTGTTTTATTATTTTTAGGATTGCAATGCCAATGATTTTATTTTTCATTATTAAGAATGCTACTATCTAATAATAAAGTGTTATTTTGTATTTTAAATGTTTTTATTTAACTTCTTACCACACTAATTTAAATATTCACCGTTAATAATAATACAGCAAACTGTTGCAAGTAGCTTTCCAGTACTGAGTAAACTGTTGTAAGTGTTAAAAAGTCGATAAAAGTAGGTATTATTTTTAATATTATAACCTCATATTGGTCAATAACGCGGAAATACTATGTTTATAGAGTAAAATCCTTCAGATTTCCTTTATTATAAGTATAAGCAAGTACACTAAATACTGGTATAAGTGGCCACTTGTATCAGTTTACAGGTTCTACCGTAGTAAAAAAAAACAGGCTACATGAATGCAAGTTAACCTATTTTCCAAAGCATAAAAAAAGAAGAAAAACCAATAATGCAGTCTTATTTCTTAAATATCAAAATATAACATACTAAAATTTCAAGTGTTTTTATTGATTTACGACAAAGTTACAAGCTTTTGAACCTTTAAACCGCTCTCTTGAAAAGTTGCATTTTTGCACTTGTACTAGTCTACGTAGGACCCGTCGATATGCCCCTTCACGATCGTTATAGTCGTTTCATTACACCCTGTATAAGAGATGTTGTAAAGAATAGATATATAAAAATTTTGTATTTATGTACTGAAGAAATGGCAGCTGATATTTTCACAAAAGGTTTATGTTCTGTTAAACATTATAAGTTTCTGCGTAAATTAGGAATTGCACCAAAATAATTTTATTTGTTTATCTTGATAAGTGGGGATGTTGTAATGATATATCAAAATAATAAAAGTATTTTGTTTGTATTCTATCACTTGTAACGCCATCTCTCGTACAACATAGAAACTAAGTATTAGTATTAGTATTTATGGTACAGTGTAGACTTATAAGTAATGTTTAATATTGTCTATGTATACTTTCTATAAAAATAAAAGTTAGTCTATTAGCATCCATTCACGTGTATTATTATAGTTCTGTATTTAGAGTGTTAAGAAAACCAATGTTATTGGAACCAGAAATTGCTACGAAAGTGGTACTGGCTACTGTTTATTTGCAAAACTTTTTACGAAAAGCAAGGGCAAATATTTATACACCACCAGGAAGTTTGGACTCTGAAATCGATGGAAATTTCGTACAGGGGTCGTGGAGGAATGAACCAGATTCGACTTCATTTGTGCCTTTACGTGCAATTCCTCGAAGGTCTGCAAATGACGCAAAAGCAATTCGGTCACACTTGACTACACACTTCGTTACAAATGGACAAATAACATGGCAACATAGATATTAAAAATAAAATATAATAAGCACTAATCACTATCCGAATCAGAAGAAAACATTATGTATGTTTAAACACTGCGAGGTTCGGTTCAGAAATGAAAGAAATAACGCCAGAGCACGCCACGACATGACACATAAGTGTGCACACTCACCGTCACGACAATAAGCACCACGACACGTAAATAATATATGTTTCCGCCTTAAGCCCAAAGCTTACTGACACCATATACTTACAGAAAGCGATGGTTCTGAATTTGTTGTGTCTCTTGCTGCAGGAGGCGACGATGTGTCGATAGACATAGAGCTATTTAACAGACAGGTCCCAGTTTGTTCAAATACAAAAGGAAGACGGATCTAGCCTATCATCCCCTCCACTCCCAGTCTGTAGGGGAGTTCCGCAGGGATCTATTTTAGGCCCCTTATTGTACATCCTCTACAGTGCTGACGTTACTCATTCCTTTCGAAACTGCAGATATCATATGTATGCGGATGATATTCAGCTTTACACATCCTTCAAGGGGGATGATGTGGCATCTGCAGTTCAAAGGATGAATGAGGATTTACTTAGAGTTGTGACTTGGTCTGAGGAGAACTCCTTGCTTCTCAACCCACTTAAGTCCAAGTTCATGGTGTTAGGGACAAAAAAACAGGTGGCCTCAATACTGAATGCTAAGCCAGAGATTGTTATCAAAGGGAAAAAGATAGAACAGGTTGAGCAGGTCTGCAGTTTGGGTTTAACCCTGGATCCACAATTACATTTTGAGCCTCACATTAACAGTACTGTTAGGAATTGCTTTTACAGGCTGAGGGTCCTGTACAGTATTCGCAAATTTCTCAGTGTACCACTGAGGAAACATCTAGTGGATACTCTAGTGCTTTCAAAGTTCAACTACTGCGATACAGTATATGGCCCTTGCCTACTTGCTAGGACAGAGAGGATAATTCAACGGATTCAGAATGCTTGCGCGAGGTTCTGTGTTAATATTCCTCGTAGGCATCATGTTACTCCCTATATAAACAAGCTTAACTTATTGAGAATGGATGCCAGACGAAAATTGCATTTGGCTAGCCTAATGTTTGGTGTTGTAACAACCCACAAGCCGCACTATTTATATGACAAAATCACATGGCGAAAATCACAATACACGTGTGGTCTTCGCTCCAATGTCGACCCGCTTAAGGCACCTCCACACAAAACCACAGCTTTCAGGGGAAGCTTCAGGTTTGCTGCCACGCACTGCTGGAACGATCTTCCACCACCATTGAGGGGCCTAAAAACAATCAAGACATTTAAAGTGCACCTAAAAAAACATCTACTTCATGCACAACTGTCATAAAAATATGTTTATTTACCTCATGATCTCGGTCCACAATCCTTGGCTTCGATCCTCCGCAGTGCTGTTGGCGCGTCCCTGGTGCCTCCTGATTGCTGTCAATGTTGGCAGCTTGACTTCAAACCACTATCCATGTTATCTCTGCATGGCAGTGATGCTCGGACCTGTTTAGAGACAATTATTTAATAATTACTCACTAAATTATTATATTATTAATATTTGACATTCGATATGCACTAATCCAATTTTATGTAATACAATTTTTAACTTAAATACACTAATATAAGCTATCTCACTATTTCGCTAGCTTAGAGGTCACATCTAAGTATTTATTTCCATTTCATTTACTCACCTGGGGTATGGCCCACGGAAATCACACCGACCTGCAGAGTTCTCATGTCATACATATACACCTACACCATTTCTTTCCAACAAACACTTTCCACAAAATTGCAGTATTACAAAACATCACAATCAACACAAACATCGCACACATTACATAATTCTTGCGTATTACGTAATACTTGGTGATCACGGCGATAAGGATGATTTTTGCTTGGACGGTGTAGGCACATTTAAAAACAACGTGTTGCCAGTTTAAAGGTTTATTAGTTACTAAATGAATGCAAGTGGACTGTACAAAAGTTAAGATTTGTCTATGGCTATGACACAATTGTCTATGGCTGCTTCCTTGTGGTATGCGTTTAGACATTCCGCCCACCAAAGGATCTATCCTTTTAGTAATATAAAAAATAAAACAACAACAACAACGTAAGTAGTTCACTGATGTGCGTAAGACACTTAATTATAAATGAAACTAAATAAACAAGTTACATCAAACACTATCATAAGCTTAACTATTAAAAAAAATGGTAAATTAAAATTAAAGGTAAGTAAGTAATTAAGTACCGTTAGGATTACATAACCGGTAAGTATATCAGTAGATGGAACGTAGTACACAACATAACTAGCATATAGAAAAAACAGCCGGGGACAGACCAAGTTTGACATTGCCAAAGAACAATAAGCTATACGACAACCACATAAGACGCATTGTCCAACTTAATCTGTTGCCGTTGTTGTAAAGAAACGGGTAAGTATAAAATTGTATTCATTCCCAGCTGCTAACCGCCCACCGTGCAATATTATTTAATTAGCTATAGTTATATGCATGTTTAGGTAGGATGTTATGAAGCTTGGAATGTTTATATAATTATTCTAACAAATAAAAGGTAAGTAAGTACTAACAATACAACAACATAGCTTAATCTAGGTATCTTAAGTATGAATCACTATTCATCTCAAGCAATAATTTTCACATTATTATCGAAACGGTTTTAGAACATAACATAAATAATGCGTAATTTAAATTAGTGAACAAGTAACAATATACACTCTAATACAGATGTAACGGGTTCGAATCCCGGCTAAATTAATCTGTTTTTTTTTTTTGCAGTTTACAATGAAATTAGTTTAAATTTTTAGGTAGTATACATAATTTACTCACAGGTCGTTTATAGACACCGTTTTTACATTTTATTGTGACAACACGAGTAATGCCGTCTGGGCCCACATGTTTTTTAATTATTTTTCCTAATATCCATTTGCTAGGAGGAATGTTATCTTCCTTTAGAATTACAATGTTATCGATGTCTGGTTCAGATTGTTTAGTGTTCCATTTATATCTTTGATTCAAGTTTACAAGATATTCTTTGTGCCATCTGTTCCAGAAATCGCTAACAATTTTTTGTGTTAGCCTCCATCTATCTAAACTAGAGATATTACAATTTATATAGTTTTCATCACTTAAGTTTAACAAAGGTTCACCTACCAGAAAGTGACCGGGTGTGAACGGAAGGGGGTCATTGGGGTCATCACTTAACACAGTTATGGGTCGCGAATTTAAACACGCTTCAACTTGAGCTAGTACTGTAGTTAACTCCTCATACGTGAGTGTAGCATCTCCAATGACTTTCCTAAGATGAGTCTTGGTACTGCGTATGCCAGCCTCCCAAAGACCGCCAAAATTGGGTGAGTGAGGGGGTATGTAATGCCATGTAGTACGCTCAAGAACAAGTAACTCTGCTATTTCTCCAGGAATGGAAGATTTGGCTTTGTTGAACATGTCCCTCAGCTGTTTATCTGCACCCACAAAATTAGTGCCATTGTCACTGTAAACATCGTGACAATGACCTCTCCTCGACGTGAAGCGTCGGAATGCAGCAATGAATGCCTTAGCAGTCATGTCCGTGACAGCTTCCAGGTGTATGGCCCGCGTTACCATACAGATAAACAAGCATATATATCCCTTGTACGCTTTAGCTCCTCTGCCTGGCGAGAAACGAATGTTGATGGGCCCCGCGTAGTCCACACCAGATGATTTAAAAGCCCGGTCGGCTTTTACCCTTACGTCAGGTAACTGACCCATCAGTTGCGTGGTATTCCCTTTAGAATACCTAATGCAGGTAACACACTCACGGTATAATTTCTTTGTTAGATCCTTCGCTCTTATGATCCAGTATTTTGACCTTAGATAATTTAGCATAACTAGAGGACCGCCATGCATTGTCTTAATATGAGCATCTTTAATTATTAACATGGTAAGATGACTCTTAGCAGGTAAAATTATTTGATGTTGTGTATCGTAGGACATTTCGGATTTCTGAATACGCCCGCCAACTCTTAGAATTCCATTGTTGTCTACAATGGGGCAAAGGGTGCGAAGCTTACTCCTTTTCAACACGTGACCACGAGTCTTTAACTGTTTTATATCCTCATTAAATTCAATGGCTTGAACCTGTTTAATACATTTATTTAAAGTTTCTGATAATTCCGTTGATGTAATAAATTTAGAAAAATGTTCACGTTCAGAGATTGGTAATTTAAAATTTAGAAACCGTCTGCAATATGAGATTACCCTTAACATTTGTGATAAACTTGAATATCTTGTCCAAATTAATTCTTGTTCAGTATTGTATATAGCAGTTAAAGATCTCGTGCGTTCTTCTTCATGCGTATCTTCGTAATTAGGAACATTTATACTCATATTTAGGTTAGACA
This sequence comes from Chrysodeixis includens, assembly GCA_941860345.1. Taxonomy (NCBI): domain Eukaryota; kingdom Metazoa; phylum Arthropoda; class Insecta; order Lepidoptera; family Noctuidae; genus Chrysodeixis; species Chrysodeixis includens. Next base: position 6,676,195 of record OW796111.1, on the reverse strand, counting down.
ACCAAGCTGGTCCATTCCACCATAGTGAATGATTCAATAATTCTGTACCTTGTAAGCCCCGTGACGCGCAGTCAGCAGGGTTCATGTCGGTAGATACGTGTCCCCATTGTTCGTAATCTACAGTGTTTAGTATGTCTGATACCCGGTTGCTTACGAAGGTGTTCCATCTGCTTGGTCCACCCTTTAACCAAGCAAGTACAATGGTGGAATCTGTCCATGCAAATAACTTGTTTTTAGGCACACAAAGCACTTGAGAAGTCTCTAAAATCAGTTTTGCCGCCAACGCTGCACCGCAGATTTCTAATCTAGGAATCGAGACTTGTTTCTCGATTGGCGCCACCTTTGTTTTGGACGTTATTAGATTGACGTATACTTGTTCTTCATCTACGACTCGCATGTACACTACTGCTCTATATGCGACTTGTGATGCATCTGCGAAGACGTGCAACTCAATACTTGATGCGTTACTGTAGTGTAGCCAACGTGGTATGCTTAGGCCTTTGATGTGTGCTAAATTGTCTCGATATCGGTTCCATTCTAAAAGCAAGACACCATCAATAGGCTCATCCCATTCGAGTCCGGTCTTCCACAATTTCTGCATGATCATCTTTGCGACTACTACAACGGGAGCTATCCATCCCAAAGGATCATATAGCTTGGCTATTTCAGAAAGAATAGTTCTTTTAGTTATAGATTGTTGAGGCTCCGGCAAGTTGACCGTGTATTCAAAACTATCGGTATCACGATTCCAGCTTACTCCTAATACCTTAACAACACTATTGACCTTTAAAGGTAACTCATGATCATCACAGTTATTCTTTCCAATGTACTGTAGAACAGCTTCACTATTACTACTCCATTTTTGTAACTGAAATCCCCCAGAGTTCATTAGGTTGTTCATTTCGTTATATATTTCCATTGCTTGTTCTTCTGTCTCACAGCCTGTGAGCAAGTCATCCATGTAGTAGTCAGATTTTGTTATTTGTGCAGCAATAGGATAAGTTGACTGTTCTTTTTTAGCAAGTGTCTGTAAAGATTTCACGGCAAGGTATGGTGCACACGCTGTGCCAAACGTTAATCTTACAAGTTTGAAATGTTTAATAGGCTCGTCGTGTGAAGACCTCCACAATAACCTCTGATAGTCTGTATCAGCATCTGCTACTCGAACCATTCTGTACATTTTAACAATGTCGGCTGTAATACAGATTCTGTGTGTTCTCCATCGCATTAAAATGTGTCGCAACTCTTGCTGAAGTTGAGGTCCAACACACAAGTTATCGTTCAAAGATACATTATTTGTTCCCTTGCAAGAAGCGTCAAACACTACACGGACCTTTGTAGTCAACTTATCTTCTCGCACCACTGCGTGATGAGGAAGATAGACAGCCGGTTTATCAATTTCTAAAGGAGTAACTTCTACCATGTGATTTAGTTTTATGTATTCGTCCATTACCCTACGGTATTCATCTTGTAAATTAGGATTTTTTGACAACTTTCTCTCTAAAAATTTAAATCTCTTATTGGCTATCTCTCTCAATCCACCATATTTACATTCTGGATCTTCGTTTTGAAATGGCAATCTAACTACAAATCGTCCGTCCTTGTCTCTCACTGTTGTGGAATCATAAAATTCTTCACACATTTCTTCTTCTTTTGAAAATTTTCTTTTAATGTTGTTTGGTTCCCTCTCTATTTCCCAAAATTGTCTCAGTAAATCATCGTCATTTATCTGTGCATGTAAATTTGTGATGCGTTTCCTTTCTTTTGTATCTTCTAGTGTCGTCCTGCCAGATACCACCCACCCTAGGATTGTATTTTGTGCCACTAAATTACCCTCGGGGTGCTTGATAATACCGTCCAACAGTACGTTGCCATAAACCTCAGCTCCAAGTAAAATATCTATTTTACCTGGTGTTGTGAACCCTGGATCTGCCATCTCCAGTCCTTGAATTTCTAACCAATCAGGAAATCTAAGATTGCTGGTGGGTAACAGTGTTGTTAATGTGCGCAGTACATATGCATTTACTCTAATTGACTCATTGGAGTTGTGGTGTGATTTCACGCAGAGTGAAACCATGTGTTTTATTTTCGTTTGCCCTTCTCCCACACCAGACACCCAACCACTCACTGATATACGTGTAAGATTAAGTAACTGAACAGTTGCCTCCGATATAAATGACGCTTGTGACCCTTGGTCTAGCAAGGCCCTAATGATGTGTTTACAACCATTCTTACTATTGACTAATACTTTAGCAGTAGCTAATAACACAGTATTCGTTTGTATATGCTCACTTGAAAAATTAGACATTATATGCGCAGAATTACTTGAAGAAGTTGACTTACCTAGCGTCACCTCACGATCGGTACCTGTAGCAGGGGTTGTCCCCTCGTCGGACTTCTCGACGTTTCCTTCTCTCTCGAAGTGTAGAAGAGAGTGATGCCGACGACCACATCGTCTGCAGCACGCTGACTGTCGACACTTATTCACCGAGTGTGATGGCGCGAGGCAGTTGAAACAAAGTTTGTTCTTCTTGGCACTCTCCTGCCTTTCTTTAGTAGTCATACCGGCGAATGTTTTGCACTGATAGATATAATGCTGATCTCCACACAATACACATTTAACTTCGCGCTCTTTCCCTTCCTTGACCACATTCGCATGAAAGGACTTAGCTTTAGCTGCCGGCTTCAGTTGCGCCGTTTTTGCCTTGTTAGCTTCGATCATCTCTAAAGATCTGAATCTAGACTCCAGAAAATTTCTCAAATCTTGCCATGTGGGTATATCACACTTGGTTGCACTTAATTGCTGTTCCCACAGCCTTACAGATTCTGGATCCAGCTTGGATTCAATTATATAGGTGATAATTAAGTCCCAGGTGTCGGTCTCCACGTTTAAATTTTTTAACAACTTTAAACATGTAGAACTTGTGTCTAGAAGATGTCTTATACAACTCGCCGACTCCGTATGAATAGATTTTTGTGACATAAAGGTTCTCAAAATAGCCTTACAGTTGTATCTTTTATTGTTATAGCGTAGTATTAGCTCGTTCCAAGCATCGGCGTAGTTTGCATTTGTCGTAGTATAATTACGAAGTATAACTTCTGCTTCTCCCTTTAAGTTACTTTTTAAATAATGAAGTTTGTGTACAGGAGATAATTTCGTATTCTTATGTATCAGCGAAGTAAATAAGTCGTAAAATGTCTGCCACTCGTCATACTTGCCGCTGAATGTGGGTATGTTGATTCGTGGTAATTTTATTTCGTTACTGTCTGAGCACGCGGCGAATGACCCTTGACCTTCAGTTGTTAAAAGCGTTGAAGCTTGTTGTGCTGCATCTAGGAACGGCTGAAGAGCCTCCTTCACAGTCGACTTATATTGCACATACAACTCTTGAAACACTTCGTATGTTTTCTCCTTAAAGTACGACGTTTTTCTTTGCTCGTCACTGGTGATGCTCAGAATAATGCTTTTGTGTCCATCTTTAAAATTATTCCAAAGCTCTTCAAGCATTTCTAACCTTGTTTCCAAGTACGGTCTTTTAATCCTGTCTTTCGACGACTTTTTGTAGTTTTTCTCTGCATTCCTTAGGCTATCTAATAGCTCAATTTGATATGCCACAAGATCTTCCATCACAATGTATATAATAGGTGCTCGTAAGTATTAGTTTCACCGGTAATATACCTCGTTAGTTAAATGTTTTTTGGTCGAAGAAGTGTAATGCACAAGTAGCGGTTGATGAGCACGTTGCACTTGTTAACTAGCACTTACAGTAAGTCTTTACTCGTAATCCGATCACACACTGAATATTGTAAGCACAGTTAATGTCTTTGTTTTCTAAAGATGTCACAGTTCCGTCCACAAAATAATAACTATTACGTTAAAAACGTGTTCCTTATCGCTTTTCTTTTGTTCTCGACGCGCGCTAGTCCGCCGCAGGTAGGCGACAAGATCCGGTTCGAAATAGGACCATATGATCACGGCGATAAGGATGATTTTTGCTTGGACGGTGTAGGCACATTTAAAAACAACGTGTTGCCAGTTTAAAGGTTTATTAGTTACTAAATGAATGCAAGTGGACTGTACAAAAGTTAAGATTTGTCTATGGCTATGACACAATTGTCTATGGCTGCTTCCTTGTGGTATGCGTTTAGACACTTGGGATAAGCGCCGCCATGATTTTGGTTTATTGCATAACATTTTGACGTTGACACTCACATATTTGGCATGGAATGAACCAAATCTGCGCGAGAGGCCTCCCGAGTGTTGTCAAGGTATATTTATCTATTTAGTCGATTTTAGTCTGTATGTATTTTTTTTTTCTATTATGATATCTGTTTAGCTTATTTTTTTTTACACCTTATTTAATTCTTGCCCCAGCAGACGTCATCGCGTTACCTTCGGCTCTCGCTGAAAATCAGCGCTGAGGCTTTTGTCCTGTACAGGGTCTTCAGCATTATGCTGAGCAAGGGCCGTTTCACGTGGGGTGTGACACATATTTCCTACTACTGTTTTTTTATGTAATTCGTCTTTTCTTGTGTTATTTCTAACGACTGTTATATTCTTTTTAATTTATTATTGTTTATTGTTTGTAAGGCTGTGTCACACGCGTGCGTGAATAAACGTATTTTCTTTCTTTCTTTTTCTTTTCTTTCAGTTTTGAGTCTCACGGGGAGAGAACTTGTCAGCCAAGAAGTAAAAGTGCTCATAAGCGAACCATTTTCATTTGATTTTTGTTGTGTAGCCTTATAATGATATACAGAATATGTGGTTTCATTTAATGCCTCTCGCTTTTATCAACGTTGTATGTATAGATATAGGCTGGTTTTCCTGTCACGCCGACGGTTGGCGCTGACGGTCGACGCGTAGCTTGTCAGCGCTGATCGGTCAGCTTGTATCGTTTTAGTATCGCGCTGACCACCGTGAAGTACAGACGCAAATAATGTCGATGGTAGTGAAACTTGTAGCCGCGTATTATTTATCAAAGAAAAAACGTCTGCGAAAAAAAAAACTACATGTTCATCCATTGATTGAGCAGAGAATCTTCGCAGGGGAATTCTATATATTGTACCGCCAGTTGAGAGAGGACGACAAAAAGTTTTTCAACTATTTCCGCATGTCATCAAAAAGTTTTGACGAATTACTAGCAAAGCTACAAAATAGATTGGTTCATTGCAGCTTACGTCGTGTTCCTATCCAGCCGATTGAGCGCTTGATGGTTACTTTAAGGTAAGAAAAAATAAGTACACTGAAATATTATGTAATTATTTATTGTAAGAAACAAAATTAAATGTGTTAAGCTTAGTAGACATGTTAAATATTCTCTGATGAACCGCCAGGATGATCATTATCGGTATAAGAAGAAGTGCCAGGTGTTAGATACCCTGGATGCCCGGATGTTGCTGTCTCATACTCATAATTATATGGTGATGGTGTATTATAATTATTTTGCGGCTCATATTGTGGTGGTGACCTTAAGTCTGGGGATGTTAAATTTATTGTGGATGTTGAGCTGGATGGTCTATAATGCATATTTTTTACAGTTGTTACTATATTCAGGACTCTTGAGCGAAACTCCAACTTTTGTTCAAAGTCAAAAGTTTTTAAAATTGGTCCTAAAGAGGAAAAGAAAGACAAGTCATCACTTGCTAAATCTGCCGTTTGACTTGCAAGCAGATTTAATAAACCTTTTTCAAATTCAGAACTTTCTTGGCTGGTTTGGCAAGGTTGATTTTTTCTTTTTTTAGCCCATGTATTTTCTGGTAATGCTTGGCCTTGTCGGTTTTGTGGAGCGTTTGAAGAAGATGGCAACACATCATTATTAACAGCTGCACTTTTATTCTTATCAGAAATAGATTCGGTATTTTGAGAATTTTCTTGGGGTGATAATGCTGATTCGTGTAGTGATTCATCTACTTCATTTTGAGTTAACGGGATCAAAAAAGTTAATTCATCAAAAAAAAAAATTTTTTGCATCCTCATCTAAGGGCAAATGCTTTTTTATTGGCCCTTTTCTCATAGCATATAATAAAGGATCCGAAGAAATTAGTAGCATGTTGATTACGTCTTCATTAGTACTTTCTCGAGAACATTTTCTCGCATGATGCAATCTGTACTGACGATAATCTTTATTACGCGCTTCTTGTGCCTCTTCGGATAACATACCAATCGGTAGCATTGCAGCTGATATAATTTTACTGCCATGTATCAACACTTTATGAATGGTATTTGGCATATAATACCAACTATACAAGCTTAAATAGCGTTCGGCCGTATCTTCGCAATATTCACCAAATTTCACAGCATCTATACAAGCTCCGGAGTTGATGACTTGTATGATTATGGAAAATTGATAAATCAAATCGAAATCAACCCTAGTAATTTCCGATGTTTTTCTTGCATCGGCAAAAAATCTACGAGCCATGTTGCCATCGTTGGTAGTTCCGGAACCTTGTTTGACACAGTCTACTTTAAGGCCAACTTTTGCAAACAACCCCTGTATTCTTTTTTTTTCTTCATCACGTAAGTGCGATGTGTTTTTATTTACACGCCACATTTGGAATGATTTGTTATACGCGATGTGTAGAATACATTCCATAAATTTGATTCTTGCTTGAAGAGGAGACAAGCCAACTTTTAACGCAGCCTCGTCTACTACCTTGGTCCTCACACGGTTCAAGTCGTTCATTTCGGTTGGCTTTGCTTTACAAATGAAGCACACAGCATTTGAAGCCGTATCAGTAACGGTTTGAGCCACTTTGCCATCAATCATAGTGAACATTAGATTGTGTTTCACTTTATATATTTTCCCATCAACATTCACAATTGATTCGTTAAGATTTTTAATTTCTCCCTCCATTCTTGAAATCTCATTTTTAATGATTTCACGATAGGTAATTTTATAAAGATCATTATGCTAGTTTTATATTTTTCAAAACACGAGAATTTGATTTTATATAAATTTTACTCCAAGATCTGAGCGTATTCTCTACGTTTTTCTTGCGCCGGCGCAGCTATATCAGTGTGCCGCTGGCTGTCGAAGGTGATACCCGTGTCGTTTGTCGTCGAGGCGGCTCGCTCGCGCACGTACTCGGTCACGCGGAAGATATTAGCACAGTCTAAATATCATACAATCGTCCGACGAAGGCAGGGTGCGGGGCGTGCGGGGTGGGACGCGGGGAAGCCGAGCCGTACTGCTAACAAAATAATGTTCGTACTGTTCGTAGTTCGGACACATCATTCAGGGCTTACGCGTGTTTGTTTTTGTAATTATTTTATTATACTTATTTGACACTTTTCAGTGTAAGTTTTGTACGTCACAGTGAATTCTGTATATTTTGTATATCAATGTTTCTATGATATAAATCTTCATTGATTACACTAGTAAGCTATTAAAACAATGATAATATAATTAAAAAACAACTGTCATGAACAGAATTAATTCAAAGCCGTGACTTATGCCAAACCGTGTTGTGGCACTAATGACTGCGTTATTTATTTATTTCAAAACTTCATACACATCTAATATCATTGCAGTAAGTGTCACAGACTCGCAGTACAGACCGTCTACCGTAAGGTGTACCCAGGGGCGTGCACTCTATATAGGCACAAAAGCAGTGCTTTACTTAAAATTTTCGAACGTTATAGATGACTTAGTCATTTAAAATGTTCGCAATAGTAAATAAATAATAATAGTCGTTTATAGTAAATAAATGAATAAACAAAGTGTAATAACTTAAAAACGCCTAATATTTAGACAGCAACTACACACGTAAGCGTTTAACGATAAGCAATCGGCCGCGGCGCCGCAAAATAATGTACCTAAACAACCAAGACAGGCGGCCGCTCGCCGCATAAGCGAGGTTCGTTTGTGCGTACCTATTTTGGCGTCCGTACACAGTTCGCTCACGCACACATCCATGAATATCTAAAGGCGCTAGCGTCGCAAGAACTACGGCCTTTATTTGACGTTCGGAGCTTCGGCAATCGTCGGGTGTAATCGGAAATCTTTGGAAGTAGTCCGACGAAATGTGATAGTCAGTTATCTAGTAGTAAATCAAATATGCACTTTGTGCATTATTGTTTGGTAAGGTTTTACTTGTTTGAATTGCTAAAAAGTTTCGTTTTTTGCGGGGGCCATATTACTTTTTTCATGTGTTGTGCATTGTTTACAATTTTGTTTGGACAGTATATTATTAGTTTTCTTAGAATCTATTTCATTTTAACATTTAAAAGTGTGTATATTTATAGTCCAACAAATCTAAGAAGTACCGTTTGACGTTTCATCATTTTCAAACCGAAACAACTTTGTTCATGCGTACAATACTCAGTTTCGACAACCTTTGTCTTAAAACCATGAATTTAGAAGATTTTATTATTGTATCAAAAAAATTACAATTCTTAATATCCTAATTTAATTGAAAACTTTCAAACAAAGCAAAATAACACATGTTTACATAGTAAATAATTTCTAATAGTTCTATTTTTGACCTCATTGCAAAGGTCACGTAGTTAGGTCACTGCTTGTAATGTTGTGACTCTTCAGATACACTTGTATGCGAAAAAATCGATTACATATACGAGAAATCGAATGTATTACGTTCAAATTATCAATTGACGACACGTTACTGCGCGACCGCATTATGCACTTAATACATAGGTACCCTAAAATAAATTACGACTTCGACAGAGACGTACACTTTGATAATTTCATTAGATAATCAACTAGTCATTAATTTAAATGACGATGATGACGAAGACGATGACGATTCTAGTACTAGTAGTGTATAAATAAAATATCCTAAACATAACTTTTATTTCATTATGACAATTGATCTCTTAAATTCGGCTATTATAGTAATCGATCTCATAAAAATCGGATATTATAGTAATCGATTTTTTTACTCCCAACCCTATTATCCTATTTGTCATAAACTGTCAAACGGTACTTCTTAGATTTGTTGGACTATAACAGTTAATTTCTAAGTTTCTATAATAATTGTAGTGATTCGCTTTTACCAGGTTTTTGGTAATTTTTACGAATTGTTATTTGATTGTGACGTTTGTGTTAATAATGTGTGTTTATTAAAAATAACAAGTTCTTACAATTGTCTGTCAGTAAAAAGATTCAAATTGTGTCTAAAGATGTGTACACGAGTTACAACAAATTAATCGTGAATATCTGAAAATTTTAGCTGACTAGGTGAGTAGTTTATTTATTTAACAAATAAATTACTAGAAGCACTTAAATAGCAAATCGGTGTACAAAGGTACTATAATAAGGTAGTTATAATAATTTCGCTAATTTTTTACTTATTGTAGCAAACCATTTAACTAAAGTCAATAATTGTCACCACCGCCATCTATTATCCACGCCCAAAGTAACACCACAAACTGCCGTCTCGACATACTAGATGGCGCAGTCACGGTGACGTCATATTCCTGAATCGCGGTGTTTAAGATTTTCCTGCATTTAATGACCTCTGTCAAAATTTTTAATCAATACGTGTATTCCATAGTTGTGCATATATTGGTCACTTCCTAACAGGTTGAATCACGTGAATATTATACTTTTAACTATGATCCAACTAGTTAATACTCCACTGCGATACCCAGTGTCATATTCCTGTGCACGCCCCTGGCCGTGTACCGACCCTCTCTGTCTATATGAGCGTATTATAAATGTTTTCGTTAAATCTATATATTATAATAATATTATGTTACACTTGTTTTAATTATTGTAATGCTAACGATGTTGATCTGCAATAAATAAATAATATTATTAATATTTTTAATTTTGACAACCCTTGCGTCGTCGGCGTCGTCCTTCTGTATGATTTTTTTTACTGTGATATTAGTTTATATTGTGTTTTTGTTATTGACGTTATAGATTTTTCTGTAAATACGTAAATACGCCTACATGTACTCGTTATTTAGATTTTTGTGACTTGTAACTAAAAACAGTAAACATAATTATACATTATTATATTAATCCCGATGACATTTCTAATTTTAAAAGTTATCATTTGCTTTTATTCTTTCAAAAAAAAAAAATGTTGGATAACGATTTTAAAGTTTAAAAAAAAAACATAATTATTAAAAAAAAAGGATGTAGCCTATAAAAAAATCCACCACTGAGGGATCCAAAACCATGTACTGGATCCATCCACGGTATTAATTTGTGGGTTCGATACGAAAGGCATCCTGTATACTTGTATTAAATAATAACAAAAGTTGGAAGAATTCATAAACGTAATTAGGTATAGTAAATTAGACACAGAATTCAGGAACAAAATTATTTTGGCAAACCATTAAACGTTTTATAATTTATTTATTTTTTATCGGATGCCATGTCTATGGATTCTTAGGTCTGCGATTTTAACTTGTATTTTATAAGAATAGATGTTCGCTATAGTACGCGCCAAACAAACTTGCAACAAAGTTTGTTCACCTCCTTCTACTAATGTATCCCAATATTTCAAAACGATACGAAAAAATGTATGGGCAGTGTCGGTAACACGATCAAAACAAGTGTATCGTGGTAAGAGGCATCCTTATCGCAAGACAGTACATGCATCATTACAAACTTTTGGTTGGTCACGTCCGTGCCATGTAAGGTATTATGAACTTAGCGGCCTTGTCATTAGGTTTAGATTCGCTATCTATCGTAAGAACGATATCTATCGTAAGTTATCGGGATTTTTTGGTACAGGACGGTTGAATGACATTTATTGCAAGTTTTTTTGCCGCGGACTATAGTTGGCGCTAGTGCTGCTTTACGAAGTATTATAGAGGCGGGGTGCGGCGAAGAGGGAACAAATGCTCAAAGTTATTTGGTCAGGGTAGCGCCTTAAATAATATAAGTTTAGTTAGTTTCTGCCGTTTGGTATAGTAATCCACAGTTTGATCAGTTTTCGCTTCGTGATGCAATCTAATTTTTGTGTACTGATTTATTATGGCTCTAATTAAATGGATTCTGTGATTGAATGTTGATGGCTGATTCAGTGAATGTTTATTCAAATTTGCAAATACATCTTTTCCAATGAAATGCTTTAGGGTGTTTACGGTTATATAATTAAAATCATATTTCGAGGCAAGACTTCCACCGCTTTGCCGTATTAAATTACGTATAATCTTTTCCGTAGCCAAGCATATTATGTACACGTCTTCTGCCGAATAACATAGACCACCCATATCTTTTATAGTTATAAGTGTGTGATGTGCAAGTTTATTTGGTGTAGTCAAACTGTCAATGCAATCTTCGCATTTTTGTTAATTGTCTTGATACATATCCAGATATATAACCTACTATCAACTTTGACTCGCATGTAAAGGATTCGTGGTCAAGCATTGTTGCAAAGATATCGCAATTATCTTCAGCTGCCAAATTGGATGACAGCAATCGCGTATTTTGTAATATTTCATAAGGTTGTTCGTCATATCTATTTGAACAGGATGTACTGTTTATTATGTTTTCGGACGTAGAATTTAAAATTGAGAAATTGTCCAGAGGGATGCAATTGCCGGTAAAAGACGACCAAAGTTCGAGATGATTTAAGGTTATTTTATAGGCTGCTCTGAATTGCAAAATATTTGGATTGTTATTGGAGCCGCCGTGTCTTCTTATTAACCCAAAAAATAGTTCCAGGTGGTCTTGGCTTATCCGGTACATAGATATGTAACGAAGCATCTGCTTTTCTTCAACTATGTATTCGTATAGTTTCTTAAGTGATTCGATGCATATTATGGCACCAATGAATCCTGTTTTGTTAGCAGAATCAACTAGAGATTTCTTTGAGATTTTTATTAATATTCTGGATGTCTGGTTTCTTCGTTTAATTATTCTTCTTGATTGAGAACGAAACCATAGAAATGACATTTTCTAGAATTCATAATGTCAAAGAAATTATTCATTAAAGTTATGAAGTTCACTGTTCCTGATGAATCTTGAAACTGAGTCGAATTCAAAACTTCATCACAAAGAAGTAAAGTTTTTGCTACGCTCATACTCAGTAGCTGTGTTGCAAGCTTTACTTTCATTACCTGTTGTCGAAAATGTATATGACGAGGTGTTAACTTGTTTCCGAATCTAAGACCTTCGTTTTGTTGAAGTTTATTAAGATTTATTAGTAGTTGCCATTTGATTTGTTTGTCATTATTATCAAATAACAGTCTTTTCTTTTCGAACGTGTTTCTTATTAATTTTATAACATGGCAAGGGTCTATAAAAATGCAAACGTTTTCTCCCGTGCATGGATGTGGAAAATAAGTCTTCATATTACTGACGTCAGATAATTTACAGCCCAAAATTTCAGCTGCATCAAAGTTTGCAGAACAACCATCAAATGTAAGACTTAAAACTATTACGCCAACCTCATGGCACTTCTGCAAGCATATTTTTATCAAATGACCACGCAAAAAATCGTCCCAACCCACCAACAGATTTCAAACGTATCTCATTTAATACATCATGGTATCATGATCATTTTTTATAATGACGACATCACCGTAAGTCATGGGGTTAACGTGCAAAAAACAATTCTTGTTCACTTTTTTCAGTACAAAAATTTTTAGGCACACTATTTAACTATAAAAAAAGCTATTGATAGAGAACAGCCGTGAGACGCATAGGTAAAATAACGGTCTAATCTCACTGTACCCTCGCCCCTTGGCACGCTAACATGCGCGCGCGCACCTCAGTCATGTTTCGTACGTTCCGCTGTGTTCACGTTGCTTATCTGTGCAATATCGGCTTGTTTGCAGCTATTGCTGACCTCTGCTTGTTTATTGGGCCCTTTGATAGTAAATTATCAACAACAAATAAATGTTTAAAAATACTAACCTAAACTGTTGTTTTTTTATCAAAAATATACATACTTACATAATACACTTGAATATTTTTGCTATTAATACCTAAAATGTTCAGCTGAACCATTGTGTGTTGTAATTAATAACTAAATGTAGTTATTTAAAAAAAATAAACACCCTTTTTCAACTAAAATGTTTTTATTTTTTATTTAATAATCCCATATATTTACGGAGAAAAAATCGATATTTATCTTTTTATGGGACTTCATAATTATATTAAAACTAGTCCCAAGTCTGTTGGTGTTTGGGACAGAGCCCATACAATTTTTTGCATACTCCTTTGCCTTTGTTTCAGCATTCACACCGGCTATCAGAAAGTAACCCACAGGTAATTTCCAATTTTCGTTTAGGGCAACGAGCATAAATACTAAAGCTTGCGTTGCCACAGTCTCGTCTTCTTCACCTTGCATAGGACCTGCTCCAAAATTAGCTGCCCCCAATTTTTGATTGTTGTGAAAAAGCTTCTGTCTCCTGATAGCTATTTCGTCAAGACTAATGAGCAGAGTACAGGTTTATTTGAATTTGCGTTGGATTGGGATTTCTTCTTCAAGGCTGCAAATGCTTCTGTTGTGAAACCGGGTTCTGCATTAACCGTTGAATACCATCTGCAAATTGTCCTAGGATGTGGAAGAGCTTTATTGTAGCATTCCTAACGTATTTATATGCAGCTGGAGAATAGTAGTGTAAAGTCAATGCGAATTTACGTAAGGGCGCAGTGTATAATAAATGATGTCTGCTCTGTTGATTCTTTTTCTTCATTAAAGATTTATGTAACTCGACAACTTCTGCTTTAGCCATTAAATCAATCTCAGCATTTAAATTGAGAACGAATTTCTTTTTCAAATTTTGTACAATTGTTTTGTAAGAAGCACATTTTTGCTTTAAATATATATTTTGTCTTTGTATTTTCTTAAATTTCTCAGTGAGTTTCTTTTTAGCTGCCGATTCCTTGCGTAATTTATTTTTAAGTACAATTTTTCTCGGAGTATCAAAAATTGAATTTGAACTGCTTTCTGATTCGGATAATGATTCTGATACTTCCTGTACCTTTAGACAAATGGCACAAACGCTATTGAAATGGAATAGAATAGAATTCTCAATGTATGGGATTGACATAAGCATACGATAAGTAATTTGATCCGACGAATAGAGTTTTTAATAGGTAGCCAAACGTTAATGTAGTCTAAGCGATTTTACGAAACGTCAGAATAGTTCATTCATTTTATCGTTATGCGTAGCCAAGTGGCCGGTTTGACAAACGAATTCGACTAGAAGCGAACGACAATAGACGGACGCCAAACACTTGAAGTTATCGCTACAAAATGGCGAATATTTTGATCAGCTGACAGTTGTGGAAGTGAAAGTTTGTTGATGTGAATGTTTGTTGTAAAGAAAAAACATTAGTTTGTATAATGCATAAGCTAAGACTATTGTGGGCTGCCCATAATGAAGCAGTGTGGCTGAGGAAGCATCGAAGAAATGTTTCGAGACGTAATTTGGAAAGAATTTGTGAAATGCCGGACGTTTTATTTATAGAAAGATTTCGTCTCAATAAAGCTACTTTTGTGGAGCTTTGTCGTAACTTACGTGCACATACTTCCTTGCGAGGAACCAAAGAGATTCCTTTGGAAGTAAAGGTAAATTTACATTCTAATAACTTTAAGTTATAAATCATATATTTTTATGGATTAGATTGTGAGGTTATAAAAACTTTGTATTGTTATCATTTTTAGGTGCTATGCACGCTAAGCTTTTTAGCTACTGGATCATACCAAAGGATTGTGGGTGTTACACAATATTTGCCACAGCGAACAGCAAGCCGCTGTATCAGACAAGTTGTAGAGGCACTCAATAGTACTTATATGTTAAGGAATATTGAATTTCCTCAATCTCAACAAGAGAGGTCAAGGATTAGACAAGAGTAAGTAACATTTAACATTTTAAGATTAATGATATAAGTATAATACACTTTATACTATCATAACATACCTAGTATTAATATTTTCTGCCTACTGCTTCTAGGTTCCAAAGAAAATTTAATCTGCCCGGTGTTATTGGTTGTATTGACTGCACCCATATAGCCATTGTCAAACCGGACGATGATGAACACTTGTATTTTAATAGAAAGGGATACCATTCTCTTAATGTTCAGATGGTAAGTTTTACAGCTTAAGAATTACTTTTAATTAAAATTTAAAAATTGGTAAGATTCCATATCACATGTACCTAATATGTTTACAGATTTGTGACCATAATTTAAAAATTTTGAATGAAAATTCTAAATATGGAGGAGCAACACATGACTCTTTTATATGGGCAGACAGTCAAGTGGAAAATTTCATGCGTGAACTTCATCAAAATGGTGAACAAACATGGTTACTAGGTAGGTAAATGATTTATATTTCTCGAATATTTATTATTATTTGTAAGCAAGGACTTCTAAATAATTGAAAACATTTTTAGGTGACTCTGGATACCCTCAACGAGGCTGGCTAATGACACCAATCTTAAATGCTGCACCTGGTTCGCGGGAAGAGGTTTATACTACCCGTCATGTTCAAGCACGGAATTGCATCGAACGTTGTTTTGGTTTACTCAAAGCTCGTTGGAGGTGTT
Organism: Chrysodeixis includens; assembly: GCA_941860345.1. Taxonomy (NCBI): domain Eukaryota; kingdom Metazoa; phylum Arthropoda; class Insecta; order Lepidoptera; family Noctuidae; genus Chrysodeixis; species Chrysodeixis includens. The sequence goes on along the minus strand of OW796111.1, from coordinate 6,660,717 downwards.
TGCTCAAACATCGAACCCTTCATTACCATCCTCATGTTGCCAGTAAAATTGTGACTGCATGTTGTATCTTACACAATATTACTTTAAAAGCTGGTCTTCCACCACCACTAGACATAGCTGAACATGATGCTGGTGATGATGGGGCACAGCAACCAACCCCTGCTTATCCCAGCAGCCAAGAAGAGCTGATGCAAGGGAGGGCTCTACGGGATTGTTTAATTAATAGAATTTAATTTTTTATATTAGTATTTTAGTGATCCCTTTGATGTTAGTACAATAAAGATGTATTTTGCAATTTATTTGTTCTGACATTATTACTTTCTAAAATAAGTATTATGTAATAGTCATATATCAAATTAAATTAAAAAGCGTTTATTTCAGGCAATTATCACATATTTTACATTTCATAACAAATGGCACATTTCAGTCTTTCATAATCAAAATAGAGCTATAATTAACATGAAATAAAACTTAAGAAATAAAAACAATTATAATATAGGTAAACTAGCACAAAATTATAACACAGAAATATACAACGTTGATAAAAGCGAGAGGCATTAAATGAAACCACATATTCTGTATATCATTATAAGGCTACACAACAAAAATCAAATCAATGTAAGCAATATTTTTATAATAACTTTCGTGAGGATGATTCATACTTAAAAACGTTATAACGGTTTATTCACGCGTATTTATCGGGATAGCCCGACTAGTTTCGGACCCAACCGGAGCCAACTAGATAACTATGCCTATAAAACTTAGTCACCTAATCAGGAAGATACAGCATGTTCAAACTAAAAAAAAACTAAAAAAATATCCTGTGACTAAACTATTGCTTACATTGATTTGATTTTTGTTGTGTAGGCTTATAATGATATACAAAATATGTGGTTTCATTTAATGCCTCTCGCTTTTATCAACGTTGTATGTAAACTAAACAGAACCAATATAAAACATAGCACCAATATAATTAAAAAAATAGGTTCTACTTTTTAATATACTAAATAGGGTCAGTAGATGGCAAACTTCCCAATTGTCGTTGCTGTGATATTACATCAATTACATGTTGACCAAGAACACATAATTGATGTAACAGCTGGTTGTGTTGTTTAGCCACCTCTGTCCTCTGCGCCTCCATGCGTAGCCTCTCCGCCTCCAACCGTAGACTCTCCATCTCCCTTTCATGTAGGCGCTTGTCTCGCGCCTCTTCATGTTCAAGACGTCGCCTTTCGATCGATGCAAATTCTTGAGATGCTCGCTCAAAAGGAGTCAACCCTCTATTTCTTCGTGCCCTTAATAAGGCCCGACGTGGAGTTGTAGCTGTCGACCGTGGAGAGTCTACTGCTAGCTGCCGATTGTTACGCGGTGGAGGTGTTCGTGGGAGCATAGGTGCACGTGGAGCTGCTTGTGTCCGTGGGGGCGGCGTACTTATCAGTGGGAGCGGTGAAGGTGTTCGTGGGGGTGGTGATGGTAGAAATATTGGAGTACTTGCACTGGTAGCTTGGGCAGATACATTGGTGTCATACAGCTGTTGGGGTAAATTATGTATGCCTGACGACCCTGGTGTGGCTACTGCAAATTAAAATTTGTATAATTAGTTTATCACTGTCTCATTTTGGCTCCTAACTTATGTTTTGCTTTTGTTCTATTATACTTACAATTCATAATATTATGCACATTTTGGTTGTCGTCCTCTAAGGCACTTACAGAAACTTGAATTTCATTTAAATCCAAGCCTGGCTCATTTGATGTTATCTGCAGATAGATATTTAAAAATATTTAATAGTAGGTAATTGATATACATACACATATATAGAAACTGTCTAGCCAAATTGTCAGAGTCACACAATAATTAAAATATCTGACAATTTAAAATCATAATGTGTTCTCTGTAAAGAGACACATTCCTAAATAATATAATCATAGTAAAATTAAATAATGAAGTATGAACTAACATTGAAACCATGCTCCTGAATGCCAGCTTGACCCACCACAGCAGCTACTCCAATAATCGCCACCACCCTTTCTTCCAAAGCAGTTAAAATCAGTCTGTTGCTTGGACCACCACCAGTGCGAGTTGCATGTCGTCTTAAAGTTAAACATTTCTTTTTTGTTTTGGTTTTCCAGTCAACCCAAACCTAATAAATAGAGTGAGTTAAAAATAATGACATTGTTTTTTTTTTATATTAATTAGCGAGTGTATACGTAATATATCATATCAGGCAATTACTGTTTCACCGCAGGGGGTATTACACTTTAAATCCACCACAATAGCCTACAGTGGCTTGACAGACTTTACAGATCATTGAAAAATCATTTATATAATCATTTCCTAAATATTTCCTTCACCATTTTAAGCATATGATAAACAAATTTTAATATGCACTTGTTATTAGACTAGTAGTCGAGATAGATGTATTGGATTTAAACCTGCAACCTTAATCTTGTCAGTGCACTAGGCCTGACAGACCATTAAATTATAAAGTAAATTGTTACCTACTTTTTTCCATTTATCCGGTGATTTTTTAACGCCACCACCAAGAGAATTTAATATATTAGCAAGTTCAATCCACATTCTCTCACTTTTAATTCGTCCTTGAGGACCTTGCTGGGGTCTCGATAGGTCTCCATGCCTGTAACATAAACATTAACTACACTTAAAGTGTTCAACACTGATAAGGGCTTTGTGACTGGGTGATGTCATTGTTTATTGTATGGTAGTTTCTTATTAGAATTAAAGGGATTTTTGAATAAATGTATGTAAGTATTTACCTTTCCATATAATCTAAAAGAATTGAAAATTGCTCTGGGCTAGCCCGTACTCTCGGTTCCATCGCTAAAACAAGAAAAAGAATATCCTTCATCATCCAATGTTAAAAAAGAAGATACCTCTATGACAACAAGTTCAACGTTTGGTTTTAAAACATGAATTTAAAGTATAACTCTTCTAATACTTGAACTATTACTATAATTACTACAATATTTTAGTGTTTTACTTACCAATTATTAAAAAATAGAAGACAAACTTTTCAGAAATCACTTTATAACTCGCGCGCTACACTTCAAAATGACGTTTGAGAACGGACTGAACGGAATGAAATTCGGAAACATAAACAACTTCAATAGCGATCGAATAGAATAAGCGTTCGCCATCTCGTAGTTTGGCTACCAAATAATGAACGATATCGCTAAGGCGTTAATATTTAGTAGAATAGAATAGATAGGGAGCGTTTGCCATTTGTCTAGAGGCACTGTTCACATGTTGATGGCTGAAAAAAAAGTATTTTTTTAAGCCTGTAAATATTCTAGCGGTACAGTAAAATCAATCGCCATATACTAGTTACGCCTCTCATAAGTCCCGTAAGCATACTTCAGTATGCTTACGGCTTACGGGGCATCACAAAAAGTAAATATTTCTAATCACAAAACAAGACAAAAATCCCAGCAATATTATTCAGTATTATAATTACGTTATCGCGTGGTACTGCAGATTTCTTTAAGTACACTCTTCCTGTCTTTGTGGTGTATTTGTCGTTTTCTTGAAAATGCACGGACCATATGCGTGAATAATCTAAAGGTAACCACGTTTCTTCGCTGCGATTCTTCTGAACAAATTTGATCCATAATTCTCTTGTTTCCTGACACGGCCGAGGAAACCTTTAAATCCAAATAATAATAAACAAATATTAATGTTATTGCATTAACATTATTATCGTAATTTAAAATTAATATTTTACTGCCCTTAATTATGTAGTCTTATACGTCGATAGTGTCAAGTCTGCGCATACAAATGTTTTACTCTTTGACATTCACGTAAACATGGCCGCCGCCGCGGTGACGCGTTGCAATTGAAAAATTATAATTCAAATTAAGCGTGTTTTAAAGATAATAAATGAACTTACTGGTGAAAAGTCACTCCTTGACTTTTACTTATGTTTCTGGAGTTGTTTGAACAGTATCTCAATGCACACGAAGACATAATTTAAAAAACAAAACTTCACTCAAACGTGTCACGTTGAAGCAAGCGCTCGGTGCAGACTAAGTGAGTTGGAGTGCGCGCGCTCTAACTCGTGTTACAAACAATCGAGTTGAGGCGTCTTCTCTAGTACGTAGTACATTATAATTCAATGTCTCAAAGACAATATTTGTTTTATTAGTCAAGTTTTATAAGATGTCTTATACATTTAAAGTAGGTACCTATATTACATTAAATTTTGTATAAAACTTTTTTGTAGCTGACTGTACATAAATCTGGCAAATTTTAACGAGTTGACGACAAAATATACAGGTAAAATCGTAAGTTGCAAACTCGCATGCACTCGCGAACTCCACAATTGCCTGTTGACGTCAATCCGAAGAAATGAGAATAGGTACATTGTTTAGATATCGGGTCAGCTTGGGTCAGCTCTGAAAACCAGCGCTGTTGGCTTGAGCCTGCGAGCACGAGCCAGCAGCACTTACGCTGAGCGCTGACCTTTTCACACATTGGGGACGCAAATTCAGCTTTTTTTTATGTTTATAGTTTGTTTTGTTCTCTGTTTTATCTGTTTGTTGTTTTTTGTGTCGTTTAATGTGTTGAATAATTTTCTTTCTTTCTTCTTTCTTTCTACTTACGTACAGGTCAAATACATAACACAAACATAAACACAACATACTACAATAGGTATTCTAAATTATGTTGACCGTACATACAATCGTCACCACATCGGTAGTAACAATACAAAAAAAAGCTGTGATAGCTTAGTGGCGAGACCGTAGGACTGCTAAGTCAGAGGTCTTGAGTTCGATCCCCACGGCGCGCACCGACTTTTCGAATGTTGTGTGCGTTTAAGAAATAAATATCACAGCTTCCGTATTTCGGAAGGCACGTAAAAATGTGGGTCCTGCGCCTGATCTCTCTCCGGTCGTGTCGGATTACCGTCCCATCGGGCTATGAGAGTAAAGGAATAGAGAGTGCACCTGTGTTTGCGCACACGCTTGTGCACTATAATATGTCCTGCGTAGCTGGCTGGTGTCATAGTAACACTGGCCGCCGTGGCCGAACGGTCGGACCGCTATTATTATTAGTAACAATACCTACCAATCTAAGCCAATCGCGCATTCTAATGAAATTTCCTCTTAAGCTCGGCCAGCTCAAGGTCAGTGTTTCTACCGACGCGCTTTTCACTGTACCTACATAAAAATATTATTAGTTAATTAAGTAGATTTTACCTGGCGCAGACATAACGCCAGCGATATTCTACCATGCTTGTTCTCTTTTTATGGCGCCGCTGGGGCACCGCAACAGGCTTGGCGCGTGGTACTTTCTGGCCGCGCCACAGTCGCATTTTGAATCGGGGTTAATTAGAATAAATGTACACAATATGTTCATTATTGTACTAAATAAATTACAATTGTGCGACTATTGTTCATTCCATTCATAATGAGAAATACTGCAAAAAGTCATTAAGACTATTAAAAATAGGTTATCCAATGGTCATAACTGTAGGTCCTGTATTTATTTGTAAAAACGAAATTATAAGGCTTTCGTAGGTACTTTAATATCAATACCTACTGTGTATTTTTTTACAACTACCTACATAATAAATGTAAGTATCGTATTTTTTCTATAAATCATAAATTACTGTATTGGTTAACATCAATGCGGATGCGTGCTATCAGTTTTTATAAATACAGTTAATCTTAATTAATTACAATTAATCTTCCTATAAATTCTGTAGAATGAAGCGTGGAAAACGGCTGTCTGTGAGTCTAGAAGAATAGAAATCTGCTTTTCAAGAATTTGAGGATCATTTTTCCAGCATCGACACATTACCAACTAGCGGAAGTAATGTTTACAAAGATGTGAGCAGAAAGCTTTCTTCACGTATGTCGGCAAAAGCATTATATCTGTCGGCAAAACGAAATTTTATACAATTATTTGGTGAAAAGTCCTCGAAGTGTAGTAAAAATCCGGATTTATCAGACAAGACTAGTTGCAGTACTGATGATGATTTATCTAACAGTTCCAGTGCCCATGATTATAGTCCAGAATCAGATACTAAACAGATTGAATCTTTTGAAATTAGTGATGAATGTTGGCAAGACGTTCGACCAAAAACTGTGTTACACAAACGGAATGACCCACATAAACCTATCATTCATACTCATTCCAGAAAACTACTGTCAAAGAACAAGTGGACAAATATATTTAGTGATTGGATTTGGAAGTACACGAAAAATCGTTGCGTGTGGTGCTTCAAACATAATTTTGTCAGCGATGATTATAATATAAAATGTACGGGGAAATGTAAAGAATGCAATGGAGAGGTAACAGTACTTACAAAAAAAATCGGTCATTCAATTAAAATCGATTGTGTTTTTCAAAAAGTCGATGATAGTTTAATACATTCGAAAAAAAAAAAACTTACATCTTATCAGAAGAACTGTTGAGCACAGAAATTAGAGAACACATACCCCGTCGTGTTACGAAATAAAATGCTTCATGAAAATATGAAAGACACTGATGTGCAAGAACCTCCTTTTATACCTAAGTTAAAATCATTGCATAACATCCGAAACAAAAATAAATACTATCACAAAATCGTGGTTATTGCTCTGTGGATCATGTCTTTTACAAAACCTTTTGATAGTGTAGTAAGATCTGTATCTGTTGTGCCATTTTTTGTTTATTACTGGACTGAAATGCAACAATTATTTTATAAAAAAATGACAAAGACAATTTATACTGTCTTGAGTATAGATGCAACGGGATCAATATTTAAAAAGATCATTCCACCTAATGATTCTACTAATTCGTACAATTCCAAGCATTTATTTTTATATGTTGTAATGCTCAAAATAAAATCCACTTCAGTACCTGTAGCACAAATGATATCTGGCAGTCAAAAGCTTGAAACAATACATCAGTGGTTGCATAGTTGGATAGGAACAATGGAAAAACCCAAAGAAGTAATTTGTGATGATTCTGCAGGACTAATTGGAGCAATAGTAAAAAGTTTTACAAAATTTAATACAACGAAGTAATATCTAGATAATTGTATTAAAATCTTGGAATCATCTGAACAATATTTTTATAATAACTTTCGTGAGAATGATTCATATTTAAGAGATATATAACGGTTTACTCACGCGTATTTATCGGGATAGCCCGACTAGTTTCGGACCCAACCGGAGTCCTTAATCATGAGCTGACGCGGCGGCGGGGTCGCGAGTTCGACTCGCGACCCCGCCGCCGCGTCAGCTCACTAGTCGGGCTATCCCGATAAATACGCGTGAGTAAACCGTTATATATCTCTTAAATATCATCTGAACAAACTCTGCTGGACTGTTTAGTTCGTTTAGACACATCTCATTTTGTGAAAATTTTGTATGCCCTTGATTGCTTCAAATTTGTAGATAAGCATGTAAAGCGATTTTATATTAAACATCTTTTACGCTTAAAATCGTGTACTGATTATTTAAAAGCAAAAGAAATAATTCACCAATTAGTCATCGTGGCGCTACATAAGCATGATCGAAATTTAAAGGATGGTACAATGAGTAAATGTAAAAAAGTGAAAGAACAACTTAGACATGATAATGATTGTAACGATGACATGCTCATGGAGAATTTTAAAGATATTTTACCTAACAGTTCAAGTATTTTAGTGGATGAAGAATCTGGAGACAGCTCGATAATATCGTAGTAAAACCATATTGTTGCTTCTGAAAAAGTTCATAGTGAACTATGTGATGAAACTGACTATGAAAATATGTATTATTTACCTAACTTTACCTCTAGTTTCAAAAAGATATTGGCAAAATTACCCATTTGTCCATGCTCTATAGTATCAAGTAATTGCATCAATTCTTTCAACAAGAGTTCAAATTGATACGAATTCTTTGGTTAACAAAAATGTCAGTGAAAATAAGGTGTATAAATAAATAATAGTAATATCATAAAAGTAAAAAAGGTTTACAACCTCTGATATTAATTTATAATGATAATTTTGTATCTAAATTATCATTATAAATTAATATCAGAGTATTTAATGATAAATATATGACACGGTAGATTAAAAGTAAAGTACAAATATTTAATTAAAATAATTTACTTACCACTTATCGCCATATTCTCCTTATTTTCACAATCCAACTATTACAGAACAAAAACTTCACAAAAATACTCTTAATCGATGTCAATTTATTTTTTAACACCAAGTACGATCGTTATCGTATCACCCGTTTCGCGTATTTGTAGAATATCTAAGATTTTAGTGTAAGAATGCTGTTTTTTTTTAACAGTGCTGAAAACGCCAATCGGCGTTTTATATTATCCTAATGAGATGCGAAGGACGCCTATCGGCGTTTGCGACGAAAACCGCCCCGCACCTGGCTAATAAAAGTATTTTTTACTGCCGCAGCGAATGGGTTAACCGCGTCGTGAGTAGTGCTTCAATTTTTTACATGTAAATCTGCATTCTACAGAGTCTGCGGGCCCGCCACCGCGGCGGGCGCGGGAAAAAATCGCTCCGTGAGTTCTTAGCCTTACAGTGTAAGCAGTGGCGCGGCTAGGAAGCATGCTTTCTGGCCACGCCACCGATTTTGTTAAATATCTCGGGAATCTTTCGAGTACTTTTTTTAATTTATTTAGTACAGTAATGAACATATTGTGTACATTTATTCTAATTAACCCCGATTCAAAATGCGACTGTGGCGCGGCCAGAAAGTACCACGCATTTTATAATAGTCGTAATAAATACTTGGGTACGGATATAAAGCCGAATGTCCACCGCCAGCTAAAATAAGTTAGTTTAGTTTAGCTCGCATAGTTGAGCCAGTTTTTCATACATGTGCGTCCACCGCAAACTATGCCAACTAAGCTAACTAAAATATCCTAAATAAGTCAAACTAACTTATTTGTGTAGGCCGATTCGAAGCTACGCGAACTAAGCTAAGCCTCTCTCACCCTCTTGCGTTACCCCTCTGGCGCCTTTCGCTAGTGTTTTTTTGTAGTGTATGATCGTGCGCAGGCAGTGAAACACGTATTTGCAGCATGGAGGTGTTTATTGAATACGTCAAGCAATATCCTATATTGTATAACCCGGAGGCAAAAGATTACCGTGATGCAAATAAAAAAGATGGTATATGGAAAACCATAGTGGATGAAATGAAAAACCCGGCAATAAAAGATGGTAAGTTTAATTTATATTGTCATTGTTAAAATAATTACAGAATGATTCTCTGACACGGAATGCTTCCCTAGTTGCTCGTAAGTTATCATATAAATGTCCCACCGATTGAAGTTGGTCATCTACAGCACTCGTGACATCAAAAGCTAAGATTGTTTGCTTGGTTATAAGATAATTGTGTAGCACACAAGCAGCTTTTGTAATCGTATCAACTGATTCTAATTTGCACTCCAAATATTATCGAAATACTCGAAATCGCATTGATAATATACCGAATGAATTTTCTACCACATTTCGTGCTCTGCTGAGACGGTAATTAAAGTGCCTTTTTTCTCTACTATCACGACATGCACTTTGTGGGTATGATCTCATAAAATGTTTTTGTAAGGGAAATGCCTGGTCTCCTATAAATACGTAAGGTATTGGAGTACCACCTTTTAGTAAAGGCTGATCACTAGGCAAATTTAGTTGGTTATTTTTTAACTTTTGTCCAAATTCACTGTCAGCAAAAATACCACCATCGTTAAATCTGCCCATGGAGCCAACATCTATAATTATAAACTTCTTGTTCGCATCAACAACTGCGAGTAATACTATGGAATGAAAATGTTTGTAATTAAAAAATTGGAAACCTGCATTAGGTGGGCATTTAATTGAGATGTGTTTGCCGTCGACTGCGCCAAGGCAATGTGGGAATTGCCATTTATTCATAAAATTTTCGGCAATTTCTTTCCATTCTGTTTCTATTGGCACACTTATATACATTTGTTGCAAATTATTCCAAATTGCGTGGCAGACGTTTTCTACTATTCTAGAAACAGTTCTGTCGCCTACTCTATAATTATAACCAATTGTTTTGTAGGAGTCCCCTGTTGCCAAAAACCTGCAAAAGATGTTATTTTTATTATTGTTCCAGTAAAAACGGCGAAAAATGAATGGAAAAAATTACGAGATGGGCATCGAGAATCATTAAAAGAATGAAAAGCTTTACAAGTGGCCAAGCTGCACCGTTAATAAACGTTTCGAAATATGCCAGTCTACTTGAATTTTTATTGCCTTACACGAAAAACCGCACAAGGAGTGGTAATATAAATGTAACCCAGAATAATACTACAAACACTTCAGTCGAAGCTGGTAACGCAAATGAAAGTCAGGATACGACTACTACGACAATGGGAGATCAAAATACCGCGACGCTGGAGGATTCTGAATATGTTTCTAACACCGAATCCATACCATCTACATCTCGCGACAGCTTACCCTCTGAACAAAGACAAAGAAAGAGAAAGACTAACGATGAATCTTTAACTGATTTACTGAAAGAAATTGATAATGATTATGAAAAGCGTCGTCGTGAGCAAAGGGAGAAAGAGAGAGTTGAAAAAGACACAAGAAAACATCCTATAAAACTTTTTTTTTAAAGTATGAGCGAAACAGCAGTCAAATTTCCTGATTGGTTGCAAAGAGACGTTAAAAAGAAAGTCTTTAATATAATAATGGAAGCGGAAGAGAAGTATGAACTTACTTATATGAAAGTCAGTACAACTATGGGTACTCGACATCGTCTGCACAATCTACTCCACATTCCCTTGACCCATTGTAGTCATTGTAGCCTTTAATTTAACATAATTAAAATATTTTTTGTGTACAACCTACATTTCGATGAATATACCTCATTATGTTACCTACTTTTTTATTTTTAATGTTGATTCACTTACCTCAAACAAATAGCTAATCTTTCTTCTGGTGATACAGCTTTTCGATAATTAGTATCAATCTTAGTGATATCCTTGGCAATCATTGTTAATAACTCATTAAACAGTTCTCTGGATACACGATAGTACAACTTAAAATTTTCATCGTCTACTTCATTATAGAGAGTGTTAAATTCTCCACTTGTTTTCCAATGTTGAATGTGCTTGCTTATCCAATATCTATGTTTTCGTTTTTTCTTTGTGTAATAAGCAATAATCAATCTTCTTTTCCTATGGCGAATGTAATCCTCCTCTGAACTCTCGTCATAACTCCTCTCTTGTTCATCCATCACGTCTGATTAACTCGACACTCCAGCACAAACTGATCATCACTAACGTAGTTATAGCTTATTTTTCGGTGGACGAACAATTATTTCCTAGTTTAGCTTAGCTTAGTTCAGTGAGCTTAGTTCCTTATTATTTTAGCTGGCGGTGGACGTTCGGCTTGTATCTGCGCAAAAAGAAATGAATTCACCAGATATACGTCTTTTCTTCCACAAGTCGTGAACTCCAAAATTTCGCAATTTACTTTTTCTTTTTTCTGCGTTTTCTTCTTCTTCAACTTCTGATATAAGCAACATTATAGCAAGATCAATGTCAACCATTTTATACGAGTTTCAACAACGAGATTCAACTGGCAACTGGTGTCCATCAGAGCTGGTTCCCACTTGTCGGGTATCGGATCCGAGTATTAATCGGAGGTTCTAGTAGCAGAGCATTTTATATGCAGCTATTCACACTTATCGGAAACCGATTTTGTGTCGGCGCCGACAATAAATGTCGGGTGTTTTGCCAGCCCTCTACGCCTGGAAAAAAATCGTGTCGGATCTCGCTCGCCTTTAAGTAAGACTAGCACTGTTCACATTTTGTCGGTTGTCGGGCCGACTCCCCTGCCCCGCTTCCCCTTGTTCCGCCTGTGTGTACGTCGCCGCGATCGCGCGCACACAAACATCGCGGCGCGCAAGCAGAGTTGTTGTGTTTTTATTGTCGGTTCGAAATAAGTAATAATGGAAAGCAATATAAACCCTGAAGAGTTAATCACACTAGTTCAGGAAAGAGGTGTCCTTAGGGATAAAACTTTAAGCGATTATAAAGAAAGGCAATTGAAATTATCTGCTTGGCGAGAAATTTGCTGCCTACTCAAAGCACGCTCCTACAAGCATGTGGTAAGTTTATAAGTATTTTATTTAAAAATTGGTTAGGTATACATATATCAGCAGAGATCCTATCTGTCTGAAGCAAAATGCAATACATTCACATATTATTAATCTTGCGCTTGCCAAGGCACCGAGCCTATTGATGAAATGAAGTAGTTAGCAAATTCAGATCGTATATCATTTGCAATAGGACCACCACGTGGATTACAGTTCTGGAGTTGTATGTGTCCTTGCATCGGATTTTCTACCGCATACTGAATATCTTCAAAGTTCAAACCGTCTTTTTCTCTTACAAAATTATGTAACACTGTACACGCTTTTACAATACCGATAGCCGTGTCTGGATGGACATCCAGTGGTCGATGAAATATTCTCCATTTATTGGCTAAAATACCGAATGCACATTCAACGTACCTCCTTGCCCGACTTAAGCGATAGTTAAATATTCTTTTTTTGTAATCCAAATGAGTGCCTCCAAAAGGTCTTAACAAATTGGTTGCCAGTGGGAAAGCCTCATCGCCCACGAGAACGTAAGGCATATCTTTTTGAAGTGTTTCATGTAGAGGCCTTGGTTTTGGTATATTTAAACTACCATCATTCATTTTCTTCCACATGGTTGACTCCTTGAATATCGAGGAATCACATTCTTTTCCATAAGAACCAACACTCATAAAAATGAATCGATATTCTGCATCAACAACGGCTAAAATACATCGAGCCGCTATTATTTGGTTTCTTTACTCTAATGTGCTTTCCATCAACGGCTCCAAGACAATGCGGAAAATTGGCTTTGATTTCAAAAGCTTTTGCAATTTCCAACCATTTTCTCTCGTTATCAGGTATTATTATAATTCATAAACTCGTCTCTTAATACATCCCAGATAGTGCAACTAATTTCTTTGCAAACCTTACTAATAGTTGACACACCAACTCTATAACTATAGTGTAATTCTTGGAAGGAACAACCCGATGCACAATATCTGTAAAATAATAAAAAAAAAGATATCATATGAACGTATTTTAATTCCAGGTAAACTAGTATCTACAAAGTGGTCAAATTTAAGAGATGCCTGGATGCGAGCAAATAAAAATGATGTCAAAAAATCTGGAGCAGGGGCGAAGTTTTCAAAGCCGTATATATATAAAGAACAGATGAGCTTTTTGAAAAAAATTGCTGAGCCTAATCGCACTCATGATTCTGTCCAGAAGCGTCCAAACTATACATGTCCAGAGACACCAGCGGCAAAAAAAAAAAGATAAATATTCAGAGGTACTAAATACCCAAAATTCAGGAGTACCAATACCAAGCACTTCCAAAAAGCCCATGAACCTCGATGACAAAATGAACCAGTTTTTAGATAGCAGGCTATCAACAGACAAACGTGAAGAACATCCGATGCTCTCTTTTTTCAAAGGTGTTCTACCGAGTGTTACGTCTTTTGACGATGATTAAACTTTAGAGTTTCAATCGGGCGTACTGTCACTGATCCAAAAAATTAAAAGCCAGCGTGAAAGTCGTTTATACTCTTCAAATTATGAGTGGCATTCACAGTCATCACAGAACCAGAATGTGTGTGGATATGGATATTCGACACGTCAACCTGTCGAACCAGCTTCACCTGCTTGGTCACAAGTGTCACAACAGACTAGTTCTACTGAAGATTCGGTCTTAGATTTTAATAATTTTTGATGTTTATTAAATTTTCTCTTCAAAATTATAAAGTTGTTTAAGTTCTGTCTTAAAATAAATATGCGTAAACTAAATCTGACTGCTTTATTATTTCCTTTAAACAAATTAATAAGTATAATAATATTATTATCTTACCTTAGAAATATTGACATCCTTTCTTCAGTACAGATACAGTCTCTAAGAGCCTGTCCAGATGAAGCGTTTTACGCGCGAGTCCACTCGCGCGTAGACACTCGCGCGTTCTTGAGGTACTAGAGCTACATATATCCCGTCCAGAAGACTTTGCGCGTGTCATCACTCGCGCGTAAAACGCGTGCAATACTGTTGTCGGTAAACTTGCATGACAGGACCCTCCGCTGTTTGAAAGTATTCAGACTAAACGTATTTGGCCCCTATGAGTGGTTGTATTAGGTACTATACACCACTCCATATTTGGCCCCTTTTAGTGGTAGTCCGAAGACGTTCAAGCAATGCAGAATCCTGCTAGAAAAATATTTAAGATATCGCTACTAAGGTACTTGAAGGTATTAAATACTACGGACGTTAAACTTTAGCTTCAACGTAATCAATCAGATTAAACGTAGGGTCCTGCCACATTATATACATATTCACACTGCACCACAAATTGATCTATTAATTAAAATTATGTTTTCAGGAGGCAATACCGGAATCTTCACACACTTCTGACGTAGAGAGACACACAGAGACTGAAAACGCTCCGACCAAGACGCAATTGCCGGAGGCTAGCATCGAGAAAGCGCCACCACAACAACAAAAAGACCTAACCTCGAATGCTAGCATGCCTTCACCATCAGAACCTGCTCGAAAAAAAAAACGATATAATCCGAAGAAAACGCAGCCACAGGAAGATTCGGCAGATATCATGCTCGCAGAAGCCCTTGAATACTTGCAAAAGTCTTCGACCGACATCAATGATCCATACTCTTCATTTGGAAGACACATAGCCAACGAGCTGAGAAAATATGATCCGCACACATTAGCGTATGTTAAGAAAGCTATCAATAATATAATTTTTGAAGCCGATATAGGGAAATACACACAACAACAAATTAATACAGGATACTATACACAGCAGTACACTAATTCCTCTACAATGGACTCATCTGGCACTTCATCATCAGCATCACATACCGCTACGTCTTCTCATGCCATTACACAATCACCTAATGCCAATGTTGGATTCGAAACTATCACTGAACTGTCATTAAAATAAACAATTGATTTTTAAATTTGTCTAATTATTTTTATTTACCTTTACATAATCCCTTAAGGCTTTAATAATAGCGTCACAAACTTCTGGAACTATTCTTGAGATACTCTGCTTCGATACTCGAAATAAATATTGCAAGCTGCTATAAGAATCTCCGGTTGCTAAAAATCTTAAAGTTATTAAAACTCGTTCATTCACAGTGATTGCTTCTTTATATTTTGTATCGCACTTTTTTATTTTATCAGACAACAATGAGCACAAATTTTCGAACTCTTGTACGGACATTCGTGTAAAATTATGTACAGTCTGATCAAATACTAAATCTCCAAGAAATCTATTTCCATATTGGTGGCGACGCTCATATTTTTTTCTAATCCAGAAGCGTCTAGGTTTTTTCTTGATACGTGACTGTTTTCGTTTCTTTAACCAATAAGCAGCTAGGAAAATAGCTGCAGCTGAAAATACACGACTGTCCATTACGAATACTCGCGGACTTATGATGGCTCAGCCTGCCTCGCGAGGCGGCCTCGTGTAAATTGAACAAAACTACGATCCGGACACCGAGGCTGCCGCGCGAGCCTGTGCGCTAGGTGGGTACGCGGCTATTGACAACCGAAAGTAATTAAAAAAAATTTCGCTGTGTTCTCTAACCTTTGGGTATAATGTTATAAACATACTATGCGTCATTTTGTCACGTAGAATTGGATGCACGTTAAATCGTCGACTTTCTCTTCGTTTACGACGTTTCCATCGACGGTATGCAAGCCACAACACAACCGCTGTATCCGAGTCCATGTTTATAACTGGCAGGAAAGTCCCTCCCAGAGTAGAACGTGCGTAAAACGCGGTATCTGGACGCAGTGTAAAATTGATGCGCGCGAGTCCACTCGCGCGTAAAACGCTTCATCTGGACAGGCTCTAAATCTTGTATTTTGGTAGTTTATGTTCACTGATATTTGAGCCAGTAGATCGTTGAATGTTGATATTGACATTCTAAAATAATTGAAAAACTTAATTTCGTCACTTCTCAATTCTGTAATCAAGTTCTGGAATGTTCCCAAACTAAGGGCTATAACGCACTAGCGGCTGGCCGCCATGCGGCGTGCCGTTGCGGTAGACCGCACATCGATTAGTATATGAAACCGCATGATAACGACGCACTGATTCGCGGCCAGCCGGCAACCGCTCCGGTTGTTCCGGAGCTGCGGCGAGACGCGCCGCGCCGGTTGAATGACGCGGTGCGCCGCATCCCCACCACGCACTCGGCGCGGTAGTCGCAAACGCCGCGTCCCGCCCGCCAGTCCGTCGTCGCTTGTTTCACGCGCTAGACAATACTCGTGCGCGTCATGGATTTTGATACAGAAAAGTTCATTTTAGAAATAAAAGAACGCCCCGCAATATGGGATAGCAAATGCGCTGATTATGCAGACAGAAATAAAAAGTTAAAATGTTGTGAGGAAATGATTAATATATACGCAAAAGAAGATAATACATTGGAAGAAAAGAAAGAACTCGATAAGTTGCGTTATTTATTTATCATGTTTACAATGTTACAATCATCATACTTTTATTCCCAATTACCTGCGATTTTGCGGATTAATGCCATTATATTTACTTATATATATTTATCTTGCCATTCCAATTTTCCTTCGTGTTCAAAATACTGAGCGAAAGAGTCACGAATTCTTTCAGCGATATTATTACCTATTCGACTATATGTTCTCTGAGTTTCTGATACATCAGGCGACATGTAACATGTTAAAGTATCTTCATAGTTATAACCGTCTCTGTCTCGAACGTAGTATGCAAGATGCAACATGCTTTGATGATATCAGTAGCCAAGCTAATATCCTCGCTAATAGCTCAGTATTCCAAACGAGCATTCGACATATCGCCGTGCTCTACAGTGCCGATAATTATACAGGGTGTTTGGTGCATGGACCGACACAATTTTTGAGGGATTTGGAGGGTTATTAGCTACGTTTTACCCATACACCTGATGTCCCAAGTGTCACGATTGTTTAAATATGATTTTTTTTTCGTTTTTATATGAAATTACCAAAAATAATATCTTTAAATCAAAATAACTGTTTTGTTTCTTGGTGACATGCACAAAATAAATTTTCTTGTGTTCTTCAACGTATGTTTAATCTAAATAAATCATTGTTTAATACAATTGGTGCCAAGAAAAAATAAAAAGTGCTTCTAAAATCTTGACAAATGTTTAAATGTATCAAAAATAACAACTTCTTAGTTAATTATAAAAAAAAAAACTAAACGCTATTTTTAACTTCATTCAATCTTAAAAAGTTCTCTAGTTTATACCCTTTCCAACGGTATGCTACATGTCATAAAAATCATTCAATACATTATAAGAATCTGGGATAATTCGTTGTCAGGGCCGAACCGTAGAGAACAATGGAACCGGTTTGAACAATACCGATAACCAGGTAAAAAGTTTGTGTCTTTCTTGCGCATGTCAAATGGTTCCTATCTTTGTCTATCATTGGTTCTTGGTTCAGTCAAGCCCTGACCGTCATTGCTGTTGGAAGTGCCCGTTCTGTTTTTTCGTTGAGTTTTGTTTGTTAAATTCTGTTATTGTTATTTTTGTGGTTGAACTGTTTTCTTGTAGTGTTTATTTTTTTTCTGTTGACTATTGAAATGCCTAACTTCAGTAACGAAGAGTATGCCGACATGTTACTTGCGTACGGCAGCGCTAACTGCAATGCGCGCGAAGCGCGAAGAATTTATCAGGAGCGATATCCTGATCGACGTATACCACACCACGAAACCTTCTCTACTACCTACCGACGTTTGAGAGAAACAGGAAACCTACATTATCAAGAACCTCGAGTGAGTGCCACACAGCATAATGTAGCCGTAGATGAGATGGTACTTCAAGCTTTTGATGAAGATCCTACTACAAGCATACGAGTTATTGCTGCAAGATTTAATTTAACGGTATGGAAAGTCTGGTCGGTTCTACGGGCAGACGGGAGGCATGCATTTCATTACACCCCCGTTCAAGGTAAATAACAAACCACATACTTAATTATTGATGTAATGAAAAACTCGTTTTAACCATACATTAGATTACCGTGGTTTTTTTCTGTACCAAAAGTTTATTTATTATTTACTAAAAATGAAACAACGGCCGTGGCCCATTACACTTTTTAATTACATTTCATTAGTAGTTATTTAAGCAACACTTTCATTCTTTCTTTTCACAAAGAATTTAATTTCGTCATCTTTCTTGCGTGTTCAAAAAAGTTTTGTCTTGTTAGAATGTCATAGACTTTTTTTTGTTTTAGGTCTTGAAGATAGTGATTTTGGTAGACGTCTTGATTTCTGCAGATTAATTTTGCACACAGACGTCGAAGATAACGACTTTTTAAAAAGAATCTTGTGGACCGATGAATCCAATTTTAGCCACGAGGGAATAGTGAATCTCCACAACCTTCACCATTGGAGTAAAAAGACTAAAGAGAAAAATGTAAAGAGAAAATTTGATGATGAACTTATGCAATTAGCGGCTAGCCGTCTTAGAGAAAAACCAGACGAATATCAAAACTGGGCTTTGTCTTGTGCGGCAGATTTGAAAAAAATGGAACCACTGCAACAAATCTTTGCTAAAAATGCTATTGCTGCCATTATCATGGAAGGAAAATTAGGACTTTTACACCGCAATTCAGTAAAAAATAATTCTCCTACAGTTACGATAACTCCATCTCCGACATATGCCAGATCCACGCCAACTCCAACAAATTACAGCAGCACGCCATCGCCTCGGTATTTTATCAACTATTCTCAACAGCGAAATTCTGAACATACACCTGAGCAGCTGCCACATAACCAGCAGAACATGAACTACTTCCAACAAGATATTGAGCAGAACGCGAACAATTTTCAACAGGAAAATGATGCTGATAACTTAATGGCGAACGAAGGCACATTATGTCAATTTCTACAGTTTAATAAATAAATGAAAATATCTTTATTTACCTTGATTAATTCCTTCAAAACATGTATTATCGCATCGCAGGTTTCCATAATAATTAATGAAAGACTTTGTGGCGAAATAGCACTATGAAACTTTAAATCTTCCAGGGTATTTCCTGTCGCTAGATACCGTAATGTTATTGAGAGCCGTTGGAAAGGTGGTATTGCTTCCCTCATATTTGTATTTTTTTTCTGAATCAATGGCGTGACTAATTCTAGTAGCTCTTGAAATTGTTCCAAGTTAAGTCGTGAAAAATTTTTAAAGTCGCCTTTCTCTGTTAACATCAAGTCTTTTAAAAGATTTTCGTGACTGTATTTCTGCCTTTTCTTGTACCAATCTTTCGACCAACGACGTGTTCGTTTACGTTTACGTTTCATAAGCAACAACACTATAGCTGCAGCTAAATCTGATTTGGACATAATTTATTATAATTTTCACACGGTGCAAACGGGATCTAAATTATTCTCCGACTGAACGCAAAAATATTGCGCAATTCGTATTATTGTGCAATATGATTGCTCGTTTGGATGCAAAGCGCCTTTCAATCTTATTGTACAATAAAATGTATTGTACAATGTTATTGTATGTTTAGGGGCCGCCTAAGTAAGGCGGCCCGTAAACATACAGGGAGGACTCTGAGTCCAATGGTAATTCTTGATCTCGCAAGAAATTCATTTCTTCAAAGTACCATAACGTTGGTACGTATATAGAATCTGTACTGGCTCCAGATTTTATACAATTTATATGTTTTTTAAGTTCTTTGCGGTAGTTCGTTCTCAAACTGTTAATTTTTTTTTCAAATCTTCTTTTGTTGCTAGTGGAAACATCTCACTATACTTCGCCAACAATAAATTATAAGCCATACTCTTCTTCTCCCGGTCATGATAATCTTTATTTTTTATTTGCCACAAAGCCGGTAATTGTCTCTATAATTCGATACATTCAATTAAAAACTTCCTTTCCTTCTCTTTTATTGAATTATTCGCCATTTTGGCGCGCGACTCCATAGTACACGAGACAGAACTGATCGCAACCGCTCCAAACAGTGAACTGAAAAATATTGCGCAATACTAACCCTACACAGTACAAAGAAAGCATATTGCGCAATAAAATTTAAGTTCACTCAAACTTCTATTCAATCATTGCGCAATTTTTCAATATTATCTCTACACCGTCAATAATATTGTGCAATCATCTATATTGTGCAATAGTATTGTAGGTGTAGGGGCCGCCTAAGTAACAATATCGCGTAAGTCAAATTTAATAAGTTTTCAAGAGACAAAGAATTGTTATAATTTATTGTTAATTTAATAGTGTAGGAAAAGTCTACTTGCTCGGGAGATAAATAAAACGGGTTCAAAGCACTTTGAACAGTAAAAGAGTATAATGATATAAAACACAATAGGTAGATACACAGCTAGTTACACAAAAACAGAAGAACATTCAGAAACAGTGTAAAACAACAAAAGGCGATTCATAACATATGTATATACAAAACAAAACAATACGTTTTGTTTTGTTTGCGCGCGTGTCGCGTGCGCGGTTGGGACTGTCGCTCGCTTGGCGCGAACGGTCGTTGGCGGTTAGCGGGGACCGTAGGTACCTACGTTGTTAAGGACGAGCTAGAGCACAACTCCGAGTGTATATTTAAGGTCGCGCTACAATAGTTATTAAATGATTCATTATATATTTCTGACATATTTCTTTAGAAATAATATTTTTTTTCTCTCTCTTCAAAACTTATCAAATTTGACTAACGCGGTATTGTTACCTAAGCGACGATTTGCTCTTATTGCGTACAAGGATGCGCTTATGGTTATGAATTTATGATTACAGGTAGGTAGGTATTAAATTACACGTAATTGCCAAGGTAATTCCCCTTCTTCGCTCATAAAATAGTCTGAGAACATATCACGAATTGTATTGGCTGCTGGAACTCTCCTTATAGCTTGTGATCGTGTAATGTCTATGATTACGTCTTCATCGTCTACAGTCATCATCGAATCCCTGGAATGTCCTCCATCTCTGGCTCTGACGAAATTATGCAAAACGCAGCAACATTTCACAATGTCAATTGCTAAATCTGTATTCACGTTTAAGGGACGATGAAAAATTCTCCATTTATTAGACAATATGCCAAAGGCACATTCTACGTACCGCCTGGCTCTAGAAAGGCGATAATTAAACACACGTTTTGGTGTGGCCAAGTTCCTTCCACTATAAGGACGCATGATATATGGACTCAAACCAAAAGCCTCGTCAGCAACGAAAACAAAAGGCATATCTTCACTTCGAGTGCTTGATAGTGGTTCTGGGTGCGGTAGTATTATCTAGTTCCGTTGTATACATATAATGTATAATATGCTCATATAATGTAGAATTTTGAAAAATAGTTGAGTCACATTCTTTTCCATATGCGCCCACGTCTATATAAATAAACCTGTAGTCTGCATCAACTACAGCAAACAATACTATAGAGAAAAACTCTTTGTAGTTGAAAAAAAGCGATCCACTATTGTTAGGTTTAATCATTCTGATATGTTTACCATCCATGGCGCCAATGCAGTGAGGGAAGTTAGCTTTAGACTCATACTCTCTTGCAATTTATTTTAATCGCTGTTCTGTTAATTCTGGCAATACCTAACAAAAATCAAAACTAAAAGATCCGGATCAGCTGCAAGTGCTATGAAAAAATACCATTTCTTTAAACAATTATCTTTTTTGAAAAAAATAGCTCCGTCCGAAACACAGTCCAGTATTGCAACAAATAGTATAACTCAGAATCTAGAGGAACCATATGAACTACTATGTGAAGAAACTCCTAATGAACAGCAAACTTCAGTACAAATTAATTCAATGAGTACTTCAAATACATCGCGTCGCAAACGCAAACCAGATGAGTTTGAAACAGAAGTTTTAAACATTTTAAAAAGACAAAAGGATAATAGACATTTATCTTTTTTTAATAGTCTTTTGCCAAGTCTCGAAAACTTTAATGATCAACAAGTATTGCAGTTTCAGAGTAGAGTACTACAAATTGTAACAGAAATTCAGTACCCTAATAGTGTATGGCAAAACTTATCTAATTATGGCTATCAGACTGGATACAATACACAGGCATACGATCATCATTATCAGAGCACGCCATCTACAAGTTCTCTGAGTTCTTATACACAGATCATAGCATCACCAATGTCCGACGAGTCATTACCCGATTTTAATTAATGTTAGCCTTATGCCTTGATCACACGTACCGAGTAAACCGGCGAGACAGTGCTCTCGGCCGAGTACTCGGTACGTATAAACATAGCGCAGAGTGCACGGCCGAGCGCTCGGCCGAACAAAGTGGCGAGACAACAGCTCGGCTGCCGTTCTACTTACTAGGCCGAGTTACCACCCTCCCGCTTCCCCGCACTGTCTCGCTCACTCACTCGGCAGGTTTGAACGTGCACTGTCTCGCCGCTCGCCACTCGGCCACATGATTGTTGCGTCGCCGCACGTGGTTTTTTTGAGTGCAGTTATTTAAAACAAGTTAAAATGTCCACAAATATCAAATGGGACGTCGAAACAACTATTAAATTTATACAGTTATATAAACTACATCCGTGTCTATGGAACTTTAAATCTCCTGAATACAAGATAAAGCAAAAACGGGATGCAGCATATAATTCCATAGTTAATGGAATGAATATAACGGGATTCGGTACGGTAGAAGTTAAAAACAAAATTAAAAATTTACGGTCGACGTACCAACAAGAAAAAAAAATATTCAAGAATCGAAGAAATCCGGAGCGGGTCTCAGTAATGTGTACACTTCTAATATTAAATGGCTGAAAGAGATGGAAGAGGTGTTTTCAAAAGATTTAAACAAAAATGTTTTTGAAAACGTAAGTACTTTTTATTGTTATTTTTTATGTTATAAGAATGTAGATAAGGGAGACTGGGGACACTTGATTCCCTATTTTTATTTTTATCGCTAATTTATTATATTTTTTACCGTCGTTGAATGTATTATACTTCCCAGTTTAAAATTTCAATATTTATCAAACATTCGAAAGAGGCCAAGTTATTTTTATATTTCAGGTCATAAATTAATAAATAATCAACTCTTCCTGATATAATATCAGGGAGAGTAGTTTTCGGCCCAAATATCATGAAAAAATACCAGTTCACCGTACATTTGGGAGATTTCTACTGTTGTACCGATTAAAATATCTATAACATCGTTAAAATATGTCGCCTAGGGATGAAGTGTCCCTAGTTTTCCCTATTTCTTAAATAAAATTATGAAATCATTCTGTTTTGCCACGATACGGCACCTGCCCCACTGAAGAACTCTGCATATTTATCTCGAAGCTCCCTTGCTGTACGTGCTGCATTGTTGGCGCTATGATCAGTGATAATTGGCAAAGTAGCTATAAATTCTCGCCTCCAACTCCCCTCAGAAACGGATCCCGAATCTATATCTTCTTCATCAACACAACCCCTTGGAAAGTAATGGCCGGGACTTGTGAGACGTAACCAATTGTGCAGCGCACATGAGGCGCGAATAATTTTATCGGTGGTTTGGTCATTAGTTGGTATGGGTTTTTGAAAAATTCTAAACCTGCTTGCCAGAATACCAAATGCATTTTCGACGATTCTTCGTGCTCTAGAGACTCTGTAATTGAATATTTTTTGTATCCTTGAAAGATTTGTGCCACTGTATGGTTTTAATAAATATGATTTTAGTGGAAACGCATCATCTCCAACTAAAAATCCTCCTTTTGGAAGCAAATTATTCTCGAGATCACTACGTAATTTGCTGTTTTTGAATATCCCGCCATCTGAATTTCTTCCATTAGCCCCAATATTTACATATCGAAAACAATAGTCGTGATCAACCACAGCCATCAAAACCACACTGTTGGAACCCTTGTAATTAAAATATTCACTTCCACAATTCGGTGGTGCTTGAATTATCACATGCTTCCCGTCTATAGCGCCGTGGCAACCAGGGAAATTCCACCTTGTTCTGAAGCCTAATTATATTTCTTTCCATTCTTCATTATTCTGCGGTACCTGAAACAATAATTTATTTTCATTTCATTTCAGATTCCTGGTCCTACTAATGAAGACACAGTTTCTCAGGACAGTAGCTCTGCTACATCTTCGCATTCAAACATCAACCAGGAAGTATTAGCTAATACAAGCAACGACCAGCAAGCACCACTTACTGTAATTACGACTACCACTGGAAATACTGCGAGAGCTAAAAAGAGAACTAAAGAAATTTTTCAAGCTGTTTCTGATCTCAAAAAGTTAAATAATGGGATAAATTCTGAGAGTGAAACCGTATTTGATGTGTTTGGAAGGAGTGTTGCATTACAACTTAAGAATTTATCGGCAGAGAATGCTCTAATAGCACAAAGTAGAATCCAGAATATTCTGACAGAATTTGGGATAAAAGAACTTAGACAAAGAACTACTTCGTCTTTTTCTAATCACAGCTACCAAACGCCGTCTTCTGTATATTCAGACACGAGTAATGACTATTATCAGTTTGATGTAACTTATGTGGATTCTCCGCCACAACTACCAACACCAGCTCCCTCTACATCGCAAACAATCTTTGCTGCAACATCTACTCCTGTACCTAATGTCAACGCTACGCCAGATTCTATGAGCACTAATGACATTGTAGCAGCTGCGATGTTTGCAGCTATGGAAACAGATGGAAGACAAAAAGTTTGATTTTTATTTTTGTCTTTTTTGTACCCTTTGTTTGAAATTAATAAAAAAGTAATAAATTCACTCAAGTTTTATTTTTAGTATGTAAAAAAAGTACATACCTTTAAATAATTTTCCAAATAAGTAAATATTGCATCCATGACTTCCGGTATGAGTGATGATATTGCAGCCCGAGATACTCTGTAAAAAGCCTGCAAATAACGGTAGCTCGCGCCAGTTACCAAATAGCATAACACTATTTGTAGTTTAGTCTTTGCAGTTATAGCTTCTCTCATGACTGTATCTTCCCTCTGTATCAATGGAGTAATATTTTCTAACAATGTATCAAAATGTTGTACATCCATTCTTAAAAGCATTCTAAATTCATCAGGATCTTCTACCTCTAATTAATTAAAAACAGTGTTTGTGGCGCCAAAATTAGATCTTCTCAACATCCATGGCCTTGTCCAAATGCGGCTTTGCTCCTTTTCCAGCAGTTCATTTAATTCTTTTACTAATAGTGGAATAAGTAACTTAGTATATTTTCTAATTATCTTTTTACGATCCATCATGTCCGAACTGTAGTCTCAATAGAACTGAACTGACTGTGCTTATTTCAAAACGTGTGTGAACAGCTACTCGCTTACTACACTGTCTCGGCCGAGAAACATTTTACTGTCTCGCCGATTTGCTCGGTACGTGTGATCAAGGCATAGTACTACCTAAACTTTGTGCCTTACTGTGAAAATTTGTGCCTTACTGTGATTTATATTAAACTTGATTTTGATTTATAATACAGTTTTTTTTACTTACGTCAATGTCACCATTAACATTTCAGGAGGAGAAATACATTCCCTCATGTTCGTATCCTTGCGCTGCAAACCGTTGTGCACACGTTCTAATATTTGGTCGAATGTATCAATACTCATTCGGAAACAATTACGGAATTTCTTATGGCGGCTGTACACTCTCGCCGAGACAGCACGAGGAAGAGCGAGCGCAAGAGTGTAGTAGGTAGTGCTCGCTCCCCTCGGCCTGTCTCGGTCGCACTCGCTAGCTCTCCATTACGAGTCGGTTTTTTGTGCCCGAGTCAAAGGGTCTCGCGCCGCCTCGCGCAATCTGCGAGTGCGGCGCTGTTCACTCTCGTTTCTCCCATTTGCGCTCGTGCCGTGGAACGGTAAACACGTACTTATTTTATTTGGTTACACACGATGTCGTGGAATAACGAGAGTGAATTAAATTTTATAGAAATTTACCAAATGGAACCCGTTGTATGGGATCCTCAACACAAATTTCACAGGGATAAAAAATGCTTGCATGATGCGTGGATTCGCATTAGTGAACAAACCGGATATACAGTTCCCGAATTAAAAAAGAAAAGGGATTCTCTAATGGCGACCTATCGTAGCCATCTACGTAAAATCAAGAATTCATTCAAGTCTGGCGCAGGATTAGATGAGGTTTATAAGCCTGTTTGGTTCGCATTTAATTTGATGAATTCATTTTTGGAACAATTATATGAATGTAAAATAACCAGAAACACAGAAAGTCAAGTAAGTATTTCTTTCTTTTTTATTAAATATTTTATTTATTAGTAATATTTACCAAAAATAACCTATTCCGTGTGGTGTCCGGATATAAAGAATAGCACCACCCCATATCCTCCACTGGGTGTCGTAAAAGGCGACTAATGGACCTTAAGACCCCGTGCACTGTACCAAGCACCTTGGGTCACCCGAATGGTGGCGGGTAAACAACCAACAATCGCATTCCCAAAGAGGGTTAGTGTCAGGCAGGCGGCCGACTATAAAACCATAGCTAAAACTTTAAGCAACATGTCTAGAAGACATGTTGCGCCGACCCCAAGTGAAATGGGATAAGGGCAGGAAGATGATGATTTACCAAAAATAACCTATTAAAAATTTACTTACAACTCGACCAAGCTAAGTATGCACCTCGCTAGAATGCGGTGTCCCGCCAGCTTCCCCGCTCACCTTCCTGCGGTGGTCCACCGCCCTGTCGCGTCAGTACGGTTAGTAGGTACCTAAGCGTCACTGTCTGTGGCATATTCGTCCAGAGGTGCAAGCTTAGCTTGGTCGAGTTATACATAGTTACTTATCTATATATATAAAAGAAAGTCGTGTTAGTTACTACACTTATAACTCAAGAACGGCTGAATTGATTTAGCTGAAAAAGGCAGGGAGGTAGTTTACAGTCAGGAGAAGGACATAGGATAATTTTTTTCTTACTTTGCTATTTCATCACAAGTTGATACAAACTATCGTTCCAATTCACATTTCCCTCGTACTATAAAAAATGTTAACGAAATAGTAAAAGATCATGGCTTAGATATTTTTGAATTCAAGGTTCAACAATTTCGGCGACTCATAAACAATAACTTTTTCAATTTTTCAACTCTCAACTCTCAATCCGTGATACAAGATAACATTTGGTTGTAGTAACTTCTATGAGTAGTTTAAGTTTCTCTTGTTTTTTATATATTTATATTCATTGGTGGAAACTATAGGCTTAAGTTAAAACTACATATCGACGGGTCCTACGTAGACTAGTACAAGTGCAAAAATGCAACTTTTCAAGAGAGCGGTTTAAAGGTTCAAAAGCTTGTAACTTTGTCGTATATCAATAAAAACACTTGAAATTTTAGTATGTTATATTTTGATAGTTAAGAAATAAGACTGCATTATTGGTTTTTCTTCTTCTTTTATACTTTGGAAAATAGGTTGACTTGCATTGATGTAGCTTGTTTTCTGTACTGCAGTAGAACCTGTAAACTGATACAAGTGGCCACTTATACCAGTATATAGTGTACTTGCTTATACTTATAATAAAGGAAATCTGAAGAATTTTACTCTTTAAACATAGTATTTCCGTGTTATTGACCAATATGAGGTTATAATATTAAAAATAATATCTACTTTTATCGACTTTTTAACACTTACAACAGTTTACTCAGTACTGGAAAGCTACTTGCAACAGTTTGCTGTATTATTATTAACTGTAAATATTTAAATTAGTGTGGCAAGAAGTTAAATAAAAACATTTAAAATACAAAATAACACTATATTATTAGATAGTAGCATTCTTAATAATGAAAAATAAAATCATTGGCCTTGCAATCTTAAAAATAATGACAAAAAAATGTAATCTTCTTTTTTTAAGTAAAAAAAATTTTGATTTTTAAAGAGTTTTTCTTACGATAATACCTAATTGTTTTTTTTTTATTTTTAAGACTAGCTTGTCTTGAATTTCATGACATTTTTCTTATAAATAGCATTACCACTATTTTTTTCAGTTACGTTACGTCAGTTACGTACGTTACGTCTGTTCAGTTACGTCCACTAGTTTTTGTACGTTTCTAATTTATTTCTCCCTTTGCAGATCCGCTAGAAAAGGTATTTTAAAGAAATTAGTATAACCTTTGTGCAACTCTTTTCGAACTATGTGCTTTTATTAAGTATAGAGTGGTGTACATAACTTGTTAAATGTATAAAAAAGTAACACAACCCCTAAAAACAGGGCAAGGAGACCTTAGAGTCTAAATCAGATGATGGAAAATTCATTACATTTTCACAACTTGTATTAAATGGTGATTTGTGTCACCCTTCATACGAATGCCTCATCACATCACCACACTCGTCATACTTGTTTAAATATGCATATTAGCAGTGCCGCACACAATTCAAGTCGCGGAATTGTCACAGGTGTCAAGGGTGCTACACGAGTTTTAGAACACAAAAGTCTAATAGTTGTGACGTCATCAGCATCGAGCGAACGTATATACACACACGCTGCGTAGGCGTCTTGGGAGGCGTCCACGAAGCAATGGAGTTCAGTTTTAACAGGTAAAGAGCACATTGCGTACCTTGGAACTGATACTGAAAGAAAAAGGTTAAGATGGCTAATTACCTTTTCCCACAATCTTTTAATATCATGTGGGACGGGATCATCCCACTCTAGTTTTAGTTTCCACAATTTTTGCAACAATACTTTTAAAGTGATTGTGCAAGCGCTCAGAAGGCCGAGAGGGTCAAATATTCTGCACGTATTAGACAGAATATTTCTTTTTGTCAGTGTTTGTGTATCTGTATTTAAGCTAATAGAAAATTTAAGCGAGTCTGTGGTTGGAGCCCACAGAACTCCTAAGACATTCGATTCCTTATCAAGATCGAGGGATTTACTCTCCGTTGAGGACGTGAATATCTGAGGACAATTAGTACGGAATTTGTGAATGGGAAAACAAGCTGAAGCTAACGTGTCTGTCACATCTTTATAAATGTGTAGTAAGTCATTTTGGTTGGAAGAACCAGTTAAAAGATCGTCAACATAGAAATCATGTTTTATGACTTCTGATATCATAGAATCATCAATAATTGCGGGGCCTGCAAAGAACAAATAAATTGCGAGCTCTCTGAGATTCAGGACATTGAATTTACAGCCCTTGAAGACAAAAGACACTACAATATGTTAGCGGTTATTTTATTAAAACTGCTAAGAAGAAAGTCTTCAAGGGTTGTAGTGAATGCAAAAAAAAATTAATGTCCGATCAGGAACACGAATATTTAAAATATAGAGAGTACGCCAATAAAAAATGGCTTTGCAGTCCCAGCGACTCTCTCTTAAATTGTGTTTCGAATCTGCAGGATATAAATTACACAATAGATAAAAATGTTTGGAAAAAAATATTTGAAAGATTTAATAAAAACAGTTATATTTATTCATGTAGAATTTGATTTCATAAAATGTGTAAAACATAAAGAAAAATTAATAGATTTTTTAATTAACATATCCTGCAGATTCTTCATTTATAATTACTGTAAGGATATAAATAAAATATTAATAAATAGGAGAGAGTGTGATGATGATACGGATTCGTATAAACTGAAAGCGAAAAAATTGTACATGAAATGTTTTAAAAAAAAAAGTAAAAAAATATTAAACGTTATCACTGTTTTATTTATTGAAAAACATACAAATATTAAAAAAAAGAGAAAAGCAACCTCGATCCAGTAACCACTGCTGTATGTAGGTATAACTATATATATTGAGAAATAGTTCCCAAAACCCGTGTCCAGAAGGCGCCACTTGTCTTACTCAATTTGGTCGTCGAGTTGGACCTCTATTTCATATTATAATAAGTACTCTGTGTTTAGTAGCCATTGTGATCTCGCGAGGAGTACACGCTTGCTTGATTTTACAAAAAATAAATAAAAAATGAGTTGCTGGTCGAATGAGGAGAGTCTTTCGTTTCTGGAACATTACCAGATGGAATCATGCATCTGGAATCCGAAAGATGCAAATCATAAAGATAAGAAGAAACAAGCAGATGCATGGATTCGTCTTGCTGAACTTACTAGAAGGTCTGTAAAGGAAATAAAAAATAAAAAATGACTGATGACTACTTTTCGCAAGCACTTGAAAAAAAAACGCGAATCTATGCGTTCTGGCGCAGGTATGTTCCTACGATACATTTATAATTATTTTGATAGTCTGCTTAGCAAGGTGTAACTTATGTTTAAAAGTGTTGGTTAGTTTCTCGATTATTCCGCAACTATCTCGCTCTAATTTTCGATGTTTTTATTTTATTTTAGGGGCCGAAGAAATATACAATCCAACTTGGTATGCTTACGAAACCATGGAGTCATTTTTACTACCAGTATATACTTGCAATGAAGGGATAAACACCGAAACTGTAAGTAAATAAAATCATTTATTCTAAATAAAAAAAACACCGTTGGTTATTATACCTACATTTATTTATACATTTTATCAACTTATCCAATCCTATTAAAATATGAAGTAAATTCTTCCCTGACTTCTCTGGCGTTCACCGGAGATCTTCGTGGTATTTGTGGTAAATTTTCCAATGCATTATATTCATCGTTATCTCTGCGCCATGAACCAGGGGTAACCATATTTCCACTACTGTCATATACGTCAAACGAACTCTGAGGAGTATATCGATTTGAAGAACTTTTACTTGTTCTCAAAAAGTTATGTAGTAATACACAAGTCATCGTAAATTCCGATACAGTGTGTGGTTCTAAATTGATAGGGCGTCTGAATATTCTGAAAACTGAGGTTAAAATTCCAAACGTATTTTCAACTACAACTCGGGATCTAGATAAATTTTGGTTAAATAAACTTTTTGGTGAGCCTACTTCATGGTTTCCAGGGTAGGGTTTCATTACGTGTTGACTCAATGCAAAAGCACCGTCGGCTAAAAACACGTATGGAATATTAATATTCGATCCTGAAAGTGGACATGGCGGTGGAAAATCTATCTCGTTTCTAATTATTCTTTTCCATAGTAAACAATTATTAAAGACGCCGCCGTCACTTATTCTTCCTTGACTCCCGATGTCTGCGAATACAAATTTGTATTTGCTATCCACTAACGCCAAAAGGTCAATGCTAAAAGTTTTCTTATAATTGAAATACTCTGTTCCACTATGAGTTGGGCTTTCAATGACTACATGCTTGCCATCCAATGCACCTATGCAATGTGGAAATTTAGCACTGAATCCTTCTTCTATATTAAGCCATCCTTCTGCTGTGGTGGGCATCTGTAAAAAGAAAGTAAATAAAGTGTAAGTATAAGTTTTTTTTTTTTGCAGCAATCACAACAAATAGAAGAAGATACAGATCAGACAGAGGATGACCCTCTGATAAGAGACCGTACAAGTACGGTTACCACACCATTCAGACCACCATCTAGATCACCATCCAGACCACCATCCATACAAGCTGTTACTAATAAACGTCGTCGCCCTGCTTCTGAAACGGCTGAAAAGCAAATGGCCGTGGCTTTTGGACAATTAACAAATGTTCTAGGTCAAAGGCAGAATGAAAATATACCTGCTCACAAAGACGATGATTGCGATCTATAAGCAAAATTATTGGCTATAAAGCTACGTGATCTGTCAACTGATGAACGAAAAATTATGATGTACCAAATAGATGGGTTATTTATAAACAGAATCAGTCAAAAATCAAATGAGCGTCATACACCATACCCTCAATATTATTCTCGCCCGTCGTCAATGGCTGGTGCATATTCACGCTATACACCATCTCCTCAAGTCATTCCGAGTCGGCCAACATCAGTTAATAGCGTTTATTCTGAACCTATTCATAACAATCAAAGTCTCGCCCGTCGTCAATGGCTGGTGCATATTCACGCTATACACCATCTCCTCAAGTCATTCCGAGTCGGCCAACATCAGTTAATAGCGTTTATTCTGAACCTATTCATAACAATCAAAGTTTTTTTCCCTCTCCAAACACACAAACTTCTTATTCAGCGCCAGAAATGGCAGAACATATACCAACTCCAGTAGTTCCAGCTCCATCTACATCAACAGCACCCTCGACATCTATTCGCATCATATCAGACCAAATCGTTAACCCAGCCCCACGTGAAACCAACATTATAAACATGGCTATATTGAATGCTTTCGAAGATTTTGATTCGTCGACATAATTCTTATTTAAATTAATAAATAATTAAGTAATAAAGCAGTCGGCTGACATACATTCATAGAACAGATTTCCTATGATTCTATTAAAATCTAAATAAATGAATAACATATTTTTTTGTTTTATTCCTACCTTAATTAGATCCTTTAGAATCTCATTAAGAGCTCGGCAAACTTCACGAATGATTATTGATATCATAGAGACAGATACTTTAAACAAGTAAGGCTTTTGTAAGAATCACCAGATGCTAAAAATCGTAGCGTAATGGCAAGACGAAATTTGGCTGGTATAGCTTCTCTGAAGTCTGTATCATGCTTGGATATCATTGGTGAAATTTTTTGCAGTAAAAACTCAAAATCAGAATAGCTCATTCGGCAGAAGTTATCAAACTCTCCAGTTGGTTCATATAAAAGTTCATTAAATTTCTCTTCTATAAAATGTCTGTAACAAATAAAATATATCGTAAGTATTGTGGCATAACGTAACTGCAACAGATAATGGTTAAATCAAAATAGTTGTTACCTGGTACGATTATGATGAATCTTTTTCATCCACCATCTTCGCTGTCGTCGAGTTCTCCTTTTTTTTGTTTCACTTTGTTTACATTTCAAATAAAAGTACGTTAAACCAAATGCAATAGCCGTCACAAGTTCGGTGTCCGCCATGCTTGGATGTATATTGCAGACTGACGCATTCACAAGCGTTTAAACGCTTTTCAAACGCCAAACGAGATTTGTGGAGGCTTGGGACTGTTTGCAGTTTGCCAAGGCTTGGCAAGCGTGTAAACGTACCTTTACATTACACGTTACACTCGTCTGGACCCGGCTTTACCCTCACAAGACATAAAACTTGTAAAATTGTAAATTGAATTTAATAATATATTACCATTGCATCGTGAACCGTAATCGGTACAGTTATTAAAATAATGACAATGGCAATGTGTTATTATTCGATTTACAATTTTACAAGTACCTATCAGTATTTAAATAAATAATTATTTAAAAGCGCCATCTACCCAATAAATCAGCAAAATGTCGGCGCCATCTAGTGACCGAGGCCCGTTAACTTTCTCTCTGATTCGTTTGTCGAGATGTAGAGTTGCTCATCTATCTCAGTATATACAGTATGTATATTTGAACGACGGACTTATTCAAACCACCAATAGTTTATGCATAGACTTCACCAATAAACGTATAAACAATAAAAAAAACCCTGATTAATGACGAACAAAATCGTTCCAAAAAAGTCCTAATAACTTCGCAACGTTTTAACACCCTCGCGCTTATCGAACATACGCGCGGTCAATGACCGACGCCGACGTAGGTATGAATGCATTTCACTGCGCGGCACTCGTCGTCGACATCACAAGGGGCGCGGGGGGGCTTGCGCGCTCGCTGCCTTAGCGGCGGCACGTGTGTGGCGCGTGATATTAGGCATTTTGCGCTCTGTGTTCATAAATACTGTATTTTATCGGATAGTTATATGAAAAATTAAGGTCATAGTTTTTTTACATATTTGGGACGAGAATCGAATACTGACCACCCTCCTTCAATAAGTCCGTCGTTCAAATATACATGCTGTATAGTGTATAATCTATGGTGCACAGTCACCTCGCGTAGAGTGCTTAAAATTGGCACTAGCTTCGGCCGCGGTCGACAACCGATTATTAACCGATTCATGGCCAATGACGCCTCTGGCGCGTCATAGGCAAACATCTCCGGGGGCCCATGACGCGCGTGGCGCGTCATTTTTAATTAACTTAAAACAAGTTTAAAAATTATGAGATTACGAAAGCCACTATTTTTTTATCCTACATTGAACACAAAAGTAGTTAATGCGCCTGGCCATTAAATTTTAATATTTAATTTACCTATTAGGGACAGCCAACCTTTGGTAACATCGATGTTCAAAGCAATTCTGTCATTTTTTTTTACACCGTTTGCACAGTCTTTAATTCAAGCAAAGATTGATTGACAAATTGAAAATTGCCACTGTGCGCGACGTGTCGCGGGTTCGATCCCCGTGTAGGACAAGAATTTGTGCATTCCACAACTACTTGTTCTAAGTCTGGGTGTCTCTGTGCATGTTAAATGAATGTCTGTGAAATTAAATTCTTGTATCGTTGGCGGTTTCACAGACAGGCGTTGCCTTTGTGCGAGAGTCATTCAAAAAAAAAAGTAAAAAAATAATTGTATTTTATTTTAAATAATTATGATTAAAATATCATTTTATGACAAATATTCCCCAGTATTAATTTATAAATCCTTCTGAATTTGAAAATTAAATAGGAATTTCTATTTAATTTTACTATTTTTTGATGTGTGATTTATCTATAATATGTATGTATTTAGAAACATATAAGTATGTGTATCAGCTGTCTGATTACCATAACACAAGCTCTGCTTAGCTTGGGATCAGATGGCTGTGTGTGGATATTGTCCTAAGATATTTATTTATTTATTATTTATTTATTTTTATTATAATAAGGCTGATTGAACGATTGCCTTAGGTAGTGCCTAGACGGACAATGTAATTGCGTAATTTTACGAAAAAAAAAAACTGTCCGTGTAGGCATCGCCTAAACCTGACTGTCAAGTTGCAAGTAAGCGCGGGAAAAGAAAAACAATATTTTGCTTTTCTTTTCGTTTTCGCTCTATTTCGATATCGTTGTTATTGTTATCCGGATACAGTTATTGGACTTTGCTGCACTATTTGTGGGTGTCACATTATTGTGATCAGTGTTAACTTACAACAGAATACACCAGAATGTAAGTACCTTTATTTACACTATCGTAATCGTACTAGTACAGACGACAGCACATCAAGTTACCACAATCTGTCAAATCTCTGCAATAGATTTTCAACCCTATACCTAGCAATAGTGGTAGGTTACTAACAATAATTGAGTACCGTGACCTGCTGTTGTCTGTACATTTACGCTAAGAACACACGGAGCGATTTTTTACCGCGCCCACCGCGGTGGCGGGCCCGCAGACTCTGTAGAAAGCAGATTTACATGTAAAAAACAAAAGCACAACTCCCGACGCGGTTTACGCCCGCAGACTGCGCGGTTGTTTGCGGGTCCCGCGGCACCGGCGCGCGGCGGGCAACTTGTAGAATCGCGCGGGCCGCGGTCGCCCGCAACTCTGCGGTTTGCGCCCGCGCGCTCTGCGGTCGATTGGCGGGCGAACGCAGTGGCGCAGAGGCCGGTCTTGCGTCTGCCGCTGCGGTTGCGATAGTCGCCCGCAAACGTGGCGGTCGATGATCGCAACCGCAGCGGCTGCGGGACCGCGCGAATATCCGATCTCGTGAGTTTGGAAATAAATTCGCGGTTCCGCAACCGCTGCGGGCGCGGTAAGAAATCGCTCCGGGAGTTCTTAGCCTTACGTATTTAGCAATCAGGATGTTCTGCTATTAAGTTGTTTTACAACCTGGACTATTTATTCATCGTTTATAAATTAACCTAAAACAAGCTTAAAAATGATGGTCATTTTCTTAGTTTGGTGATTAGTCTACTAGTCCATGTAGGCTAACGCTGTTAAATTAACTTAAAAATATCACGTAAAATGACATCACAATATTGTAAGTCATATAACTATGGTAATGATGCACCAGTTATATTAAATTAATTAAAGTTTGCACTATCATCTAAAAATCAAATGCATCCCGCATTTGATTTTTCAGAATTATGGATCAACCATCCACATCCAGACAGACAATCGAAGAAGTCATGGAAGGAATGACGTCACCAAGATCACAATTTATCCAAGACGAGTTTAGGCTGACCGACGAAGATCTTCTTGGTATCCTAACTCAAGACGACCATTTTTACGAGCATGAGGACTGGGTAGATTATGTCGAAGATATTACCACAACCGACAACGGACCACAACAAGACCAGACACTGGAAGGAGACTGGATACCTGGCAATCCAACAATTAGAAATGCATTTCCATTTATTGGTAACCCTGGCATTAAACAGCCTATGTCGGGAACACAGGCTATAGATTATTTTAATATTTTAATGTCTTCGGAGTTTTACCATCTTTTAGTAACATGCACGAATGCAAATGCCGAAAAACTCAAAAGAAATGCCACTGGTCCACACGCAAGATTTAATAGGTGGAAACCAATGACAATAGAAGAGTTAAAAGTATTTATTGGCTTAATTCTGTTGATGGGATTTATCAAATTAAATAGACTGGCTGATTACTGGAGCAAACGCTATTTATTAGATTTTAATTTTGGCAAGTACATGTCAAAAAACAGGTTTTTTTTTAATTTTTACGAGCACTCAATGTGCAAACACTACCGGGGAACCAAAGTATTAATAAAATACTTCCATTAATTCAAGTATTTAATACCACAATGGAAAGACTTTACTATCCTACCAAGGAACTAACAATAGATGAGTCAATGGTTATGTGGACAGGTCGGTTACGTTTCCGCCAATATTTAAAAAATAAAGTGCACAGGTACGGAATTAAATTATACATGCTAGCAGACAAGTATGGTACCTGCATGAAAATTCATTTGTACGCAGGCTCTCAAGATCGAATTGTTGGGGGAAGAGACCACGTAAAAAAAGTAATGCGTTTGCTTATAGAGAACTATTTAAATAACGGCCATTCTGTATATGTAGATAACTACTATTCAAGTGTTGCTATTGCTGAAGAATTTTTGGATAAAAACACTCATTTAACAGGAACATTAAAATTTAGTAGGAAAGGCAATCCTGCACAAGTAATGAATACTCAATTGCATGTAAATGAGGCCTGTATTATGCACAATAATAAAAATATCACAGTGACCAAATGGAAAGATAAAAGAGAAGTTGCTTTTATGAGTACAGAACATAACAGTGAGTATATAGAAACCAGAAATAAATTTGGAAATGTGGCATATAAACCAAGAGTACAAGTACAATACAACAAATATATGAGGTCTGTTGATAAACACGACCAAATGCTCAGTTATTATTGTGCAGAACACAAAACCCTAAGATGGTATAAAAAAGTTATCATACATATAATACAAATCAATGTAATAAATGCTTTTTTAATTTTCAATTCAAATAGAGAAACAAAAATGAGTTTATACGATTTTAGGCTTAAAATTATTGAACATCTCTTGCCCAAGCCAGAAATGGAAATAAGGCGCCCTGCAGGAGGTAGAATCCATTTACCAGCACATTTACCCAAAAGAAATAGCAGGACTATAAGAAAACGATGTAGACACTGCTATAGTGTCGATAAAAGAAGAGTCGAAGTTTTATTTGGCTGCCCAGATTGCCCAAATTTTCCGGGATTATGCCTGGGGGAATGTTTTAGAATTTACCATAATTATTAAGGCTGGTTTATAGTCACGCGTTTCGGCAGCGCCGCTGGAGCGCGCGCGCTCGGATATATATGAGAGTAGTAGTTGCGTTTCAGAGTCGCGCGCTTCTGCAGCGCTGTTAGAAAACGCGCCCTGCTCGCCGGCGCTGCCGAGACGCGCGCCGCTCGCCGCGCTTCTGCGGCCAGTGTGCGTTTTAAGGTGTCTGCCCACTATCCCGTAGCATACCATGTCCGTGCTAGGAACGTATCCGGCACGGAAAGCAATCCGGTACGCTCTATTTCGCCCACTGAAACGGGCCGACAGCGCTCTGAACCCGTTTACAACCCGTAGTGCCTGAATAACCCGACATTATTCAGGCACTGAGTTGATGACGAAGAAAAGTTTTTTCAGTATTTCCGAATGTGTAGACCGTTTAGCCGCCGGCGCGCAGCGGTCTGGCAACGTCGCGTGCCATGCACGTAGCGTGTCCGCACCGGCAAAATATTCCCTCCGACGAATAGTTGACGGCCCGTGCACGGCACGCTACGTTGTCGGCCGGTGACGGAACGGTCTAGTGGGCATAGTCTCATAGTGTAACGCCGTTGAAACGCGCTGTTGGATATTTGTTTACAAAATGAACATCGATACGGGACGAGTGATTGAGGAAGTACGATTTAGAAGATGTATATGGGACCCTGCCGATGATTTCTATAAGAATAAGGATTCAAAAAATAAAGCCTGGGAAGAAATTGGAAAGGAATTGTGTGGTGAAAATTTTAATACAAACTTAGGTAAGAAAAATTTATTAATAAAATCATTTTTGTTACATGTATTTTCTGGTACCTTAATAAAGATACTTAACTATTTATTTTACCTACCACCTAAGTGAAATCATGTAACGCATCTGAAGGAACTCTTCACTTAAAATTCTGCCCTGGCATGATGACTGTAATCACTCTAAATCATATTGGAGTGTACTCTTGCTCTTCCATTAAATCCTTGTCTGTGTATGGTCCAGTAATCATCAAGTCCCAAAGTTGCTCAGAACAGATTCTGTCCAAGGGAGACTGCAACCTGGCTGCTCAACATGAGTTCTTAGATGGTGACTGTCATCTAATCAAAAGAGACTCCTCTAACAACAAGTACCTCTTAGGGTTTATCACTTTACTACTACTCAACATTTTAATTGTCATAACAGTGACTTTATTCTTGGTCAGCCAAATGCCAAAGTAAATAAGAATGGACTGGAATTATACAACTTCTCAACTTTTGACTCTGAACAAGGCTCTACCACGACCAAGGATCGTGGAGAATTTGAAGAACTAGTGACTATTAACAAGACAAAGTTCTCATGGTTTAAGATTCTTCTGATTTTGCTATTCTGCAGACCTTTAAAAGTGGAGTCCTATGAATTATTGTATTCCCAGAAGATAAGTTCCTCATTATTTAGGTACACTTTGACACTTGCCAGTTCTGAGACAATCAAGATAGGGCCTCAGTTCATCAAAATGGTTAACTCGGACTCTTCTTCCAGGCTGGTACACATGTTCACCTCTTATGACTGGGAAGTTGATTTTGAGAACAAATACTATTGCCTACAGTCTGGATGCAACGACAAGCTAACTTGTAGAGAAGATTTGCTTCCTTTCTCTAGATCAGACCAGACCATTGGTGATGAATTTCCAAATTTTAAAGGAAGAATTAACTATTATGTCTGCAAAAACATGTTTAATTACTGTGCCTTTGCCAGTGGTTGCTTCATAATGGCGTTATCTCTCAAACTGGAGGAGCATAGAAGATATGAAATTTACAAGATTAGCCAGCAGCACAGGTTATCAAAAGATGTCCATCTGCCCCCTGGTTGTTATCTGGATGAATACATACCTGACAGAACTTCTGGAGTTGATGAGATGTACTATGTTGAGAATCATAATGGTGTTGGATGGTTTTGTCACCCCACTGTTTACTCCCACTACCCTTTGCCACATTCATTGGGGGATCTGAAAGTGGGACCAAACAACACAATCAACTTCATATCTGACTTCATGGATTGCGCAACAGATAGATGGAGAGATGTGCATTGCACAAAACTGACAAAACCCAGTTCCTTCTTGTCTCATTTAGATGATTACTGTGTGAAGAACACACCAACTGAACTGGGCATGACCATCACCAGACAGGAGGATAGCCTATCATGGCCTAGTGATAAGCTTGAAACAATAAAGATCAGCTGTGATAGAGACTTGCAGTTAATTCAATCAGATCATCATTGCACAGACATACAGATAGAGGTTTGGGATACGGGGAATATTCAATCAGACCTACTAATGTCTGTATTTGCCAAGTCTGAAAGTGGAATAGGCGTGTTTGTTTTGTCAGAAAGAGTTCACTCTGAAAGCCATCATTTTGGTTGCAATGGAGTCTGGCACAACACCTTCCTGTATGACCTCAAGTCTTTGAACAGTTCT
The DNA here is from genome assembly GCA_941860345.1 of Chrysodeixis includens. Taxonomy (NCBI): domain Eukaryota; kingdom Metazoa; phylum Arthropoda; class Insecta; order Lepidoptera; family Noctuidae; genus Chrysodeixis; species Chrysodeixis includens. The sequence continues at coordinate 6,620,719 of OW796111.1, read as the reverse complement.
GGCATACCTTACAAATACCACACTACAGGCCTGCACACGAATATCAAAAATTCTGATGATGAATATTAATGCCTACCTAGCTAAGGTAGGCATGTAAATTAATTACATCGTTTCGTTTCATTTATTAAATTTCTTGGTAGGTATCAAATAAAAAATTAGAACACAGATCTATCTTGCCATGACACACTACCAGTTGGTGATACGAAGTAATTAGCGAATATATCGCGTAATGTGTTTCCTGATCTATGATCTGGCTGGTCAATTAAATCAGTCATTCCCGTTATAGTTAATGTGTGATTTACGTTGTAGCCATCCCGCACTCTAATAAAATTATGCAATATGCAACAGGCTTGAACTATTTTTTTTGCGACAGGAAAACTGACACTCATAGGAGTATGGAACACTCTGAATTTGTTGGACATTATTCCAAACGTCGACTCTATGTACCGTCTAGTACGACCTAAGCGATAATTAAATACCTTCTTTTTATGAGTCATGTTGGATCGCACATAAGGTTTCATGACATGGTTGGATGTACCAAATGCACCATCACCAACTATAATGTATGGTAGTATTATATCAGCGCCCGGCAGATGTTTTACACCTGGTAACCTCAAACTATTATTCTGTAACTTTCGAAAAAGTGAACTCTCTTGAAATATTGTAGAGTCTGAGTTTTTTCCGCATGATCCAATGTTAATATAGGTAAAACAATAGTTCGCATCGCACATTGCCAAAAGGACGATAGAATAGAAATGTTTATAATTGTAAAACATAGAGCCTCCACCTGCAGGATTTATTACACGTGTATGTTTACCATCTAATGCCCCGCAACAATTTGGAAAATTTGCATATAATTCAAATTCTTCACTAATGCGCTGCCACATTTCTGTAGTTAAACAAAAGGTAAACAAAAAAGTATTTTCATTAGATTTCAGTAGGTAGGTACATATGTTTTTAATTATAATATGTTTTTATTGCAGATAAACAAATACGCCAGCGATGGAAATCAGCGAGAGATAATTATTTCAGAACAAAAGCGAATATGCGAAATACGCCATCGGGAAGCGCTGCAACACACAAGAAGTACCTATTTTTTGAACAAATGACATTCCTTGATCGTACATCAGAAAATGATGTCACAGATTCATTAAGCGATAATCATTCTAGCGTATCTGAATATTTTAATACTAAAGACACGAATGAAGCAGCCACACTGCAGAAAAACACTGAAAATAATCATGATACTCCCCGATGGAATCAAAAGAGGACAAATAAACGGCAATCAGATCAATCAAATTTTGAAAACGAATTATTAACATTGTTGAACCAAAATACTTCCACTTCAAACCTCAGTCCTGATGATTTGTCATTTTTTGAGTCTCTCGCTCCGACTCTAAATAATTTAAGTGCTTACCAAAAGCTGCAGTTTCGCTCAAAGGTTCTAGGATTAGTCATTGAAATTTCATCTCCAACGACTCCGACGCCTAGCTTTACAGCACCACCAGAAAATTATACAACTCAAACGTCGCCATATCATAATTATAACTATACTACCGCTACTACACCTCAACAGCTCTATGAATCTGCAGTAGAATTTCCAAATAGCATATCACCAGCTGGTGATAATAACTCTGGTGATAATAGCTCGGTAGTTGAATTAATGAATCTTATTAATGAGACTGACAATAATGAGGATCAATGTGATGAAAATAAGACCGATTACTATAATAGTGTGTTTCAAATAAGACTATGATTAATATAAGACTGATTAAAATAAGATAATGATTAAAAGAAGACTGTTTTTTTAATTTAAAATAATGATGCTGATTAATTATGTTAAAAAATCAATGGGGCTAAAACGGAGACTTATGTACGCTTAGTTTAAAAAATGGCTACTTATTGCTATTAAATAATTGAAAATGTATCATGTTTCTGCAAAATAAATATCATCATTTTTAAATATTCAATAATCTTTTATTTCACTTACCTTAGAGTGATCGCCAATTTTTCCGCAGGACTTATAGGGATGCGATGTAAGCTGGATCGTCGTAAAGAAAACTCTAACTTGCAGAGTAATTCGTCAAAACTGGTTGTTGATAGGCGAAAATATTTATAAAATTTATAATTATTTTCTCGTAAATCGGAGAAAGATTTTACGTGTTCCCCTCTCAGTAAACTTGTGGCGTTATAAGGATCAACTGCTCTTCTTCGAAATCGCTTTTGCCTTCTTTTCCATAAAAAGTAAACAGCCAGTACTCTAACCGCATTAACATTCATATTGTACACGACTGTCTCACAGCAGCGGAACGCGTGGTACTAATCTCGTTTTACAGTGCACCGCTGTTCAAGCGCGCGCTGTTCAACAGCGCGCTGCCCAGCGGCGCGTCTAGCAGCGTGACTATAAAACCAGCCTAAATATTTGTTTTATCGCAAAACATTACTTTAGCAAAAGATAGTTTTGCACAATGTCAGTTTCTTGTGTTATCATAAAGATTTTAATTTTTCCGTAGCTGATTCTAATGTTTTTTTTTTTTTTATTTATGATTATTCTGTTAGTATCAAGATTGTTTATTAATTAGTGTGAATAATATCTGTAGTATCTAGTGACCTTTTACGAAAGCGATATTGTGCGAAATAAATGAATAAATAAATTATTAAAAAAAAAATGACCTGTACAACAAAAGTTACCAATATGTTTACTACCCCTGCAGCATTTTAGTAAAATCAATAAAGCTACCTTGAAATGCCTTATTTCCTTCGTGATAACAACGATTACGTATCTAATAACGCCAAACAACTGTTTACTAATCATACGGACCCAGGATAACGGAGAAATACGTATAACGAGACGTCCTGCGTGAGCGATCTAGACGCGAACGCGAAGCGGCGCGGCGCGGCGCGAAAACAACAAACATTCGAATCCTATTGAAGTGGCCTACGTGACCAAACGCACGTGGGGTGCGGTGCGGAGCGGCGCGAAATGAATCGAATGCGATCAGTTGGCTTGATATTTTCACGCGAAGTGGACGCGTCGGCCATATTTTTTTCAAGCAAAAATTGTAATGTCGGAAGTAGAACTTCTTATTAATGCTATCCAAGAACGTCCGACATTATGGGACAAAAGGAATAAAAGTTATCACAACCGGTTATTATCGCACCGCGAATGGGAGGCTGTGGCTAAAATAATTGGGACTACAAGTAAGTACAACATATTTCTTTATTATTATTACATTCTTGGCAAAGGATGTTGCTCAAAATACAGTTTAAAGTTTTCTCTTGCCTGTGCGGCTGCTCGTGATGTAGCATTGTATCATCATCATTCCCCTGCCCTTATCCCAATTATTATTATTTGGGGTCGGCGCAACACGTCTTCCAGACGTGTTGCTTAAAGTTTTGGCTATGGTTTTATAGTCGGCCGCCTGCCTGACACTAACCCTCTTTGGGAATGCGATTGTTGGTTGTTTACCCGCCACCATTCGGGTGAACCAAGGTGCTTGTTACAGTGCACTGGGTCTTAAGGTCCATTAGTCGCCTTTTACGACACCCAGTGGAGGATATGGGGTGGTGCTATTCTTTATATCCGGACACCACACGGACATTGATGTAGCATTGTATCTTCTTTGAGAATTATGTCTTTGTGTTAGTGACATATTTTGATATGTTTTTCGGAAAGACATTAACTCATTCTTATTTATTGATTCAAGATCCCTTATAATATTGTGTGTCAAAGCCATATGTTTACATATGGCTTTGACGATATGAACTGCATTTGTAACATTCGTTTCGATAGATTTATGTAGAATTCTGAATTTAGAAGTTATTGAACCAAAAGAACATTCTACCACCATTCAGGCTCGAGATAAGCGATAATTATAATTATCTTTGGCGTCCCCTTTAACCGTTGACTTTTCTGGAAAAGGTCGCAATAGGTATTTATTTAGAGCAAACGCCGTATCTCCAAGGAGCACATACGGAGCTATGATATTAGAGCCCGGTAATACTTGTTCTTTAGGTATTTTTAGTCTTCCTTGTTCTATTGCTCTTCGAAAGGGGCATTCCTCAAAAACACCGGCATCGTTGTCTTTTCCATAGGAACCCACATTTATCATTACAAACTTATAATTTGCGTCAGTGACTGCTAACAACCCAATCGAAAAAAAGGATTTGTAACTATAATACATGGAACCACTCTTTTTTGTTTTTTTTTATACGAATGTGCTTTCCGTCAATACATCCAATGCAATTAGGAAACTGCCATCTGTCCCAAAAACATTGCGCTATGTTTTTAAAGCTATCTTCTGAAGGTTCGGGCATGTGTCTCCTAACTAATTGAGTCCATATAGCTTTGCAAACTTGTGGTACGATTGTAGAAATAGCAGATTTTGAAATTCTGAACGAGAAAGCGAGTTGCCGAAATTGTATACCTGTGGCCAAATACCTAAAATAATGCAAAATATTAAGTTATAATTCCTTTTCTTTTTTCAGGTGAAATCACTAAGAAAAAATGGAAAAATTTGAGAGACACGTTTAGTAAAGAATTAAAAAAAATTCCTAAGCCACGTTCTGGGACTGACGCCGATAATGAGCCGAATTATACAGGCACATGGCCACATTTTGAGGCCATGTCTTTTTTAAAAGTAGTTCTGAAACCCCGACAAACAGAAGGGAATATTATATCAAAAGACTCCGAAAGCAATTCTGTAGATCTGTCAGTGTATTCAGACGCGGCTAGTCCAGAAGAGATTTTCAACATGAACGCATCTGACAATGACAACACCCAGCTCCCTGAATCTGCGTCTATTTTAGAAGAAATACCACAAATCATGTCCATAGATAACAACCTTCGACAAGATCGTCCACCTTCGCCCTCGTTGCCAGGTCCTTCGCCTTCATCCTCGTTGCCAGCTATCACAAGGCAAACACGCAAAAGAAAAGATATAAGTCTCGAAGCATTTTTCGATATTGAGAGAGAAACAGGGTGTACAATCTTAGAACAATCGAGTCAGAAATGTGACAGTAGTAAATCTGCAAAATAAAAAATACAGAATAAATGTGCAAGGATCTTAGAAATTACTCTTTTTTATTTTGGTAGGTTTATAGTGGCGAGAGTTGTTGTCGGAAAAATACAGATGGCGCTTGAATACTTTTTTCTCGTAGTTGTAACTAGATGTCACTACTAAGGTATCAAATAAAAACAAAGATGTTTACCTCAAATTCATGAAAATAATATTAATATGTGTTTGTATTGTCATTTATTATTATTAATAATTATTATTAATTAAAAAATATTTTTTTTATTTATCCCTTTTTTGTCTTTTGCTAAACCATAAAATTAATGCTAATACAGGTAAGTACTGGTAACATCCAAATTTCAAAACAATATGTCCGTTGCTGTTGCATGGTACTCACAGAGTACTTTGTAATATACGATGGTACTGGTGGTCTATCGTTGATGCGCGTGAGCATTTTCTTGTTTTCTTGCGACTTTAAAGAAATTGGACTATTTCTTTTTGTGCTATACATTAATTCCGTCGAGTCGAGCATTTGCTCCTCCGGGTTGTGTGTGTGCAAGTGTTGCGAGACAACTGATACAAGAACTGAGATAGGACTCGTAAGTGATAAATAAAGCTGATGATAATCACTATGTCTGAGAAGTGTTGTGTTCCTGGATGCGTAGAATCTGGCAGTAAGTACTAACATATTCTTGGATAAAAAAGTATGGATCATGCATACATTTCTAGGATATATTCTGCTATCTGCCAAATTTAATCTAATTTCGAGCTCAGAATTTCGAGTAATTAATTAATTCTTTCCACTGAAAATTTCGCTATTTCTCATTTTACACCATCAAAAAAGAGCAATCATTCAAGTATAGAGCATCTAATGCTGCAAAGAGTTGAAAGAGAAATGGTGGGGTTTTATATTTTATAATATTTTCCAAGTTATTTATGTAATTGATTGATGCGATATATTTTGTGTAAATATATTTTTTCCTTAATATGATTCAATCACTCATCAATCATGAAAATGAAATATTATCAGTCTTAAATGTCAATATGTTGTTTGTTGACCAGGATCTCATCGTGTACTGCATTCTTTTCCTAATCCTGAAAAGGATGGGGAACGCTTTAAATCATGGGTGATGGCAATTGGAGGTGATATTTTGGGCTTGAGTAATAAATACATATACAGTCGACGCCGTGTCTGTCATGTCCATTTTGAGGAAAAATACTGTTGCCGCTTAAATCGTTTAAGCAATATAGCAGTACCTACACAAAATATTCCAGGTATATAATTATTTTATGTTAGGTCTAATAATAATACTAAAATCTGTGAAAAGTATGTTATTTTTATAAATAAATAAAAGAAACATTTTATTGCAGCTCATTTTGTAAGGATATGTCTTTTATTATAAATTGGCTTGGTTTAACAATAAAAATGATGATCCACTTACTATATGTATAGTTTCTTTTTTAATTCACGGGATAACTTCAAAATAATGATCCACTTACTATATGTATAGTTATAGTATACAATTACAATAATTATGTATTTCATTTTTGTAGATCCTTTAAAAATACATACTTCCTCAATTTACACTAAAAGAAGAAGTCCACTGACTCTGTTACAACATTCAGAATGCTTACCATCAACTTCAACAGGTTTGTATTTGTATCATTGTCATAAAATTTTCATTATGGTTAAAACTTTTTTGTTTTCTTAAAATAATTACCAAATCACTCAACAAAAATATAAACCACATGGAAAAATAGTTTTGTGTTAACAAAACTAATTGATCAACTTTAAAATGTGAAATGATTACTTTATCTTGATCTAGTTTATACAAAAATAATTCAGTGTTTTGTAAACTAATTTCAGATACCACTATCAATATTGTCTTGTAAAAACGCATAGATAAAGAAAACCAACCTATAAAACCTGTGGGTTGCGATCAAACATTAGACCCAACAATTATTAATAATGGTAAGTGCTTAGCAAGCTTTTAATAATCTGTCTTTTAATGTATTATAACTTTTTACACTATATACCTTGTTCATATAATTATGTCAAAATAATAGGTAGCTCACCTTAATACCAACAATTTCCAAAATCTCAAAATTGGTATATGGTATTGATGACTTGAAAATGTATGTTTCAGAACCTCCTCTTGACTTTATTATAGAAAGGAACTCAGAAAAAGATAACCCTGTACATCAGCTAGTTCCTGACTGTCAATACTTAAAATCTATACAGAAATCAACTATGGTGAGTAAAAAGTTTTGTCCCTTCATAAGTTCACACCTTATACCTGCATTACATTAATTTTACAATTGGGCAAATTTAAATCTTACTTTCTCTAACTGCTACTGTAAGTATTAGAAATACATGCCACTGTTAGTTTTAAAAATAAATGCCACTCTTGCTGAAAATATATGATATGCCTAACATCAAAATTTGTTCAGCTGTTTTTATTAAATTGAGAGTTACACATTTTGATTAGGAATTTTATAATATTTTAATAATTAGAATAAGTCATGGTGTCAGACCAATATTCCAACCAAGATTCTGCCTTATTGAATATAACATGGAATTTTATTGAGTCATTATTTAATTTGTGTTTTGCATTTCACATTACAGTTTGTAAAAAGAAGAAATATATCACAACCTTGGCTGAACAGCAATTGTACAAAAAACTTGTAAGATTGAGAGTGAAACTCAGCAAATTGAAAAATAAATCGAGAATGCAACATGCAACAATTAAAGCAGCAACAAATTTAACGGAAAATGAAAAATTTAGGAAGTTAATGGAAGATTTGCCAAGTGCTGCAAAACTCTTAACAATGATGCAGTTTCGTGAGTTGAAAAAAAAAGACAAAGGACGGCGTTTTACCCTAGATAAAAAAATATTGTCACTGGCATTATTTAAGCAAAGCGCAAAATTATATAGATTTTTAAGAAAAATATTGGTTCTCCCAGCACCACAAACTCTGGTAAAATTATTACAACAGGCTAATGTACAACCTGGGTTATCAAAAAAAGTGTTTTCCCAATTGAAAAACCAAGTTGAAAAAATGAAAAACGATAAAGATCGTTTATGTATATTAATGTTCGACGAAATGGCATTGAAAGCCAATGTCCAATATAATGAGAGAAAAGACAAAGTCATTGGTTTTGTTACTGATGGTCAGGAAACAAAGGCAGACTTTGCTGACCACGCACAGGTGTTTATGATTCGAGGCTTAATAAGAAATTATAAACAGCCTGTGTCCTACACATTTGCGGCAGCTGCAACAAAAGGGCCAGAGTTAGCCAAGCAAATTAAAAATAATATATTAGAACTGCAGAAGACAGGGTTAATTGTGGTTGCTATAGTCTGTGATCAGGGAGCCAATAACAGATCAGCAATCAAGAATTTATTGCAAGAAACGAAAATACATATGTTACGAGAAGGTGAAGAAATAATAGAAAATAAAATTATTAAAAATCATCAGGAAATCATACCTCTGTATGATCCACCTCATATGTTAAAATGTATTAGGAACAATCTCTTAGCAAAAGATTTAAAATATACCATAAATGGTAAAACAAAAACTGCAAGATGGGAGCATCTGGAGAAACTCCACAAAGAAAATCCGGGATATAAAGGAATAAGGCTTATCCCAAAAATGACTGATAATCATATCATACCCAATAAAATTGGCAAAATGAAAGTAAAATATGCTGCACAAATATTCAGCCAAACTGTTGGAAAGACAATGGGATATCTGGCAGGTAAAACTAAACTTTAAGAGCCTGTTATTCATTTTTAAATAATTTATTTCACAAAATAAGTAAAAGCTCACTATAAATTTCTTTGAGCTTGTAGCATTTGCTTACATTGGTGTATGTTTACCAAAAAACACTTAATGGTTGTTATTCACCAATAATACCCATTAACTCTAAGAAACATAAATTTGGAAAATAAAACAAAACAATTAACATTACTTTTCTGTTTCCCGCCAAAATTACTTACTATAATTTTTAAAATGTACACTAATTTGTTTTTTTTTTACAGATAAGGGAATTCTCCCAACAGAATGCCAAGACACTGCTGATGTTTTAGTCTTCTTTGACATATTATTTGATTCTATGAATGGGAGCTACTGCAAAGGTGCGAAAATGTACGCCAAACCACTCCTCGGACCTGTCACACCTATTTCTATCCAACACAAATTATGGGGGGACGCAAAAAAAATTCTATCAAATATGAAATTTATTGATAAAAATGGTAAAAATGACATGTCCTTAACAAACTGGGTATGGACACTCGACGGAATTCAAATTTTAATTGAAAAGTAAAAAAATAAATATAATATAAATTCGGTCTGGATGCGACATCTTAACCAAGACCCGCTGGAAAACTTTTTTGGAGCAATAAGGTCTCACGGTTGTCGCAATAACAATCCTTCGCCGGAAAAAATTGAGTCTGTATATGCGACATTATTAGTAAATAATTTAACGAGTGTCCAAGCTCCAGGGAGGATTTGCGAAAAGGATTTGTGCGAAACATTGCATGCCCTCGTCATCACTGAAGACTGCAAAGATAGTCTACCAGCTAAATTAAATGAAATCCCTACAATTAATTTAGTACCGCTAAAAGACAAAAAACAGACCCACATAATGGCACCACTCCAATATGTGAGTGGTTATTTTTTAAGGCAGTCAAAAAAAAAAATCTTCCGAAGTTGCCAAAACTGCAAGGAAGATTTGTTCTGCCAAACTGAAGTGGAATTTATTAAATACAAAGAATATGCTGGTCGGAACTGGCTTTGCAGTCCGAATCACAATCTCGTAAAATGCATATCAGAATTTCAAGACATTTATAATGAAATATTAAAATCAAATATAACAATAAATCATTTAAAATAATTTACAAAACTATTAATTTTGGCTCATGTCAGTTTTGATTTTATAGAATGCCAAATATAATGAACCAATTCAGTCGTACGGAAAATAATGAACAAAAAGCAAACATTAAACGTATTGAAAGTGAACAAGAGTTAAACAATTTTGAACAACTATTGGAAAATCCAGAGATAGAGGAAGAATGGAAAAAGAAATTTTCAATTATTTGTGGGAAAGGAAAAGGTCGAGGGGTAAATAACGCTTATGCATTGGTCGATTCAATGTTCAGCAGAAGCTTTTTACTTCAGTGTAGCTGGGCGGGAGGATCTCGAACTACTGAACATAAAATTTGCTTTAAAAGCCACACCAAAATCATAAATTTTTTTTTCGAAATTATTCACGAGTCGGATAGTTCATTTTCCTTATTAGAATGCCACAAATACTTCAAAAATATCCTGAAAAACTCACGTCAGCGCAAAAAAAGCAAACAAGAACGAACATCTAGAACCAAAAATCGACCAAAAATAAAAGCAAACCGTAAGAACTTATGTCAAGAAACGCAGCCATCTTTACTTATCACCAGAACTTATTCACCAGAAAAGACCTCAAAGGGATCATTACCAGCTGCTGGGACGTCTGGTTCTGGTTCAGAAAACTATGCAGAACCAGTTCTTGAAAAACCAAACCATGATGATGATGATCCAATGGCTGCATCCGTTGAAGAAATACCCACTCATTCACTTGAAACACCAGTATAATAACCTTTTTTTTATATGTTTTAAACTTACTAAGTCTATTAAGTACCATTATTAGCTAGTCTTTAATAATTCCTCAAACAAAAATTATCAAAGACTTGTTGTTGTTAGTTAGTTAGTTCTGTAGAATATACATTTTTTTAGACATCGATAGTTGCGGGGAATAAAGCCACAATCGCAAATTCAATCACAATTCAAACATTATTCCCTACAGCCATTCGAGTACGAAAAGTGATTTTTATTGTAATAATTTTATAACTGATTAATTATTACAGTACGCGCGCGAGTTCATGGCCATCGGGGCCACAAGTTCGGGTAGAAAAAATCCAATAATAATATAATTTAGAAGAAAGTAGCAAAAATAGCGCAAAAATAAAGAATAGATATGGTTGACCTAATTAGTAATAATTATCAATATTTTGACGTTAACATAATTACCTAATTAGGTCACAAAAATACCGCATTAGGATGGCCATGAACTCGCGCGCGGACTGTAAGTTGCTACTTCTTAGAAGTAAGAAGGCCAGAGTTTTATTACTATTTTAGTTTAATTTAAAGAGTAAATTTTTGTTCTGTTTTATGTGTATTGTTCAAAACACGTCAGAAGAGGCTCATTTGTAAAGACTGAATCAACCAATCTATTGATGACGGTTGATCATGTTACTAATAGTGTATAAGTATAACTATATTCTAATTACTATAGAACAACATGCTCAAGTTACTCTACTGTTGATGTTTCCAGCGATTTTATTCTCTTACGTTCATTAATAAGATATTATATTCTTTATTTAATTATTGTTAGAAAGACTGATGATTGACTGTCTTAAGTAAAACTTGAAAAACGATTTTGGTAGTAAAAGACCAAGAGGAAGCTCCCAAATCAGGCATAATTACAGGTTATGTTCAAACAGCGATTTCTATTGTGAATTTACCAACTAAGAGATTTGGGGTCAATCCTTAAACCCAAAAATAAAATCTTTCTTTTGTTTAGGGCTGATTTTTCAATAGTCAGATAACTTTTATCTAAGGAATAAAATTGGCGGATTGACAGCTTATCTATAGAAAATATGTCAAATCGCCATTTTTATTCCTCAGATAAAAGTTATCTGATTATTGAAAAATCAGCCCTTAGATAATGCCCGATTTGAGAGCACTTTTCCTCTGAATAAGGAAGGCCTATAAAAATTATAATTAATAAAAATACGTAATTTACAAATTAATTGTTTTATTTTACAAAGTATGAATTAATGGTGCAAAATACAATACCGAATTATATTCTATAGTTAATAATTTACATTTAATATTACCGCATGAAAATATAAATATATTTTTTGACTTACTAAAAATGTAGTCTTCACATTTATAAATATTTATTAATGAAGACTTCAAGGGGTAGTCAAAGGCGTCAACTAAATTATCCATGAGATATCCTTCTAGTTGTATTTCTTCAGTTTCATTGATGTGTATTGCTCTTATTTCTATAACTTGTTCGTCCTTTGTTAAAAACCATTTATCTTGTTTTTGGGACGACAAAATAAAAGATTCCAAATGCAGTATCAATATAGATCCATTTTTGCTGTTGCACTGTTTTACAAACGGATATTTTAATTTATTTTTACTGTAAGTCTCAATCTCAACTTCACTTCTTTCATGTAGCCTACGAGCTACTTGTTCTAGAGGCTTATTCCCTTGTCTCAACATATGTTTGATAATTTGGAGTTTATTTTCAAAAGGGTAAGCATTAAAACTTTGTAAAGTGCCAAATTTTCGGACCTCATCAACAAGGTGTGATAGATTATGCACATTACTTGTAATATAATCCTTTCCATAATATTTTGCATAATTTAGTATAAACGAATTTAATAACGCCTGCGCTAGTCGTAAAAACTTAAAATAATTTTCGTTAGAACAAATTGTGATGGCGCAGAATAAACAAAGGAAGTGTTTGTATGCGTCAGAATCTAAGACATGCTCCAGTATTACCCAACTCAGGTATAACAAAAAAGTACGGTATTCAGAAGCTTTCCAATGTGATAGAACATCAACAGTAATTTGATAGTTAATAAAAACGCGTTCACTTTTTCAATATCACGATTACACCACTTAGTGCGTTTATTAAAAAAAATCGCCATTCCATTTCGCCACCCAATTAATAAACGTTTCATAACTCCAAGGTCTATAAGATGCAGTGAATCCGCAACAGGAAAATTTTCGATCATATCAATTTTCAATTCAAGTAGAGGTGAATCAATTTTGTGATGTAGTCCATATTTCTTATTGCTAAAGTCATTATCGTTTCTTAAAGGACAATCTATTTTCGGGAATACTACTGTATGTGACAAATGCGAATAATCACCAATTACAGTACATTTTAAACATCCATGCTTACTGTTGAAATTAGAGACTCCTGTAAAAAAACAAAAGTGAAATAATTAAGCTCATCCACATAAACAGAATATTTGTTTACATTTAAGGCAGACGTGAAATTTAAGTATACATCACCTTTTACAAGAGCCCGTGCGGGTGAATCGCATATAAATGCTCTTATGCTAACTTCTACCGTCACTTTTTCTCCAGTTAAAGTGGTCAATGTGAAACCATTCTCAATTCGTTTTTTCTCAATTCTCAATTTCATTGACAAAAGGACTTAAATATAAATTTAAATCGGCAGGTTTTGATTTCCCTTCATATATTCCTACCACGATAGGTGAAATGTCTTTAATTTCAGTAATGTTGCACAGTATTGGCCAGAGTTGATGATTCGAGCTTTTATGTAACGGTAAGCCATCGATATTTAAATTCAAGGTTATTGTCTTGGGCACTTCATAGTTTTTTATAACTGCTTAAGTAACCCATTATGCCAATAATGTCCAGTACCAATTTCAGTAATACATATTTCTGTTTTATTTGTTTTGAGCAATGTACGCGCATCCAATGGCATTTTATTTGGCATTACATTATGTAATATTTTTAATAATTCATTTAAAGCCATATGCGAAATATTGTATTTCACTGCCCATTCTCTGATATCACTACCAATATCAATTTCCTTCAACTCTTCATTTAAAAATGTATCAATATCACTATCACTACCACTACAATTACATTCATCCTCACTGGTTCCCTTTTTATTTTCAATGAAAAATCCCTCTACGGAACCACTGGCTGATTCGTTGGTATCCGCTTGGTCATTCTGTAACATTATAGGAGTAGAGGTGGTGGGTGTTATGTTTACAAGTATGTTTTCATAGACCTTTTTTACTTTTCTTCTGTAACCACCGGTCCTTTTAAACTTCTTCCATTAATTTGAATCCATATTTTTAATGTAAATTCCACTCCGTAATAAATCCACACAACCTGTTGAGCTTTCAAAATGGCGATCTTAGTAATCTAATACATTTTAATATAACCATAAAGAGAACAATATCTTTATAATCGCTGTGAAAGGGAATATAGAATGCTTTCATCCTTGTAAAGATTATATAAAATGTTAGAATTTGTTTGCTGGATAGACGTCTTATCAAATGCTCTTATAAGTTGGCAAGCATCATAGTTACCTTATGCATGTCTTTTATAAGAATAATTTATCATATGAAAAGCCTTTATATATCTTTGAATATTATATGGCTGAAAAGCAATGTAATTAGCCTCTATAAGAAGAACATATTTCGAACCCTTATAGTAGCCATATTATTTAGATTTATTGACGTTTAACCAGCCAAATTATAAGAGTAGAGGTAATATTAACCAAATCTTCTTTTAGTAAGCCATTAAAAGGAACATTGACATTCTTAATGCTATTTCATGACAAGTATAAGAGTATAGATCTTATAGACTTAATTTTATAAGTTTAATTTGTTTGTTGGGTAGTTTCTTGGCATTTTTTATTTGTTTCAATTCGGTATGTCTCTTTCGAGGCCCATATTACAATACTCTGAAGAGAAACTAACCCAAGCTTTAGAAGCTATCAGAAATGGCATGCCATTAGACAAGCTAGTAGAAACTATGGAGTTCCTCGAGGCACAATTCAAGACAGACTTCATCTTCGAGTTCTTGAAAGTCCTAGAAAAATGGGTCCCGACTCCGTCCTCAACAAACTCGAAGAAGCGGAAATTGCAACGTGGCTGAAAGATATTGCTACTAGTGGTTTTGGAAAGAAACCTGACAATTTATTTAATACTGTCCAGGACATCATGATTGAAGACGGCAGGCCTAATCCATTTGTAAACGGAAGACCAGGCAAGAAGTGGATGAACTAATTTATCAAACGAAACAATGTTTTCAATGAGAACACCTGAAGCCATTTCAAAGGGAAGAGCAGTAGTCACTGAGGAGAGTATTAGGAAATGGTTTGAGAAACTCATAGATTACCTGACTGAAAATCAAGCACTCGACGTGTTAGAAAATCCGAAAAGAATATTGAACGGTGACGAAACAAGCTTCATGCTTTGCCCAAAAACCGGAAGTGATAGAACCCCGAGGATATAAAAATGTATACCAAATAGTAAAGGGCAAAGAAAAGGAATCAGTCACCGTTTTAGCTTTTTTTTCCGCTATGGGCGATATTTTACCTCTCATTGTAGTTTTCCCGTACATCAGACCCCCCAAAGATGTTATAAATAGCATGCCTGACTGTTGGTTCCTCGGCAAATCTGACACTGGTTGGATGAAGGCAGACATTTTCTATGATTATACATCTAAATACTTATCCAGGTGAATAGATGAAGACAAGGTGAAAAAACCAGTGCTTGTTTTTGTCGACGGCCACAAAACACACATGACAATGAAGCTGAGTAAATCAGTAAATACTGTCACGATAATAACATCATTTTGTACGCACTGCCACCCAATACAACACATCTGATGCAACCTGCAGATGTCAGTGTTTTTAAACCACTAAAATGTGAATGGGCGAAAACTGTTCATGACTGGTGTTCACAACCACAAAACGCTAACACTGTATTGACAAAATCTTCATTCTGCCCATTGTTGAAAAGAGTAGGTACTAAGAATCTCTAACAGAAGCTATAAAAAATGGATTCCGTAAGTGTGGCCTTTTTCCATTTGATCCAAGTGCAGTAGATTATTCCAAATCTGTGCAAAATATTTTAGAGAAAAAATGCATCTGCCAGTAAGACAACTTCACCAAGTAGCCTCGAAAAAGGAGATTTTGACATTGCATCAAAAGTTATACTGTATTTGGGCAATGATTTGACTGCAAGAGGTGTTGATGTGGACGTTGTACTCGAAATTGTTGAAAATGCGAAACTCATTGTTTATTAAGTAATTAGGGAGCTAGTAAGACTACATACAGAGAAGTTGCGGACAATAAACAAAGTGATCTAGTTGAGGAAAGGACAGAACCTGGACTGACAGTAACGAATACTAGTTCTATTATGAAAGAAACTGAAGAAAATGGAGCCAAAGAAGATTTGTACGTAGGGTAAGGCCACCTATTGTTGACACTCCACCAATTTATTGGCATGCTGCAGTTATTTATCAATAATAAAGTTACCAGTTTCCGAATATAATATTTATTTTGGCTAATAAATAGTAGATTTAATTGTCTATTCTGCTGGCAACACAGAAATTGTTTCTTTTTAAAGATGGCGTCGCAATAAAAACGTGTTTGTCGTGTTCTGATCTGAATAAAAAAAATATCAAAATTACAGTATTTTTGCTAAGGTAAGAGGTTCACTAATCTCAATAATATTCGTAAATCTTTTGAGTTTTACGGTACAGATTCTGTTTAATTAGATTATTTAGTTGTTTAGCTTTAATTTCCTATCTTGGTTTTTAATGTTTAAGCCAATTTACTATACTTTTTTGCGGTGCCAACATTTGGTACACATAATATGAATCAAACTTTTTTACTGGCAGATGTGCCAATATTAGGTTGTTTCTGATAAATTTACTTTTAAGACAAAATATACTTTATGTCTATTATTTTTAGATTCAGATTTCAAATAAATGTATGTCATAAGCTAAGAACATATTTTTTCAAATTTTGGCCCACTGCCAATTGCATGAAACACCATTTATTAGCAGCAGTGTTAATAATTAGTATTTGGGATGCCAATAATATTTTTTTTAATTATTTTCAGTTATCTTCAAAATGAAGCCTCGTACAAAAAAAAAAATAATAAAATTAAGATTGATAAGGTAAAGCGGAAGGTTTATTCAGAAGAAAATTTGCAAAAAGCCCTTGTAGAAATAACTTAGGGCATGAGTAACAAACTTGCTGCCAAAACCTTTCAAGTGCCGCGTTCCACCATACAATTCCGATTAAAAAATCCAGAGCATGGCTCTAAACCAGGCCCGCCTACAATTTTAAATAACGAGAAAGAAGAGGCTTTAGTCAATTGGATCAAACTCAGTAGTCGAAAAGGCTTCCCAAAAAGAAAAGAAGATTTGATAAAAAGTGTTTCGGAGTTTCTAAAAAAATCTAATCGAGCTATTTTTAGCCAGACATCCTACGCTTGCTTTTCGTACACCTGAAGCAGTTACAGCTGCCAGCTCAACAGTGTCAGAAAACGATGTTAGAGGATGGTTTAGACAAATCAAAGACTACCTTGATGAAAACAATTTATTTCACATACTTTCTGACCCAAGACGAGTATTTAATGGAGATGAAACAAATTTTGTTTTGTGCCCTAAAACAGGTCTCGTTTTGAGTTCAAAAGGAGAAAGAAATGTGTACGAAGTTGATCAAACCCAGGCCAAAAGTTCGTTGACTGTTATGTTTACTTTTTGCGCAGATGGCAATTTTACTCCACCGATGGTCATTTTTCTAATAAAAGGTTACCTGCAGAAATAACTACTAAAATTCCTGAAGATTGGGGCGTGGGTCTCAGTGAGTGAACTAATGTCGGCTGCCGCGCATCTCGCTGCATAGCGTCGCGCTCGCGCCGAGGGAGGCGCTGACGTCGCGGGTGGCGCGAGCGCGACGCTATGCAGCGAGATGCGCATTCGACTCGCGACCCCTCCGCCGCGTCAGCTCATGATTAAGGACTCCGGTTGGGTCCGAAACTAGTCGGGCTATCCCGATAAATACGCGTGAGTAAACCGTTATACATCTCTTAAATATTCATATTCTGTTTACTTGCCATGGTATTGATCCTTCATTCATAAAGTAATCTTTTAATATGTCTCGTGTAGTACATGATCGCAAAGTTGGTATACCTATGTCTTCAATATTTTCGAATCCGACTACATTCAGCGTGTGTTTGAAATTGTAACCATCTCTTTTACGAACAAAGTTGTGCAAAATACAACACGTTTTTACGATGTTTTCTGAGAATTCAATAGATGTATTTAATGGGCGATGAAGTATTCTCCATTTGTTGGAAAGTATACCAAATGCACATTCTATACAGCGCCTAGCACGACTCAGTCTAAAATTGAATATTTTTTTATCTGAAGACAAATGTCTTCCAGCATAAGGTCTCAACATGTGTTCGGATAAACCAAATGCTTCATCACCAACAAAAGAATAATTTAGAGCTTGACGGTTACCAACTGGTCTTTCACTGCCATAGCAACCAACATCTACGAATGTGAAAAGATAATTAGAGTCACAAACCGCCAAAAGTACCATCGAAAAGTAATTCTTATAGTTGTAGTATAAGGATCCGCTGTCAAATGGGTGAATAATTCTTATATGTTTCCTATCGATAGCACCTAAACAGTTAGGGAAATTAGTGTTTTGTAGAAACCCACTAGCTATTTCGTTCCACATATCTCTCGTTGGTTCTGGTATACATATTGCTTTCAACCTATTCCAAATTAGTTGGCACGTTTCTTTGACTATCATTCTCGCTGTAGATGCACCACGATAGTAAGTCGTTTCAAAATCTCCAAATGAACATCCGGTGCCAAGGTACCTGAAACAAACAGCAAGATCTATGTTAAATACAGTATTGTTGAATAATAATATAATTTGTTACAGCTGCCACATTACAGCGAAAGTGGAAGAGTCTCCGCGATAGTTTCAACAGAGAAATTGGGAAGCATAAGAAGAGCGGATCTGGAGCATCAGGCAGGAAAGAATATATATATTTTAATCAATTATCTTTTTTTAAACGTCTTAAAAACGTGAGACCTACAACAGATGAAGAGATTAACGAAAATGAATCAGGACTAAAACAACAACAACAAGAACAAAATGAAGAAGAAACTTGTTCTATAAGCAGTTCCAGGAGAAGGGTAACGAAAAGGAATGTTGATAAATTAGAAAACGAAATATTGAAACAACTATCAGACAATTTTAAAAATAAATATACAAGACCTGAACAAGTGGATCCCGACAAAGATTTCTTGATGTCAGTCTTGCCGGATATTAGAAAAATTCATGATGATTTTAAAATTGATTTCAAGGGTGAAATGTTACAGCTGATTAAGAAGTACAAAATGTATGAACCTATTCATAATTACAGATCTTACTCATCACACTCTTATGGATATTCATCACAAAACACAAATGCTTATACAACAAACCAAGCTACTACATCCACTTCAATATCTTCTCCATCGGCATTGTCAAATTATTCTAATCATTCTACGGATGATAATGCTATAATAGAAGAAATGTTTGGTACCGACTCATAGAGAATTATAAATTCATGATGATTTAAAAATTGATTTCAAGGGCAAATTGTCACAGTTAATTAAGAACTACAATATGTAGAAGCTGTAAAAAATTACGGATCTTACTCATCATAATAAATGTTAAAATATTAAATGTGTTTTATACTGTGGTTTTACTTACCTTAATGTGATTGCGAGTCTTTCTGCAGGAGTGATGCTTTGTCGCATACTGGTATTTTGCCGTATTAGTCCATCTTGTAACACCAACAACAGTTCTTCAAATGTAGTCAAATTCATTCGAAAATGTCTAAAAAACTTTTCGGGATATCTTTTTAGATTATCAAAATGAAAGTTATATTTACTGTAGGACCCGTTAATATTGGATGTACCCAATGTAGCCGGCGGCGGCGTCGTCTACGTCGTCTGCGTATTAACAATAGCGCGAGCAAACTTTCCGTGTCGGAATCCATCGTAAGGGTGAAGCCAAACGAGCGTAATTTTATGAGTTGTGAGTCGCGAAATTTCTGTCGCGTAATTTCTGCTGCATTCGGTTTCATACAAAAATGCAGTTTGTACCACACGACGACGCAAAATGAGTTGTCTGCCGACTCACGAATTTCTGTCGGGGCGAGCGAGGGGCGCTGCGGAGAGCGGTCAGCGGGGCAGCGACACGACAGTTCGTTAAGCCTCATACGACTAACGATTTATCGTAGCGATAAATCTGTGCAGACCAGTTTGCGCAGTTTTATCGATCGTGTGTATGAAAAATCGTTGTCGATAATCGTTCATCGGTGGCAGTTGCAATTTCTATCAAATAAATCGTTGTCGATTACATTTGCACAGTTTTATCGTTGCGTGTGGACGGCGATCGCTCAGTTCGGCAGTACTTCACGGAGCTTGCTAGTGTTCGCACGTGCACATTGCTTTCACAGAAACATGTCGGAAGACGAAAGAGTTGGACACCGCGAACAACTTAAAGATTTTATAGAAAGCTACAGAAACGAAACTTGCCTTTGGAAGACTACATGTAAGGATTACCACGACCGCTACAAAAAAAATGCCGCCTACGACAGGCTAATCGAAAAATACAAACCCATAGATCCAAATGCCACCAGGGATACAGTGGTTAAGAAGATTAATAATCTTCGAACTACATATAAAAAAGCTCAATAAAATAAAAAAATCGTGTAAATCTGGAGCAGGGACTGACGAGATTTATAAACCTCGTTTATGGTACTTTGAGTTATTAAGTTTTTTATATGATCAAGAAGTACCGAGACCATCTACATCGAATATAGATGATGACGAAAATGAGGTAAGTTTTTATTTCTGAAAAAATATTTATTGCTTAATTATATTACTCGAATACAATAAGTCCTGTATTTTGACATTAAGAAGGTACATTCCGTCCACTAGCGCCGCCAGTTGTTTTTTACATACAGAACACTGCAGAGCGGTTTTTTATATACGTGTCTTAAATTTACCACGATTAATAAAAAACGATTGGCGGCGCTAGTGGACGGAATAAACACCCTTAATGAACAAAATTAAATCCTGAACCTTGCCGCTAGTATACTGTAGAAATGCGTCGATTTCCACAGACGGGCCTCGAACCCGTACTGATAATATTATGCGTATGCGTATATAAGCGAAGCAAGGATGAGAGAAAGAATGTAGTCGGAAGGAAAGCAATGAATTTTATATTACTAGAATGAATTAATATATTGTATTAAGTACTAAATGAGAATTACAAATGATTTAGCAAACATAGAATAAGTGAGTAAGTTAAGCGCGGCGCGTGCGGCTAGCAGCCTGTTCTCAGAACACTGGCGTGCGCGGCGACACCGGCGATCCTTCGCCCCTCCGGCGGCACGCGGCGTCCCGCCACTCAAGGTCGTAGCTGCCGTTGTCCACACAAATATCACGCGCCCGGTGCATGGTAGTGGCACGTGTAAGCGTGCGGACAGATGCACTCGCGCGCACAAAGGATCGTACGATGATCGTATGATTCTTGTGTGTGGTCCAAGTTGAAAATATATAAGGTGGCGGTCCAAGTAGCGCAGTAGGCGCGGTTGCATCGCCACAATACCAAAAGCGTTTTCGACTATACGGCGTGCTCGCGATGTCCGATAATTATATATCTTCTTAATTCTACTATCTAAGTCTTATTGCCGAAATGGCTTCATCATGTCATTTCTTAGAGGAAACGCGTCATCAGCTACAAATACATATGGCAGTATTCGTGGACTATTAAGTAACCTTTCTTCTGTAGGAATATTTAACGCCTTTTTTTCAAGTTTTTCATAAAATTTTGTATTCAACAATACTCCGCCATCGGAGACCCTTCCATTTGTCCCAAAATCAACTAACAGGAATCTGTATTTTGCATCAACGATTGCTAGTAATACCATACTGTGTCTATGTTTATAGTTATAATAAAACGAGCCACTGTTGCTTGGGGGCACGATTTCAACGTGCTTGCCATCAATAGCACCTAAACAGTGAGGAAAGTTCCACTTCTGCTCAAATTCTCTCGCTATTATTCTCCACTCTTCTTCTGTTTTTGGAAACTGTAACAAAATGAGTACATGATTAGTATAGTAATTTCAGGAATATAATAGTTCTTCTATTTTACAGACGCAGTCAACCACCGGTATCGGCTCAACGAGCTACGATTGTCCAGACAGCGATCGAGACACACCAACACTGGCCTATTCCGACAACGAATCAGATACACCGACCCCGGCAAACCGTTCTGACAGCGAACGAGCTACATCAATCTCGGGTCGTGTTCGGCCAAAACCAAAAAAAAAATCATTAACTGAAGACGTACTTAAGTCCGTAAATGAACATTTTAAAAGGCCTAAACCACCCGATAATCGTTTTGAGGTTTTTGGCAAAAATGTTGGAATGAAACTACAAGAGTTACCAAAACAACAGAGAATTATAGCAGAAAAAATAATTAATGAAACTCTGTTCTTGGCTGAAATGGGTAGCTTAACTATATCACACACTGTAAGAAAATATGGTGACTGCAAATACTAGTTTTTCCACAAAGCCACACATTCAAAACTTTTCCTCTCAGCCACACATACAAAACCTTTCCACTCAGCCACAAATTCAAAACCTTTCCACTAAGTCACACACTCAAGTCATTTACACTCAGCCACACACTCAATCATCAATGGAATTTACATCACCAGTAGAGCCAGACCATACACAATCTGATAATACAATTACTTCCTATTTACGTAATTTTAATGATGAATAAAAAAGTAACTTATTCGTAAAATGTTCTTCAATACGTCCTAAAAGTTTAATTAATAAATAATTTGTTGATTAATACAGTATTTTTCATTCCTTACCTTTAAGTAATCTTTCCGTAGAACCTCGTACAGAGCATTACAGGTTTCAGGGATTATTTGGCTAAGAGCTTGCGGTGATATTATTGTAGAAAACTTCATACATTGGTAGGAACGTCCTGTAGCTAGAAATCGCAGTGTAGCAGTTAATCTTTCATGAGGACTTATAGCTTCTCTCATTACAGTGTCTTGTTTCTTTATTAGTGGAGAAACTAAAGCCAGCAGATTTAAATATGCCTCTTTATTCATCCTTAAATAGTTATGCCAATCTTGCGGAGCGAATTTCAACTCGCTTAACAAGTTGGTATGAGAAAATTGCTTCCTTTTCATGAGCCAGTCTTTACACCATAGACTCCGCTTCTTTTTTTTTTTAAACACATAACCAGGCCTAATATAGCAAGTGCGTCATAATCTTCCATTGTTAACATGTATCTTACGCGAGCTTCTGCGGAGAACTGTCCGATCGACGTCGATATCGGAGGCGTGTGGAGGCACTAGGGAAGTTAGATTTATCTGCACAGTCTGAAATCGCTACGATAAATCGTTACGTATGTATGAGGCATTACGGGATGCGTAGGGGTCGACACGTTTCTCGCTCGCAAAAATGTTCGACACGGAAAAATTTATTGTTGAAGTTGAACAACGGCCATGTCTATGGAATTTATCAGAAAAGTCATATAGTGACAAGTTTTTGAAACAGAAAGCATGGCAAGAGGTCGCTGAGAATTGTTTTGAAGAATGGAACAATATGAGAAACGAAGATAAAGAAAAGAAAAGTGAGTATTTTTTACCATATTTTTATTGACATTAAAATACTATTGATATATTATATTTATACCGGCTGTATCTATATGCTGTATCCTATATTAAAATTACCAATAAGATTTTTTTTTGTAAACGATCAGAATACAGAATTGATTCTATTTTGCCAGGGTAACGCTCCTACTTCACTAACAAAGTAATTTAAAAAAAAATCTCTGGTGGCTATAGCAGAACTCGACAACCTTCTTCCATTTGAAATTTGTTGAATACATTGTAAAGGACACTTCAGAAACTCATCGTCAAAGTTAGCTCCAACTCTCCTTCGTACGAAATTGTGCAAAACGCATGTAGCTTTAACTATATCAATGGCAAAGTCAGGGTTAACTTGTATTGAAGAGTGGAGTACCCTCCATTTATTAGTTAATATGCCAAAAGCACATTCTACACATCGTCGCGCTCTACTAAGACGATAATTAAAAATACGTTTGTTTCTATCTAGGTTTCTGTTAGGATACGGGCGCATCATATTTCTGTGTAAACCAAACGCCTCATCTCCAACAAAAACAAAAGGTTGGGGTTCGTTTGTATAACTGGGCAAATTTTTGTCTTCCGGTAAATTTAAATCATTTCTGAAAAACTTTTGACCTAATGTAGACTTTCTGAATATAGAGTTATCCGATTCTTTTCCATAATCACCAACATTAATCGTTGTAAAACAACAGTTTGCATCTGCCACAGCCATTAACACAATGGAGAAGTATTTCTTATAGTTATAATAATTCGAACCACTGTGTGAAGGTGATTTTATTCTGACGTATTTACCATCTATTGCCCCAACGCAATTTGGAAAATTAGTTTTCTTATAAAAAAGCTCGGAGTTCGAATTCCAAATAGATTCATTTGGTTCTGGCATTTCATTAGGCTGAAGTATATTCCATATTTGTATACAGGTATGTTTGACAATATCATACGCAGTAGAACGCCCAATCAAGAAGTCTTCACTTATTGTGTTTAAATCCATACCTTTGGCAAGATACCTAAAACAAAATGTAAAAATAACACAGGCCAACAACGAAAAAACTTTTTGATAATTTTAACTTATTTCTGCGTAAATTGGTCTCCTGATTACGAAAAAAATAATAAAAATGTTGTATCACCCACCAATTTCTCACATTTCATTATTATGTAATATTAAATTTTATGTACCAGAATGTATAGGATATATCTTTAACTACGGAATATTTTTTAAGTTGGCAACAGTATTCTAATGCAATCTGGTTGGCAATGAAATAAAAACTTTTTAGGTTAGTATTTCTAATGAATTTGACAGCTGTAAGTTTTTTGTCAGTTATTATAACCTCAAACTGCTGTGTGCTTTTAGTTTAAAAATAAAAATGGTTAATCGTGATTGTAAAGTTTCTCATAATGCTTTTTGCTATATATGTGGTAATTTTGTAAATTAAAAATCATCAAAGGAACATTACTGACTTTATAAAAAAAGTATACTTCGCTTATTTTGGCATAGAAATCAAGAATCAAGACAAGAGTTGGGTTCCTTACAAAGTTTGTTATGTTTGTGTCGAGGACCTCAGGAAATGGTCTAAAAAAGAAGATAGCTTTTAAATTTGCAGTACCGATGGTATGGAGAGAGCAAAACAATCACTTAGACGATTGTTATTTTTGCTGTATAGATGTTAGTGTCATGTCCGTGTGGTGTCCGGATATAAAGAATAGCACCACCCCATATCCTCCACTGGGTGTCGTAAAAGGCGACTAATGGACCTTAAGACCCAGTGCACTGTAACAAGCACCTTGGTTCACCCGAATGGTGGCGGGTAAACAACCAACAATCGCATTCCCAAAGAGGGTTAGTGTCAGGCAGGCGGCCGACTATAAAACCATAGCCAAAACTTTAAGCAACACGTCTGGAAGACGTGTTGCGCCGACCCCAAATAATAATAATTGGGATAAGGGCAGGGGAATGATGAGATGTTAGTGGATATATCTCTAAAAATAAAAAAGTTATTATCTATCCTAACGTTACGTCAGCGGATCGGCCGGTAAAACATGGACCTTGCTTTCCTGTTTCTGTGCCACCTGAGCATATTGATGATGTTTTACAGTCTAGCCCCGAATCTAGTCAAAGTCAACCGACTTATGACGATTTTCAATGTACACCGGATAATTTAAAACCACAGTTATTTGCACCAGCCGAATTAAATGATTTAGTTAGAGATTTAGGTCTGACTAAGGAAAAAGCAGAATCGCTTGGTTCTAGACTAAAAGAAAAACATTTATTGGAACCTGGAACATCTATTTGTCATTATAGAACAAGAGATGAACAATTTACTAAATTTTTTCGACAGGACGAGGATCTGGTTTACTGCCATGATATTGTCAGTCTAATAAATGAATTTGGAATTGAGTACAAAAAAGAAGATTGGAGACTTTTTATTGACTCATCAAAAACAAGCTTGAAAGGTGTGTTATTAAATAACGGAAATACTTATGCTTCAGTGCCTGTAGCACATTCAATTCATATGAAGGAAACTTACCAAAATCTTAATATTATTCTAGAGAAAATTAGCTATGCATCTCATGATTGGATGGTGTGTGGTGATTTAAAAGTTATCTCCATGCTCCTTGGTCAACAAAAGGGATTCACAAAGTTTCCATGTTTTATATGTGAATGGGACAGCAGAGCAAGGGATCAACACTGGTCTCAAAAGCAATGGCCCTTAAGGACAACCTTGATACCTGGCATAAAAAACATTTTAAATGACACTTTAGTTGACCCCAAGAAGATTCTTCTACCACCACTCCACATAAAGTTGCGCTTAATGAAGCAATTTGTTAAAGCTTTACCTAAAGATGGCGATTGTTTTACATATTTGTGTAGCAAATTTCCTCATTTATCAGAAGCTAAACTAAAAGAAGGGATTTTCGTCGGGCCTGATATCCGTAAATTAATGTTCGATTCAAACTTCGAAGCAACGATGAATGAGAAGGAAAAGGAGGCTTGGATATCATTTAAAGAAGTTGTGATTAAGTTTTTGGGAAATGTGAAAGCTCCGAACTATAAACTTATCGTAGGTAACATGATAAACAAGTTTAAAACTCTAGGTTGCCTGATGAGCCTTAAAGTCCACTTCTTGCACAACCATCTTGATTTTTTCCCTGAAAACTTAGGTGATGTAAGTGAAGAGCAAGGAGAACGGTTTCACCAGGACATAAAAGAGATAGAGAAACGATACCAGGGACGGTGGAATACCACAATGATGGGTGATTACTGTTGGTCACTACACAGAGAACAACAAAATGCTATTCATAGAAGAAAAAGCTACGCACGAAATTTTACGGAGAAAAGGGAGAGGAAGTACAAAAAAATTAGCATCTAGTATTATGATTTAAGCAATTAAATATGATTTTAAGCAAAAATATAACAAATTTAAAAAACTGTCATTTCTTTAATTTTTATAGATCAAATTTTCCCAATTTTTTGAAATATTCATCGATATCATATTGTGAGATAATGGTGGGTGATAAAAAAAAACTGCTATTAAATACGGTTTCAGCATCCAAAAATGCATAAGATTTAGGAATTTTTTTTGTTGGCCTGTGTAATTAATTGAACACAATTCAAAAAACTTAATTTAAATCTTATTAGGTACATATTCAATACCATAATCATGATATTAAAATTTAAATCTTTTGCTTTTCAGTACAATTTCTGCAAAAAAAATGGAAAGCCGTAAGAGATTATTACATGCGTGAAAAAAAAAAAGAAAATGAAGAAAGAAGTGGTAGCGCAGCAAAGAAGAAGAAAGCATGCCCGTATTTTAATTTATTGCAGTTTTTAAAAGTTACCAAACAGTCAAGGAACTCATTTTCAAATGTAACTTCTCCTGAAAACACTGATAACGATGACAGTAATATAACTGGCAACAACGACGATGAAGAGCTTGATGAACAATTCAGATCCACAGAAGTGGACTCACCACTGTATCAACCGTCTACCAGCCAGCCAGCGTCATTGCAAACACCTGTATACCAAAACCAGCCGTCGACGTCAAATCAGACAGTGTCATCGCAACCACCTGTATCCCGAACAAAAAATAAAAAACAAACACTGACACTGTTTCAAGTCTCTTCTCAAAAAGTTTGATAATGATGATAAGGATCCTAACCGATTTTTTTTATTATCTTTTTTGCCGGAGATGTCCAAAATGACAGAGAAACAGAATTTCGAATTTCGCATGGAAGTTATGAAAGCATTAAATAAAGTCAAGTATCAAATTCCAGAGCAGCACACACAATCAAACTGGCCTCATTTTTCATCACCCTTTTCCGATTCCCACAGCAACAGCAGTAATCAATACTACCCGACACCAGTAAATAGGGGATACACAACACAGGCAAATGAATATCACTCCAATGAAACAAATGAATATGATGAAACATAGAACACTGTGCAGCTTGTTCATTTAATCTTTATATTTAAGTAAAATAATAATTAAAATACTTTAAAACTTACTTGAGTGTTATTATTAATCTTTCCTCTGGGCTGATGGCTAGTCTCATATTTGTGTCCGATTTAGTAATAAAAGGTTTTATGTGATGTAATAATTCTTGAAAAACATGTACATATGGTAGTAGTTTTTAAACATGTCTGGATTTGCGCATACACGTTCATATAATGCATGGAACTGTCCATATATCAGCCTCTCACTATTGAGTGGGTTTACCCAGCTTCTTTTTTTGGTATCATCTTCTGAATATGCTTCATAAATACACAATATTTTCAATGGATCCATCGCACTTGATGACACAAACACCCTGTACCAACGCTCGATAGTAACTGAATAAATTACGCCCGTCTGGCAGCTCAACCGAAATTCAGTTGAACGTAAAATAAGTGACCGAAAATACGCGACTCACAACTCATAAAATTACGCTCGTTTGTCTTCACCCTTAGGCTGAGGCTACATTAGTCCGCGATGCGACCTGCGACAGAGGAGCGACTTAATCAAATAAATGAATACTCACGTATATGGCTACACTTTACATCAAATATTACTAGCGATCTTTGATTTCTTTATGCGATAGGAATAACATTATTGTAATCACGACATCGGCTACATCAACCTATCAGCGAAATTGAAGCGAATTTTTAAGAAAATTTCTCACTTGCACGACTAGTTCAATAGTTCTACTAAATATGCGTGTGGCTACATTATGCGTATAGTAAAACGCGATGGATGATTAAAATTTGATCGCATTCTAAGAAAACGACCGATTCAAATTGAGTCTTTGTTATGATAGCGGCTACATTATTACTGCACTTGAGAACGTAAAAACCAAATGCTCTTCAGTAATATTAAATGGCTACATTATTTGAGCGAATTTAAATGAATGAGCGATTTATTTTGCGAAAAGTTCAAAGTTATAGTTTTAGTGGATCCGCTGTCAAGTGGCTACATAATTACGCTACGGACAGACGACTGAGGTGCGGGTGACGGGGGGAATACTTGTGCACTCGGCGCTCGCTGACGACGCTGCGACGCGTTCAAACCAGTTTGTTTTGGTCGCTCTTCAAAAGAGGTTTATCTACGATGGACGTTGAGTTATTTGTATCCGAAATACAAGCGCGTCCTGCAATATGGATGGCTAAACATGGAGCACACAAAAATAAAGTAGTTATTAAACGTTTATGGGCGGAAATAAAGGAGAAATTCCCAGAATGTACAGGTAACTATTTTATTATTATTTTAAACAAAAACTTAAACAATAATTATTGTCCCAGTAATTGCTTGTCCCATAAATATTGATTTATTTTGTTTCTTATCACCACGGCGTTATTTGAACTTCGATTGTTGGTACGACCCGACCTGGCCTTTCGTGATGAAGATAGATTGATGGTATAATCCCAATCAGATGGTTTTTCTTTATCAATAATAATGTTATGCAATAAACAGCACGTCTTTATAATAATTTCAGCATTTCCTTTTTTCGTTTCAATAGGCTTATTTAAAATTTGCCATTTCTTATAAGTTATGCCAAAAGCACATTCAATTGTTTTTCGAGCTCTAGATAAACATTTGTTAAAGTGATATTTTTGATCGTCTAAGACACTTTGGGGATACGGCCTCATCAAGTACCGTTTTAGGGGGTATGCTTCATTTCCTATTAGAAAGGTGGGGCAAATAGTATTAGTGGCGGGCAGGCGTTGATTCTGTGGCATATTAAATCTTCCTTCACTCAGCAATTTGTTCAATTTAGAAAAGTGAAAAGTTCCACCATCACTTTGGGATCCCCACCCCCCCCACTTCTATTGTTAAAATTCTTCTATTTGCGTCCGCCACAGCTTGTAACACAATTGAAAAATAATGTTTGTAGTTATGGAAAGCAGATCCTGTTTGAGGAGGTTGTCTAATGCGACAGTGTTCCCCATCAATTGCACCCACACAATTAGGAAATTGCCACGTGGTGTAATAATAATTCATTGAACTTCGCAAAATTTCTTCTGTTGGTTTTGGCATATGTATTGGTGATAGTTGATACCAAATTGCCTTGCAGGTTTCATAGACAATAGTTGATACCGTTAATCTTCCTAGGCGAAACGACTGCGCCAAAGCTCGAAATGACAGCCCCGTTGATAAAAATCTGTAATTGAAAAAATAATAAATTAATTTGCAGATATCGAGTTAAAGAAGAAATGGAAAAACTTAAAGGACACATATAGAAGAGAGTTGCGCAAAATCCCAAATCCACGATCTGGAGCTGGAGCTGATGATGATGCAGACACGTCAACTTGGCCGTATTATGAAATATTGAATTTTCTAAAAGATGAAGTGATTCCTGAACGGAATACCGGAAATTTGCAAGATGGAGACGAAGAAAGCAATACAGGTACCACATATACCGGTCAGGAATCAGATATAATATATCTATGGATTCATCATCAACAACTTCATCTAAGCGTAAGAACGTCCAAGACATAAGACAAGATTTTCTGGACTTGGAAAATAAGAAATTAAAAATTTTGGAGCAACAATTAAACAAAGATTCACAGGAAAGCGCCACTTATGATATGGAAGATTATCACTTCTTTCAAAGTATTTTGCCGCAAATGAAAAATTTCACGGCCATGCAAAAAAATAGAGTTCGTCAAAAAGTTATTCAAGCCATCATGGATGAGTCTGTACCCGAGCCTTCATATTCTTATTCATATTCAGGTTACAGTACACAACAATTGTAAATTATAACAATCATCTAAGGCGCATCACACACCAAAACTAAAAATGTTTTGCATTATACAATACATTAATTATCGTATATCCACATTTATTTAGTAAACAACACATCACATTCCTATACGTCACACAAATGTATCAGGTACAATATTTATTCACATTTTATTATTATACTGAACACGTATTTGGTGTGTGGTGTGCCTAAACAATCTTTAATTATATTTTTTGTTTTGTTCATGTGCACCACGGAGTCGTTTCTGATAAAAGCGCTTGTCTTTGTTGTGTGATGTTCATCGTAGTCGGTTCCTTTTTTTTATAACATGCGTACAGAAAATGTACTAATAAAAACCTATAGAAGAATTGGTTATATTGATTTGATTGAAATAAAAACGCATTACTTAATAATTAGTATTTCATTGCTTACCTGATTGTCACAAATAATTTCTCTTCTGGTAAAATACAATTCCGAAAACTCGTATCACTCTAATCATCATTCTAATCTTTTCCAAAATATAATCAAACGTTTCAACTTTCATTCTTGTATATTCAAAGAATCTTTCTGGAAACTGACGTAGTTTTTCATACAAATGATGAAATTCTCCATATTTACCGCGCTCTTTATTTATTTCGTGAATCCAACATAATCTCTTTTTCAAAAATAGTTCGTACTTTAGGTAAGAGCTTTCAAGCAAAAATCCAAGGTATGGTTTTGACAAAGCCATTGCACAAATACGCGTCTACACAAAGCTACAGCTATTTATCGACTGTGTATCTACCACCCGCGAACTAAACGACATCCCCTCCCGCGCGCCGGCGCCGCCGCGCCGCGTGCGTCGCCTCTGTATGCTTTCTATGTAGCCACCTTGACGCGGAGTCGCCGCGATTTTTTTAAGATCAATAATAATGCGATGAACAAGCGAATTCACGGCGAAATCGCTGTTTTTCCCTTTTTATAGTGTAGCCGCATAAATCGCTCTTGCTAATTCATTTTGAAGCATGTGTTGTGTAGCCACGCCATCGCCGAATTTACGCCGGATTTTCGCTTACAATGTAGCCATACCATGTTTATCTTGTTTCGCTCTTCCAGTCGCATCGCAAATCGCTGCCTAATGTAGCCTCAGCCTTAGGCTAAGAACTCACGGAGCGATTTTTTCCCGCGCCCGCCGCGGTTGCGGAACCGCGAATTTATTTTCAAACTCACGAGACCGGTTAATCGCGCGGTCCCGCAGCCGCTGCGGGCGCGATCATCGCCCGCCACGTTTGCGGGCGACTATCGCAACCGCAGCGGCAGACGCAAGACCGGCCTCTGCGCCACTGCGATCGCCCGCCAACCGACCGCAGAGCGCGCGGGAGCAAACCGCAGAGCTTGCGGGCGACCGCGGCCCGCGCGATTCTACAAGTTGCCCGCCGGTGCCGCGAGAGCCGCAAACAATCGCACAGTCTGCGGGCGTAAACCGCGTCGTGAGTTGTGCTTTTGTTTTTTACATGTAAATCTGCTTTCTACAGAGTCTGCGGGCCCGCCACCGCGGCGGGCGCGGTAAAAAATCGCTCCGTGAGTTCTTAGCGTTAGACTGCGCAGCAGAGAGCGGGTTATAAAATGTGGCGGCTTCCGAACACCAGTGGCTGTCGCTCGCTTCTGACACTGTTACAAAAGTGGCGGAAGCGCGCGACAGCTGTCGGTGGTCGTGGTCGGTGGCCCATTTGCGCCTAGCCTAAAACCAGCCTAACCAGTTATGAAAATGGATAAAATATTCTTATTTCATAACCAGTTAAGAAAAAGCGAATAAAAATTCTTCTTTCATAGATAGTTAAGAAACATAGTTAGGAATATGGACTAAAGGATCTGGACAGGCTCTTAAGAACTTTGCAGCCTGCCAGAGCATAATTGCCGATAGTGTGCGCTAGCGTGTAGGATGCCGAAGGATCCTTTTCCTTACCGATGCCGATAATGGGCGCCGGGCCTTAGCCTGACCCCGATTCAAAATGCGACTGTGGCGCGGCCAGAAAGTACCACGCAAAATAGCTTTGATAAATAAATATATATTGATAAATCACTAGTTTTTTCATTTTTTCAATTTTGATGATGTATCCCACACGTCCAAACATAAAAAATCGTGTTTTTACTCCTACGTCCATTAAAAAAATGCAGGCAAAATAGCTTCTATATTTGATCATATGTGATTCATGAACGTACTAAACTTGGTACAAAATATGTCCGATGAATCATAATGAAAACAGATGACAATACGAAAGTAGTTTGCAAGTTATGTTCCTGTCAGTATAAATTCAGTGGAAATACCACTACTTTAGTGAATCACTTAAAAAAGAAACACATAATCCAATATAGTGAAACCGTTGGCACAAAACCCAGGAACGAATGTGCAAGTAGTGAGGGTCAGGTTTCAATAATTGACTTGCCAATGCCAAGTGTGTCTGGTGTTTGTGTGTCGGAGAATCGGGAGGAGAATAATATGCCTGGCAGTTCTGTTCCTGCACCTCCTCAGCCTCCTCTAAAACGGGCGAGACAGATGCGCTTAACTCCGCCTTATAAAATAAACCAAAAAGCTGGTGATGACGCCTTATTAAACCTAATAACTATAGATATGCAACCCCTACAAATAGTTGAAAACGAAGGTTTTATAGCATATTCAAAAATATTAAATCCTGATTACGTATTGCCATCAAGAAAAAAATTAACACAAATGCTGGAAGAAAAATATATGCAGTTCTGAAATTAAAAAAAAATTACAAGACGTAGAAAATATTGCCCTAACAACTGACATTTGGAGTTCCGACAGTCAAAAAAGTTATATTAGTGTTACTGCTCATTTCATTTTAAATTCAAAATTACAATCGCTAGTTATATCAACATCGGAACTTGCCGACCAACATACCTCGTTAAATATTGCAAACGCTTTGCGAGCTATTTTAAATGAATAGAACATTTTCGATAAAATTGTTACTATTGTGACGGACAATGCCTCCAGCATGAAAAAGGCTGTAAAAGATTTTTTAAACAAACGAAATCATTTCTGTGTTGCACACACCATAAATTTAGCCGTCAAAAACTGCATACAAACAGAAAATGATGCATTTCCACATTTAAAAAATAGCGCTGTGCTAGAGGTCATTTCAAAAAGTCGCGCCATAGTTACTCACTTTAAGCAGAGCATAAAATCATCCAATGCACTGAGAGAAATGCAAAGCCAGATGAATTTAGATATAATAAAACTCAAACAAGACGTACAAACAAGGTGGAATTCAAGTTTTTACATGTTGCAGAGATTATTAAGAACCAAAGTTCCCCTATCTGCAACATTACCCCTGCTTACGTCACCTCCACCAAGCTTGACTGCAGAGGATTGGTTGATAATAGAAGACTGTGTTGCTCTTTTACAGCCAATGGAAAAAGTCACATCCGTGTTATCTGGCGAATCGTATCCGACGCTATCGTGTATAATTCCAATAGTCAGAGGACTACAAAATTCGGTACAAAATAAATCTCCGAAAACCGAAGCTGGAAGACATGTTCAGCGGTCGCTGCTGGAAGTCATTGACAGAAGATTAAGTGTCTATGAGTCGAACTGAACCGCAGCAAAGGCCACCTTATTGGATCCACGTTTAAAAAAAAAAGGATTTGGTGTAGAGAACAATGCCGAAAATGCAGTTAAATTTGTTCTTGAGGAATTTGCTCAATACCTGGCTCAACACCGACCAGCTGAAGAAAACAATCGGTTGCCGACTGTGTCTACTACGGCGCAAACTTGGACCAGCAGATGGAGATGATGATGAAATCTGGGAATATTTTGACAAAAAACTAAATCAAAATATAACACAACAAACACCAATATCGTCCGCTACAATGGTTTTAAAACAATATTTAGATATACTAGATACTACTAGCCCTACTTAGATAGAAAACAAAATCCGCTACAATTTTAGGAACAGCGTAAACATATTTTTCCAACACTTCATCGAATAGCCTTTAAGTATTTATGCATACCGGCTTCCTCTGTCCCATCAGAGCAACTATTTTCTAAGGCTGGTTTGGTGACAAACCAAGGGGGGAACAGGCTTAATCCAAAAAAAATAGACCAAATATTGTTTTTGAACACGTACTGTAAGTCTTGAATATCTTTCAATCTGTCTTATAAATATATATTAGTATATATTTATATATTTAATAGGCTCGCCCCCTATTACATCGGACTTAAACATAACTGGCGAAATGTGGGTGTACTATTAGGTAAACCTTGTAAGGCGAAACGTATACTTAAAGTTTTAATTTTTGTAAAGTTTTCTGATGTTTTCATTCAAACATCTGAAATTTTACCACAAGGCGCCAGCCAATACTCAAGACACAATATAAAATATGCAATAAATAAAAAATATATCACGGTCCTACTTCGTGATTGTGTACGCTTCGCCTTATTTAGATTACATTCGTTATATTTGATCCTAATATAAGAAATTACATTGTGTTAAGTAAGAATTTTAGAGTCGTTTTTATTTTAGTTACTTAAATATTACAAATTTTATAAAAGTTTGAACTTACAATGTTTTTTTTTCTTTTGTAGTTAATTTGAACTTAAGACTGAAATTCAGAAATAAGTGCCATTATACAGTCATTTTTATATAATTACTTACCAAGAAAGTATTGTTGAATTTAAGACTGATTTTTATTTTATTGATATTTTAATTTTAGGTTTATAGGTACATAAGGTCTATTAGGTCTATTTCAAAGTTGATTAGTTTGTAATATAGTTATTTTTATAGAGTTATCTAAAAGATATTTTTAGAACTAAAGACTGTTAGTCATTCAGAAATAAGTGCATTACTTAGATGTTGATTAGCTTTTTTATCGATGTTAATTAATAGATAAATTACCAAATACCAAGCGACACGGCATTTAATTTAATGATTAAAGGACAATTCGATTTATTTTACTTTTTTATTATTTACTAGGTAAACTAAACGTTACCATTCATTTGTGTCACTTTGTAATTATCGATATGTAAACACTTGTGATAATAATAAACATCTGATTTTAGAACGAGTTCTTTTTTATTTCACTACCATTAACTCGGCGCCACGCTGCCACCCGTCGGACCCGACCGGCCGACCCGGCGAACCGTGAACGTAGCAAACTAGCACAGCCCGCGGAACGCACGATGCACCGAGTTGACCATTTATTATTGACTCGGACGGACGCCACGATGCGACGAACCGTAAGGCAGACTGCGTCGAGTCAACTCGAGTTGCAACCCGAGTTGGTAACCGAGCTAACTCGAGCTACTCGAGTTACCAAAATGGCGACTCGGCCCATCGCTAGTTCGTCTATTCTTGAAAACTTGTTTACTAAACAAGTTTTCAAGAATAGACGAACTTATCTGAAGACTCTAGCTTTTGACCTGATAAAACCTCATTTAGAGGACCGATTTTTATACCAAACTTTGCCGATGCATCTCCAGATAAGTATTGGAGGTATCTTAGGAAAAAAGCGGTCTTCTGACACTCCAACCCCTTCTAATTCCAATTCTGGAAGATGCTCGTTTTGTCCCAGAACAAAAGACCGTAAATCACGCACTCGTTGCGATAAATGTAAAAAAATTATATGTTTAGAGCACCAGACAAAGATTAGTCAAAATTGTTAAAAAAAAAAATTTTTATTTTGCCTAATTGTTACTATTGAGACTGAAATAAGTGCCATAAAAGTCCTATGTAAGTTAATTCATAATAAATGTTTATAAACATTTATTATAAAACATCATTTTCGAATAAGAATAAATTCTTATTCGAAAATGATGTTTTATTTACAGGGGTACACCAGCACCCCAGGGTACTGTTACTTTAAGTCTAATATGGGTACGGTTCTAGGGTTAAATGTACTGCGAACAACTCTCTGATATGCCTTGCAAAGGTACGATCAGACGGGCCTCTGTACAAGAAGACCAGCTGTCTTAAGTTATATATTTTTAATTAGTGTCTATAAATGACTATGATTGTAACCGAAACTGGTTTTTTTTTTAAACTTTTCCTTACATGGCTCCAATTCCTCCACTCTCCTTTATGTGTAAGTATTTATTGCTGCTAATAAAAAATATGATTTTTGGGAACAACTAGAGTGCTAAACTTACTGACGTTGAAACATTGTTACAAAAACATATCAGCTCAGAATGACAAACAAGAAATGAACTGCAATACTTTTAAAGAAGAACTAGCTGGCTCAGGGTCTCAAGAAGGTGCAGAAAGTAATGAAGAAATTTGTGAGCCAAATAATGTAATTAATAATAAATTAATATAAGCCAAATAGTGTATAAAATTATACTAACGTTATGATTTTTAGGACCACCTTTAAAATAAGACGGTCTATTGGTAATTTTTGTTCCAAAATGTTTTTCTTACTTTTTTACCATCCCGTCGGTATCAATAAGTGTACCTATAGATAACATTGTTCATAATTTATTTTGATAGCCCATAATATTAGGTACACCCAACTGTCAATCCAACAAAATGGCTGGCTCATGAGGAGCAAACTTGACATAGTCCATGCCGTTGAGTTGAAAATTCAACACAATCCATTGTTAAGAAGCAAATGCACCATTGCCTGTCAAACATTTTTTTTTTTATATAAAGGTGCTTACAGCATTCATTTACCAATTCCATCTTTCTTTTTCACTGCAAAGAATCCCAAACTAACTTTTAGAAAAAAATTGGCGACCATAACACCTAGATGTTTAAGTGTGTTTTTCTCCATACCTAATAACGTGGACAGACGCGTTTTTACTCTTAGGTTAAAGTAGCAAACGCCTAAATCAAAAATACCATGAAGGTCGAACAACTTTAAACACGAAAGATGAAGATTAACAAGTTAGGAACCCGATTTGTAGTTAAAAATTAGATATTCCTCCACAAACAACCGACATTTGAGTGAGACTGTGTTACGTGTTACCATGCTGGATGAGATGTGGAAATACAAAACATCAAAGTAAATAACAAGCCCAATACAACAACCAGCAGAATAGTTGCATTCTACTTTAAATTTTATGCCCTGACTTTGTAAGCCAAACTTTCATAAGCGACATCACAAACGACTTCGAACTCCCCCAATTCACACAACTAAACTTAACAAGTCAGTACTCTATTAATAACCATACTAACTAAAGCTATGATAACATTTTTAACTTTGTATCATGTTTAGGTTACTGCCGAAGACACTGAACAGTGAACAGTGAATGGTAACACCTTTTCCTACACAAGTACACAGTACACTAACTATGGGTCTAAAGTTAAAAGTAGTCTAAAGTTCTAAACTTGTCGAACGAAGCTTGTTAAAACAGACAGATTAAACAAAAGACCATAGTCAATGCTTGTCCTCTACAAACCATAGACACATTTTAGTCGATTGTTGGAAACTTAGCGCGCAATAAAATAATTTAAAAGATAAGCCTTTGTTATGCAGTCGTAGTGGTGTGGTTCGTCATGTGAATATTAACGACATTATCTATACTCTATACTATATTTTTTTTGGTGCTATTGGCATATCAGCCGTTTTAGAACCTAATGGCTTGGCACGCGACGATGGCAACTTGCCATCGTCGCGTGCCAAGCCAAATCGACACTTGCCATTGGCAAGTGTCGATTTGAGCTTATTTTCTTAGAAAATTGGTAGGCCTATAGTGTAGTACGCTACCTGTGTCAAAACCACTGTGCTTGTGCAGCTACTGTGGCTGCTGCCTGCTGAGAACTTCAAACGGCGGAAATTTTTAAGTTTTAAGTAATTAAACACATATTAAATGAGAAAATAACGAATCTAGTGTAATAATTGGACCTTAAAATGTCGAAAAAAAGGGATCAGGCCATTTTATTTTTTTGTGCAATTACTTACTTGTTTGATCCGTTTGGGGTTAAACCCTTGAAATGTGGGGCCCGAGTGCAAATATGCTTTTTAAGGATCTAGCGAAGCGTCTTGTAACACTTCCCGTGGGCCATAGGCAGGTTTTTACCTCACACCAAGTTTCAAAATTGTCATCCAATGTGGCAGTGCCGCCAGCCTTTGGGCACACTTCCAGCCGGCAATGATGCGAACGAAGTTTTTGATGCTATTTTTAAGCATTTCTTTTTCTTCTGGTAAATAATTTCGTAAATATCTTAGTTTTAGTTTTATATAATAATTAATGTTAATTTATTATGTCATAATCGTTCCTTTACTACTAGCATGCGAACATATTCGGTACGTAATAAAGATAATATTTTACAAGTTTAGTTTGTCGATCGGTGTGTTTCCGCTATTGTCTGAAATAGCTGAATCGATTTTGATTCGACTTTACTGGCAGTTTGTTAATGTAACAAGGTTAGGGAGTAACTTATGCTACTTATATTTTAGAGTATTTTAATTTTGAAAATAAACTAATTAACTTGATTGTTAAATTTACACGGATAAAGTCTCGGGGACAGCTATTATGCTAAAATATCAATAATAATAAGTATCTCAGATACATCTTTTTTGACTTTAAGATTATAAAACATAAATATAAAATCTTAAAGGACATAAATAATTATATGTACTGGTTGTTTTCGATTCGTTTATCAGATTTAAAAATAAACTCAACAGCTATGTGACAAATTACGTCACTCTGATATTTATATCACTTGATTAGAATATTAGAAATAATAATAAAACGTTATTATTATGTATAGCAAACGCAAGAAAATTCAACAACAAGATCTGGTATTCGACAATACTACAAGAGATAGTATCCCAAAGAGAGGATACTACTCAGAATTAGTTTCAGAATTGTCAAAAGATGATCCCACTAAAGATGTTTGTACCAAGAAACGAATGAAATTAATATTACAGGTTTGTAATAACAGTAATGTTACAATTTTGTGTAGCTATATAATAATGTATAAAACACTGTCATATTAATTAAGCCCGGAAAACTGCTATGAATTAATAGTATAGATCAGCAAAATTGAGCTTATATATTCTGTGCCGTTAGCTTGTCGCATCTGTGGTGATACTGGTGATGTAACGCTTTGACATCCTCATTCCTCAGCTGTTCGGATGAGCGGCAAACCAAAACACTTGTTGACATGTATACCTACTATACATATTTTTAATTCGTTTATAGTTTTACTCTGTACACACTATTTACTGTATTATTTTAGGATAAGTCCACAGGATAACATGGTCACTTTTGCAGGCAAAAACGGACAAATTGGCGCCTATGTTAGTCTCTTTACCAAAACCGCAAAGACCTAAACTACTGTTGCCCCCTGGTCGGTGGACGACTTACAGAGAAGACGAAAGTATTGTAAGTAGAGTTTGTAAAACCCAGACTTTTACACGAGTATTATCAGTAAATTCAGTACTTATTCTTAGTCGAGGTAATACGTTTGTTCAAACAAATCTTAGCTTGATATTCTTTTAATTTCTTTCTTTTTCCAGCAATTTCCGTTCGAAACGTTTGTGCCGAAACTACAGTTTTTGAGCATTGTGTTGCCTAAAGAACTCCCAAGATTAGTGAAAATTGAGCGGTTGAGAAGGAAATTTCTTGCTGCAAATATAAAGGTTCGTTAACCGTGTTGTTATAGAGTAAGTTAAATCTTGCGTATTTGAATCCTGGATCCGCAAAGGTGTGTGTGAAGATAGATATAATTTCACCATCATCTGGCCCATTTAGCTTTTGAATTTAACTTACTAATCAGCTAGTATAGCTATAGTAAGTTAAGTTTTAAGTTAGTTCATTGAAATATTTTTCTGTAATGATAGCCTTGCCTTACCTAGTTTTTAGATAGGCCTATAGAGGAAAGTAAGTAAGTACAGGGCCCAAGTGTACAAGTACAAGCATGTTTTATTTAATTCACCATGGTCATATGACATTAATAAATAATGGTAGTGTGAGCTTTGTGTTAGCAACCTTTATGACATGTATTGAGCTACTTACATTGAGTCTGGACGCTCCTCCTCCTACATAGCTCTAGGGCAAGCTAGTTGTAACATGTAGAAGCCAGTTTCTAGCTTGCTGGCCACAATGTGTAATTTCTTTCAGTATGCGAACAATTTGAATAATGATTTAATTAAAAAATAAAAATAAATATACCTCAACATTCCCACAATGCAATCTAGTCTAAAATCAAGTATATGAGAGTAACTTGTGTTATGAGACCAGAAAACCAACAAACACACCTTTATATTTCTACATAGATACATAATAACCACTTGCACATCCGTGGATACTATGGTATCCAAAAAAAATATACCGGCATCCGTCCTGGATACTATAGTATCCAAAACGATTTGTTGTGAATATTACCATCTAGTATTAAAATGCGGAACTAAATGAGCGTTATGCTTGTACAAAATCGTTATCTATGAAATAATGGACTTGACCAAATAAAAGATGGCACTGTAAGTTGCTTAGTTATTTAAAACAAAAACATTAAACTTTAGTCAGCGCCCAACCGTGTTTGTTGTTGTAGGGAGAGTGTATTTTGATTTGATTTGTTTAGCTGCTAAGAATTAATTATATATCGACATATTAGTATCATTTTAAAGGGAATTGAATCTAGTTTTGTTTTTAAGTTAAAATATATTATAGTTTATGCTTACGAAACAAATTAATTGAAAGTTTTGTTTAAATTTACTCGGACATTCGTATTCAATCTGTTTCTCAAGAAATATTATATTATTATAAGATTTTAAGATTATAATTATCGAATATTAAAGTATATAAGTTCAATTTATATGTACATTAATTTCTTTGCTGTAGCTATTGCTATTATTTAAGCTGGTACAAGAGTTTTTACGGGCATAGTTCCGCGCGGATCGAAACGGCGAGTAGTGGACGTATGACACAAGTTTAGGTATTTGGGCCGGACGTTAGAGTGGTTATAGAAAGAAATAAATTCAGACACAGAACAAATGATCATGCCATCACACAAACATTTGTCCTGGGTGGGAATTGAACCCACAACGTCCAGGATAGTAGTTAGGGCCACTAACCCCTAGACCAACAGGCCTGTAGATGATTATATTATATCTAATTAGAAGAAGACTATAGTATCTCCAATATCTGATTCCAAACATTAGAGATAATAACTTAGTGGTTGCTTATATGGTAAGAGGCTACTCATTTCTTAATTAGCCATTTGCAGGCCAGTGTAAAGAGCATTGGCTTCGTGCCTAAATTTAATTGTATATTTTATATGTCTGTAACATACTAAAACTAGAGTTTAAGTTTAAATAAAATTATTACTCTTATGGGCTTTAAATGTTTGTAGCAAAATATTTTTATAAGTAATTAATAATTCTTTTTTTTTTTTTTCAGAAAATGCTCAGGGAGCTGGGCATACAGCCATACTGGTTGTTACCTATTGAAGAGTTAAAGGTCACAGATGAAGAGCACTACGGCCTCTACAGTCCTTTCCCTAAACTTGACTTGGAAGTCTTTGACAATACTGATTTTGATTGCCGGTAAGAGCAGATTACATTGACAGTGTATGGGAGGCCCACCATCACCTTTTGGAGTAAGACTGTTGCGATTTGGAAGAAGTTGGGATTAGAGCTTAGAACAGTCTCTCCCACAAGAGCAACAGTATTTCTTGTAATAGGTATTACAAGTAATGGGGTAGAGGTTAAAGGGATGTCAGTAGACCCCCTGAACACCAATTATACTAATAACCTTTTTATCTGGCGCAATTGCAGTAGTTTGCAAGCCTTCCAGCCTACGACTTCGCCTACGCGAATGTAGGTTATAGTTGCGAAGACATTACGATGTGACATAGTCAGTTAAAAAGTAGCCTATGTGTTAAACATGCCTAGGTATCTGCTAACTTCGTAAAAACATTTCACCTAGTTGATCCAGTCGTTTGAGTAGTAGTGATAGAG
Source organism: Chrysodeixis includens (assembly GCA_941860345.1). Lineage (NCBI taxonomy): Eukaryota > Metazoa > Arthropoda > Insecta > Lepidoptera > Noctuidae > Chrysodeixis > Chrysodeixis includens. Next base: position 6,578,220 of record OW796111.1, on the reverse strand, counting down.
TAAGAATCCATCCATTCAACCATACTAACTAACTTTCACGTTTATAATAATATTGTCCAATGACCAATTTCGGCTACGGCGGCTAGTGTGACTATAGCACCAGCCAGCTACGCAGGACATATTATAGTACACTTGCGTACTCTCTGTTCCTTTACTCTCATAGCCCGATGGGACGGAAATCCGACACCACCTGAGAGAGAGATCAGGCGCAGGACTCCCATTTTTACGTGTCTTCTAAACACGCAAGCTTTGACATTTATTTCTAAACCGCACACAACATTTGAAAAGTCGGTGCGCCCCGTGGGGATCGAACTCGAGACCTTTGACTTGGCAGTCCTATGGTCTTACCAATAGGCTATCACAGCTTTGATTTATATCATATAAGTAGGGTATAAATGTTTGTGATTGTGTAGCGATATCGCTTGGTGTTGCAGTGTCCCGGACGAGTGGATGTCGCTGGGCGTGATCGAGGGCGAGCAGTACCCGTGCCCCGGCCTCGCCTTCATCCCCAAGGACGACTCCAAGCCCGGCAAGCCCGACGGTGACGTCATACAGACACTCAACAACCTCTACGAGGTCACTTATAATTCTTTTTATATCCCACTTATTTTATAAAGGCCTCTTCATCCCTTACGGTTGGACCAATTTTCATCAAATTCGGTATGGAATTAGCTGACGTCCTAGATTAACAAATAACGCTATTTTCTCACGACTGCGTAAAAAGAACATCAAAAGTAGGTAACTTTATCATTATATTTGTAATATTATTATTTGTAAGTAAACAAAATAAATTAACGCTTTATAATTTATGTCCCTCCTTTCACGTGTTTGCACGAAGGACTTGAGTTTCGCTAACTTCTCCTCTGTCTGTCGGCTGGATTTCTTTTTTAATTCTGATGTATTTCCAGTGGACCAATGTGGCGGCCATGAGTTACGACAAGGTGATCGACAAGTGGGATGTGATGGCATTAGACGGCACCAAGAGGCGATACATGTGAGTGTACGCTACGCCTTAGCGCCTATTATGGACAGGCTGTACACTAACCATAAGATAAGAAGAATAAGAAATTTATACCTTTGACGGGCCTGTTGGTCTAGTGGTTAGTGACCCTGACTGCTATACCGGAGGTCGTGGGTTCGATTCCCGCCCAGGACAAATGTTTGTGTGATGAGCATGGTCATTTACGGTCACTATTTCAATACAATTTTGTTATTTTATCATAATTAATATTCCTAATTATCTCAATCTGGCGATCTGAGTAAGTTATTGCCTGACATTTTTTGGATAAATGATTTGAATTTAAATTTGATCTGTGTCTGGGTGTAATTTATTTATACTTTGTATGTATTTTGAAATATATAAGTATGTTTATCGGTTGTCTAGTACTCATGACACAAGCTACTAAGTATGCTTAACTTGAGACTAGATGGCGTTGTGGGAATGTTGAGAAAAAAAAATACCTGTATCACCTGTGTTAATAACTGTTCGGCAGGATACCTCGTATCCGTCTGATGTTCAAAGCAGACGACCCTGAGACCTTCGCGCAGCGCATCAAGTTCGCCGTCGAGTTCCGGAAGGAGGTCGAGAATAACCTGAGGTCCGGTCACACCATTATGCCTACCACCCTTAGTATTATAGCAGTCCTGAAGCGAGACAGGAGTACAGGACACTACACGGCGTAGAGTGGCATCTCTCTTCCACAACTGCAATCAAACCAAATAATTTATTTCATTTTTCTTAAGGCAATAATACAGTAATAACTTGTTAAGTAATTTAGAGTACTGACTTAACTTAGCTGAAACTAGGTTTCAGGCAAAGAGTGCTTACATTATACATTAATTTCTGCTTATATTAAATGGTATTACTTTGAGACATGGTGGTGGCTCACTCCTAGTCGTTGAATTACCTTCTATCAACTGTCCTATAATAAAATATTAAGCCTATACGGACACCAGTGCCATTGCCAATTTGTTTTCCTGGCTTATTATCAATTCGATGTATTATACATAAAAACCTTTCACTTAACATTTTATATATTAGTGAATCATGGAAGGACTTGGGGGAGGCCTTTGCCCAGCTGTGGGACACTATAGGCTAGGACAAAAAATGAAGAACTTGCTTCGGCCTAATAGTGGGAAACGAAGTTTTAAGTCAGTGATATTTTAAACAAGTAATAAGAAAGTTTGAACTCATCACAGTTACAATCGCAAAGCAACGTTTTGTTTCACGTGATGTTTGCCAAGACGTTATGTTTGTAGGTTCTACCTGTACTTGGACTGCTTGCTGTTGGAGGGCCTGCCCATGATGCCGCTGCACAACATGCCCAGGATACTCAAGATGGTGCGCATCCACCGCCAGGCGAAGGAAGTCGACGAGGACCATGTGCACGCGCTCAAAAGTGAAGTAAGGACACTGACCATTGTGAACCTCAAATTAGTCTGCTTATAGTTATAAATACAGTTCCCCCATTTGGCAATTTCTACATTTTACTAATTTACGTTGTTGTTGCATACTTTTTGTTGTATAAACTGTATTTTCTGTTTTTAAAAGAGTAAAATATGGAGTTTCTTGCCGGTTGTTCTCAGAATGAAATTGGAACTGCGCCATTAGGGTCAGTAACGTTTTGAAAGTGCCTAAAAAGGCCTACTCGAAATAAAAACCTTTTGATTTTGATTTTGACTATGTAGCGCTACAAGGATCTCTCCCAGGTGGCCGAAATCGGAACTAATGCCGTGTATGAAAAACCATCACTTTTGACAGACAGTCGAGTTGACTCTTGTTGCGAATGTGCACACCAACGCTCTCATGTTAATGTCACCGTACCGTATTAAACCCCTTTAAAATAGAAATAACATTATGTTAATCAGTATTTATTTGCTGTGAAGGCTGCCGCGCCTATTAATTTTATGTAGATGGACATTTAGTCGGATTGAATGTCCGTCATTTTACAACTTTTTTATTAATATTAATTACAATGTAACTCGCAGGCAGAGTTGCTGTACAGAAAGATGGAAGGGAAAATGAAAATGATCTACACGATACAGAGATACAGCGACTTGTACAACTTTATTAACGTGCCGACGAAGGACTACGTGCCCCCCGTGCCTGACTATGGTACTGTAAATCAATGTTTATGTAACTACACCACACCACTACAGCCATACCTACATACTTACTTACATAACTATATATATCTTCGTCTTTATAATATTAGTAGAGTAACCCCGGTTCCTGGAAGGCTGATCAATTGAATCTGCCGTCACATCAACTAATCACGACTACGATTTGTTGACCATAGAACTTACAACCAATCACAGAGCTTAACATGAAAATGGAGAAGTGGGCGTGATCTAGCACCCTCTCACCCCGTAAAGTGTCACACGTTGTTTCCTAAGGCAATCTGATTAGAACATCTCTTCTTTGTATTTGCTCCGTGAAGTGAACTGTTATCACACAAATCGTAAGTTTGTTTCCCCGTGGTGTGCAGGCCGGCACCCGTGCGTGATGGAGGACTTCTCGGGGCGGCTGAAGTTCAACCAGTGGCACTCGCTGTACGTGCTCACCGAGGCCGTCGCCTGCATACACCTCGTCGTGGACGAGTGCCTCAAGGTAGATAGATAGATAGAATATTCTTCATTGCACACCACATGAAAACAGGTTTGACAAAAGTAAAGGTACAGGTAGGTATAATGTTACAATACGTGTTTAAGAGGCTTAAAGCTAGGTACAATTATGAACCCTGTTAGAGCACAGCAAAAGGCATTACAAAAAAATTAACGGTAAAAATTTGATGAAGAAATAGAACACAGTAAATTAGTACTTAAAAAAAAAAAACTTATTAGGTAGCATAGCATTATAACCATATTATTTATATTTATTATTAAATATATATAATTTAAACAGTTAAATAAAGATATGTAATATTTTTAAGTTACTATCTTTAAATTTACTATAACTGACGACCGAGATGAAAATGGGACATTTGTATGCAACAAGCGCCCGAAGTTGTGATGACGACAGAAAATGAAAAGTAAAAATCAAATTAATCCGGTAGATAGATAAAAAATATAACACCAATATTTGCCTTGGACTGAACGAACAAAACAATTGATAAAGATACGCTGCTTTTAAGTTTAGGAGAGGAAGCTTGTGACGTAACGATTTCGCAAAAAATATACGAAACATTGATGTGAAACGTAAGTTTATTCTTAATGTAACTACATCATTCAGGTAGAGTCGATGCTGTTCTTCACGGCTAACTACGGCAGGAACGCGAGCCTGGCCGAGTTCGACGCCGCACAACAGCACTGCACGTCCATGGTGAGAGCCAAAATCCTCTATTTTTACCCAACTGCCTCAGAAAGAGGGTTATGTTTTTCGAGTAATGACCTGACCTATATAAATTTACCTCGCAATATGGGTATCAAATGAAAGCTAGTGAAAATACCAACCCAAAAATATGAATATATTTACGTATGGTTTTTAATTGTTTCTATTAGTTTTTTACTTACTTAAGTCAATATATCATAACCGGTATCAGGTGAAACGTGTTACATGTTTGATGACAGTACCATATTATGGGAGTACTTAGTTGGTCTAAAGACGAAGCCAGGAGGTCATAGGAACTTGATCAGTAAATTGTGTTACCCTGTAACTTGATGGTAGAATTTAAATGGACAATCGCTACATGTTAGATGTTAGTATTGAAATTGACCTCAACGTTTTTGCCAAAAAGTGCCTAAAGTCTAGCATAATCACAGTTATTAACCTATACCACTTGGTTATACAGACGGTCAACGTTTCAAACAGATTGCTTAGTTAGGACAAACACAACATTATAGAACAAAGTCGTCTCCCGCGTCTGTCCGTCCCTATTTATGCTTAGATCTTTAAAACCACACAATCGATTTTGATGCAGTTTTTTTTAAACATATAGAATATTTCAATAGGAAAGTTTATATGTATAATACATCAGTATTTCTTGTTATCGTGACACGCACAAAGTTACTCAGTTAATGTATCAATAAATTCATTGCAGATGTTAAAGTATTTGAATATAAGTTGGCTGAACCAAACAGCGCACGCCATTAGGATGTCGTTTCGAGATGTCGGAAAAGGGTAACTTTGGTTTTAATTCTTATTGAGTTCTGGCTTACCGACAAGTCTTAAAGTAGTAGTATAACAGCTTGACGGCATAGAGTGGTATCTCTCGTCCACAACTGCAATAGTGTTTCTTTAAAAGATGGTCAAAGGCCCTTTGAGTGCTTAAAGTGGTCTCATATAAATATTCTACGACTTTAACACAACGCCATCTAGCCTCAAACTAAGCAGAGCTTGTATTATGAGTACTAGATAACTGATAAACATACTTATATACTTCTAAATACATACATACTATTCAGAAATTCAACCCTGACACAGAACAAATGATCGTGCTCATCACACAAACATTTGTCCTGGGGATCGAATTCACGACCTCTGGTATAGCAGTCAAGGCCACTAACCACTAGACCAACAGGCCTACATACAGAGGTTTAAAGTCAAGGCGAACGAATATAGCATATTATGGTGTGTAACTTTGTATATAGTAATATTTAAATGAGAATTTTGTTTTGACCCTTATAACAAGTAATTGATCGTTCACAGATGGTTCAACATATACGAGAAGAAATGGGAGTTCTACGGCGTCAGCAAGCTGTCTAGGTTCATGCAGCTAGTTCGGTTCAGGATGCAGGTAAAGCATAATACAAGAGCAAGGATTTACTTACTAAACAGTTATACGTAGAGACCAGATTATAAACAACACAAAAAGCGTAATAACGCGCAAAAAGTATATGTAAGAAAACCTAAAACGAAAAAATATCCAAAAACAAAAAACAGACATTATATCATCATTGATTAGCGTTTGAGACAACAGGGGTGATTTGAATTAGCCAGGGTCACACAGAGCATGCACTAGGGATCCCGTAACGCTGGCTTAGGTAGTAGAAGGGGCCCGGGGTGTTTTTAGTCGGTGGAAGTCAGTGGAAGAGGTACATCCCCACGTGCCTGCGGCGTGGATTGAAGTCAATAGCGTTTCACCACGGAAAAAATGGGTGATTTAAATAATGATAAATACCTTGGTTCAATATCCGCATACGGCCATCTGCTCCCAAGCTAAGCAGAGCTTGTGTTATGGTAATCAGACAGCTGATAAACATACTTATACAACGTGTAACAGAAATAACGCACATCCACAGACACCCCAAAAAGAATATCCTTTTTTATCCACAATTAATGTATTGAAACATTTTTATCATTTTCTTAGATATTTGTTTTTATTACATATTGTCAGAATAATTTGTACAAATAATTGGCAAAACGAGTGAAATTTGAAAGTGTGAACCGCTGTGAATTGCTAAAGCCTTATTGCATCGACTTAAGGCTCATTTTCGTTTACTTCGAGTGCTTTATGAAAATAGTGTCTACAATTTAATTATTTCTAAATATTTTTTTGGTAAAAAAAATATTTATTTTTATTAATGAAATGGATTCTGTTATCGATTCTGAACAAAGTAGTTTCAGGATGTGCGTTAATTATGTTACACGGTGTATATTTCTAAACATATACATATTATAGAAAAATCACACCCAGACACAGAACAAATGATCGTGTTCAACACACAAACATTTGTCCTGGGTGGGAATCGAACCCACGACCTCCGGCTTAGCAGTCAGGGTCACTAACCACTAGACCAACAGGCCCGTCATGTGTCATGTTCAATAAATGACTTTTGATTTTATTCTGTCGTTCAGTACGCGCTACGTTACTGCATCGAGCAGTCCATGCTGATGCTGGTGTCGATGCTGGAGACGCCCTGCCTGTGCACGTACTGGTGCCCGGACGACTTCGAGTGGGACTCCAACGACCTCCTCAACTCGCCCTTCCGGTCCCCCACCATCACGCTGTTCTACTTCCACCTCATGATGTCGCCCGATGGGCCCTACTATACCACCGACCCCACGCAGTTTGAGGTACGACGCTTTCTATATATATAAAAATCAATTGTTGTTCGTTAGTCTCGCTAAAATTAAAGAACCGCTGAACGGATTTATCTCATCTTGGTCTTGAATTGTTCGTGGAGGCCTAGGGAAGGTTTAAAAGGTGAGAAAAAATCGAATAATTGCCGGGCAAACCCTAAAAACAGCCCTTTTCTTTTTCTTATATAAAAGTTTAGGTCCTTTATTTATCGTTGGAGCAGTACGAAGTCTGCCGTGTCAGCTAGTTACCTATAAAATTGAATAAATGTAATTCTCGGAACGATGGAACATGGTTTGAGTCAGACTTGCGTTTGATTAAAACATTTTTGATGGTTTAAAAGCTTGAAGGGGTCGTAAAGTCGTTTTATGCTTTTATGCCTATAAAAACAGTGGAAAGCGACTTTGTTTTATACTATGTAGTGAAATAAAAGTAATCTATATGATAACGTGTCATTGGTTTACTTGTCGCTTTGAACGTTTACATTTGGACATGACTTTTTAGCCGTATTTTCTCGTTTCGAGGGTCTTAGATATGTTTTAAAGTATAAATAGTATAGGGGTTTTTTAGTATTCATTTTTTAATGCCAAAGACAGAATTTTGGGAATAAAGTAGTCTAACGACGCCCATACATACAAATCTGTTTCAGCATTTCGTCAAGATAAGTAAAACTGAAAAAAATATATATTTTGTTTTTTTTATATAGTATATGTCGCTTAAAAAACTTAAAGTATTAAGTCATACTGACAACACTTGTCATTTAAATGTATTTTAAAATACTTAAAAAATCTTTTTAGTTTGTAAAGGCTTTATATGTGTTCTCTGTTGTAGGTGGTAATCCAGAGACTGTTCCGCGAGATGCTGTACCGCTGCCACTTCATCCCGCAGGTGCACCCCATGATCATGACCGGCCTGGTCTTCGATAAGGAGTTGTTCCTCACCTCCATAGGTAATCTTCTAGGTCTTCTACTTTACAAACAGATATCAAGGGAGGTGACAAAATATTTCACGTGTATTTATTTTTGTCATGGTCCTTAATTTTTATAAATTACTTCTGTATTTAAATATCTAAATTTATTAATTTAGATTTAAAATGGCCGTGAAATTGGTCTAGTGGTTAGTGGCCCTGACTGCTATACCAGAGGTCGTAGGTTCGATTCCCACTCAGGACAAATGTTTGTGTGATGAGCACGATCATTTGTCCTGTGTCTGGGTGAAATTTATTTATAGTATGTGTGTATTTAGAAGTATATAAGTGTGTTTATCAGTTGTCTAGTACTCATAATACAAGCTCGGCTTAGTTTGAGACTAGATGGCGTTGTGTGAAAGTCGTGGAATATTAAGCTATTACATAGCTTCTATCGCGGGCCTTGAGCGTGGAGACCGAATCCAGAAATTCCGTAACGAAAATAACCTAACACGGGGAGTGTTAGGTTAGTAGACTCCGACCGGCGCAGCAGCGATACTTTTTAGTTTTGCCATCTATCGATGAATAGCAGATAGCTACCGCGGCAGTCTCCGAGTGCCACAGGTCCTTTTTTATTTATTTAGCATACTATCTGCTTTTTCTTGTGGTATTTTTTTTAAATTGCTCTATCCTGCTCTTAGTTTATTTGTTGATAACGGTCTCATCTATAGGTCTAATGGAGCCGAATGTAGTGGACTACCGAGAGCGCCTGCTGAAGGCGTACAGACGCGCCATCATACCGCTGTACGCCTACATGCGCCAGTACAAGTCCTACAGAGAGATATATGTGATGGACATCGAGAAATATGTCGAGTGAGTTGCTTTGCTTTTATGGTAGGGCGGGACGTAGCCTAGCACCAGTGGCGTGCACAGGAATATGACACTGGGCATGCCGCGGCCGTGGAGTACTTACTAGTTTGATCATAGTAAAAAGTATATCAATCATGCGACCCACCCTGTTAGGAAGTGAACAGGTCATTTAATTATTTCGTACAGCTACTAGAAGCTGCTCAATATGGTTAAATATTTTGACAGAGGTCATTAAATGTAGGAAAATCTTAACACCGCGATTCAGGAATATGACGTCATCGTGACTGCGCCATCTAGTATATCAAGACGGCAGTTTGTGGTGTCACTTTGGGCGTAGATAATAGATGGCGGTGGTGACTATTATTGACTTAAGTTAAATGGTTTGCTACAATGAGTAAAGAATTAGCGAAATTATTATAACTACCTTATTATAGTACCTTTGTACACCGCTTTCCTATTTAAGTGCTTGATTTATTTGTATACATAAATTGTTAAATAAATAAACTACTCACCTAGTCAGCTAAAATTTTCACATATTCAAGGTTCCGATTAATTTGTTGTAACTCGTGTACATATCTTTAGACACAATTTGAATCTTTTTACTGACAGACAAATGTAAGAACTTGTTATTTTTAATAAACACACTTTGTTGACACAAACGTCACAATCAAATAATATTTCGTAAAAATCAACAAAAATCTGGTAAAAGCGAATCACTACAATTATTATAGAAACTTAGAAATTAACTATTAAATATTCACACTTTTAAATGTTAAAATAAAATATATTCTAAGAAAACTAATAATATACTGTCCAAACAAAATTGTAAACAATGCACAACAAATGAAAAAAGTAATATGGCCCCCGCAAAAAACTAAACTTTTTAGCAATTCCAACAAGTAAAACCTTACCAAACAATAATGCACAAAGTGCATATTTGATTTACTACTAGATAACTGTATATCACATTTCGTCGGACTACTTCCGAAGATTTCCGATTACGCCCGACGATTGCCGAACCCCCGAAAAGCTCGCAGTTCTTGCGACGCTAAGCGCCTTTAGATAGTCATGGATGTGTGCGTGAGCGAACTGTGTACGGACGCCAAAATAGGTACACGCACACGAACCTAGCTTACGTGGCGAGCGGCCGCCTGTCTTGGTTGTTTAGGTACATTATTTTGCAGCGCCGCGGCCGCTTGCTTATCGTTAAATGCTTACGTGTGTAGTTGCTGTCTAAATATTAGGCGTTTTTAAGTTATTCCACTTTGTTTATTTATTTATTTACTATTAACGACTATTATTATTATTTACTATTATTGAAAAATTTAAGTAAAGCACTGCTTTTGTGCCTATATGGAGCGCACGCCCCTGCCTAGCACTAAGGAGGCGGAGGGTTGTGACAAATGCTGACAGAAAACGTGATTGATGTTAGGAACTACCGGTCCGAGAAGCACTCGGCGTCGGAGACCCGCGAAGAGGTGCAGATCCACTACGACGCGCGGCAGGACCTCATCTGGCGCCTGCCGCAGCTCATCAACATCGGGCCCTTCAGCATCAACGTGGACTCCCTCAAGGTACTCCTATACTGTGACAACCAACTAAGAGTAGTTACGAAGCTCTGTTGTCCACGGACACTAGCTGTCATCACCGTGTCACAGTCCACCCGTGACCACGGTCGGTGCTACTCGACCTAAACGTCGGGAGAAAAGAAATCGCGAATAAGTCCTGTTTATCGCCTTAAATACTTCATTCCTCCTTAAAATATCAAATGCTTCTTCATCTGAAAGCCTCTCCGTTCATAGAATGCCTCGACAGCAACTTTGACTTTTGTTGCACCTCGGACTTTGAACTAACTTGGAAATTCGTAGCACTCCGGACTTCCAACGTGGCATAGCTTTTCGTAGTTTTAAACAATTTCGACGTATGTAGCATTCTGGATTTTTAACCAAGTTAGACTTTTATAACTCTCAATGTCACATGGACATTAGTAGCATTCGTTTTGAATAAAGTTGGATAATCTTAGCAAATTATTTATATTCGTGTCGTGTCCGGATATAAAGAATAGCACCACCCCATATCCTCCACTGGGTGTCGTAAAAGGCGACTAATGGACCTTAAGACCCAGTGCACTATACCAAGCACCTTGGGTCACCCGAATGCTGGCGGGTAAGCCATCAACAAACGCATTCCCAAAGAGGGTTAGTGTCAGGCAGGCGGCCGACTATAAAACCATAGCCAAATTTTTAAGCAACACGTCTAGAAGACGTGTTGCGCCGACCCCAAGTAAAATGGGATAAGGGCAGGAAGATGATGAATCTTAGCAAATTATTTATTGATCCGAGGAACTTTATTCGTAGCTGTATTATACTAGTGGTGAGATTATCTTAGTAGTCTCGACAAAAAATTGAAAAGGACGCCGAGCATCACCTCACCTTTTTTCACCCCCCATGGTGAGATTGAAGACTACCCCTAACCTCCCTTTCTTTACTTATATTTTTTAGTACCTACATAATTTCGTAACTATTTTTAAAGTATCCCGTATATTAGTAGTAACTAACGGTTAAGTATCCCGAAAAAATAAATACACGTGATGCATTATTATAACCCCCCCCTCTATGATATTTCGCGATTTTATTTATATCCCCCCCCCCTCTTCGAACCTCACGTGATTAATGGACGGTCTCTTATATTTTCGCAGCAACTGTTGGTAAACAAGCGTTCGGACATAATAAAGGCTCTATTGATAATGTGGGCGGAGGAGGTGCGCCTGGTCGTCGACGAGGTGATCAACGCGTACAAGAACATAATGCGCAAGCTGGGGGAGAAGCCCAATACTATCGAGCACGTGTTCGAGATCCGCGAGTGGATGGAGTCCATCCCCTTCGCGCTCAAGACGCAGGACGACATCATGAGGAAGGTTCACTCGGTGAGAACTAAAACCCACTATGTTTCTTCTGGAGCCCTTTGGGTACCGGGGTCGCGGTAACTCTCACGAACATCCCGCAGCCCCGACAGACTCGGTAAGTCCTCAAATCTAAATCAAATCAAATATTTTTATTGGTAGAACATAGGCTTACATGCGATGATTTATGTATAAAATTGACCGCTATGTCTGGCTACACAGGCATACAAATATATAAAAATCTAAATCAGTACCGAATAAATCTAGAAGTAAAGGACAATACAACTTATGAATGAATTGCGGGGGGGAGGACGCACACTCCCTCTACCAACACCTTGTGTGAGTCCTCTCTCTTGTCTTCTGCAGTTGCTATACAGATGACGACACTATCTAGTTCTAGATCTAGTTTTAATTAGATCTTGGATGGTAAGTAGTTATATCTAATTGACCTAATCACCACCCGTAACAGTGGTTATTAGGCCTATTTTATAACAAATTAGATCTTATAACTAAAGTTGAAACTTAGAATATAAATTTTATATCTTTACAGGACTATGAAGTTTTAGACGCGTTCTTCATGCCTCTAGAAAATGATGATTTTAAAACTCTGTGGGAAGCCATCGGCTGGCCACTTCAAATTACTAAACAAGTGGGTATTAAACAATCATGAACTCTAACTTAGATAATTCTTGAATTTAAAATCTTTCTCCATTGCAATAAAGTATACATTTCATTGAAAATAAAAATCGTGGTGATTTTGCAGTTCTAAGTACTGATTTGTATGCATGAAAGTGCAGGTTCGTTTCCCAACGCAGGCAAAGGGACCAATGTGACTTTTTTTCTGAAATCGCTAACCCGCAGTGAGCAATCTAGGTGATTAATGCTTAAGCGCCACGCCAATCACTTTTATTTGCGACGTGTCGCGGGTTCGATCCCCGCGTAGGACAAGAATTTGTGCGATCCATAGATTCTTGTTCTGATTCTGAGTGTCTTTGTGCATGTGAATTGTATGTCTATGAAACCCCTCGCGACACAAAGATAATGTTACTAAAAAAAAAAAACAATCATTAAATATTTTCAATGTACGGTCAGCATCAAAAGTCGATTAACACATAATGATTTTTACATAATCGAAAATAATATCAAAATAGGCTTGACATCAGTTAAAACATACTAAGCACCAATTCATACATGTCTTAGAAAAAAAATGACACTTTTGTAAATCGGTTTGTGTTAACCGACTTGTGATGCCTTATGACTTGTACGGGTCTGTGATGCAGACGGAGGCGACCCACGACTTCCTCGAAGAGGAGCAGGAGAAGTTCTGGAAGCTGCACATGCAGGACGAGCAGACGCTGTACGACAAGATCGACATGTTCACTGCGCAGTGCATGACGCTCACGCTGCAGAACGACTTCTCCAAGGTCACCATATATATATAATGCGCCTCCTGACCGATCCCGGCCACGGCGGCTAGTGCTACTATAACACCAGCCAGCTACGCAGGACATATTATAGTGCACAAGCGTGTGCGCAAACACAGGTGCACTCTCTGTTCCTTTACTCTCATAGCCCGATGGGACGGTAATCCGACGCGACCGGAGAGAGATCAGGCGCAGGACCCACATTTTTACGTGCCTTCCGAAACACGGTAGCTGTGATATTTATTTCTTAAACGCACACAACATTCGAAAAGTCGGTGCGCGCCGTGGGGATCGAACTCAAGATCTCTGACCAGTCCTATGGTCTTGCCATTAAGCTATCGCAGTTTCGTTTCGAACGGGACTGTAGTACATAGATAATTGATACTCAGGTTCGAAAATATTCGTACGATCTCTGGTTGAAAAGTAAGAGTGAGTTGTGTTGACGTGTATGTTGTGCGTGCAGGTGCACGAGATAGCCAACGACATCAAGAAGGCTTGGAAGGCGATGAAGGATGCGCAGGACTGGGGCCGCATCCTCAACCAGCGCCAGAAACTGTTCGGGCAGCCCGTCGTGCCCTTCACGGACCTCAACAAGCTGGTGAAAGAGTTCGAGCCCTACAGGAACCTTTGGGTCACGGCTTCAGGTACAAATACTTTGTAATAGCACTGTATTCATTTGACAGGCCTTGAATTGGTCTGTTGGTCTGGTGATTAGTGGCCCTACCTGCTATACCGGTGGTCGTGGGTTCGATTCCCACCCAGGGCAAATGTTTGTGTGATGAGCACGATCAACGATCAATGCTCAAACCTTCCCTATATTGGAAGAGGCCTGTGCCTAGCAGTGGGTAGTATATAGGTTATTTTAGAATAACTTTCGTGAGGAGGATTCATACTTTAATGATATAACGGTTTACTCACGCGTATTTATCGGGATAACCCGACTAGTTTCGGACCCAACCGGGGTCCTTAATCATGAGCTGACGCGAAGGTGGGGTTGCGACTCGATGAAGGACCCCGGTTGGGTCCGAAACTAGTCGGGCTATCCCGATAAATACGCGTAAGAAAACCGTTATATCATTTAAGTAAAAACGTATATAGGCTGGTTTATTTATAAATTTTATCATCTGTGTTGTGTGCAGACTTCCTGAAGGCGCGCGAGGTGTGGCTGGACAACCCGCTGATGTACGTGGACGCGGACACGATCGAGCCGCTCGTCAACGAGTACTACAAGACCATCATCAAGTGCGTGCGGACCTTCGCCGAGCTGCCCAAAGTGCAGCATGTCGCTAACACCATACGGGTGAGCAACTAACTATAGACTGCGGATAACGTAGTGAGTTACATTGTATACTTATGTTGTGTATCTGCATGTTTACTTTATATATATCATAGTTTGTAACTGTTTGTTTTCCCGAATAAAAAAAAATCGGTTGATGACTGGGTAAGAAAAGTAACAATTATAGTCCGTCAGATACATTATTAAGGAATATTACACACGTATTTTTAAATAACAAAGTTATACCACAGTCTAAGTATCATACAGTCGTCCGACGCCTTTGATCTTGTGAAAAATGCCGACAACGACTTGACAGTATCGCGACGCCAAGGGTTGTCAAAATTAAAAATATTAATAAAATTATTTATTTATTGCAGATAGAAAGAAAGAAAGAAAGACAGTTTATTTAGCGCAAACAGGAGGCTACAAATATTTAAAAATAGTGAAAAATAAAATAAAAATAGAGAACAAAAAATTAAACAACTTAAGCCTAAAAAAAAAAATCAACATCGTTAACATTATAATCATTAAAAAAAGTGTAACCTAATATTATTATAACTTGCTGAGAACTAATTGAATAATATTAAATAAAAGAATAATTATAAATGGGTAACTGACAAATATTTTCAGTTTCTAGATTTAATAGATTTGAAATTTCTATTGCTGAACTTAATTATATAAAAAAT
Source organism: Chrysodeixis includens (assembly GCA_941860345.1). Classification (NCBI taxonomy): domain Eukaryota; kingdom Metazoa; phylum Arthropoda; class Insecta; order Lepidoptera; family Noctuidae; genus Chrysodeixis; species Chrysodeixis includens. The sequence goes on along the minus strand of OW796111.1, from coordinate 6,563,136 downwards.
CCTCATCCTAATAAATAATTTCAACAAAAAATTTACTGGGAAACAATCACATGGTTTCGTATTATACTCCACTAAACTCAGATGTTCAAATAATTTGAGCCCAATATTGTTTTCGTTAAATGTATTTTTTATTTTTCTAAAAGTCATTTCAAGTAAATCCGGTCTTTTACATGCTTCCACCCATAACTTACATCTGAAATATTGAAATAGAATACAAATTAATAAATTCATTCTTCATCTATATTTTTTCATGTAAAAATATAAACTTTGTTATAATTTTAGATTTAAGTTATTTAGGTTTCATTTTTGTAATTAGCACTTAATTAGCGTCCATTTTCCAGGATTTTCCATTTTCCTTCAGGTACCTAGCCTACCTACCTATTCATACTTCTTTCCGTCCACCATTCGGCCTTTTTGTTGGCGTTGTCAACTTTGACGGGTATGACAAATATTTTTATTATTAAATTTACGTATTCACTCTACAATAACAAAACATTATTTATTTACCTTTCTTCTGTTCGTGGAAGCTGATGAAACCGCAGATCCTTATTAATACGAGATGAAGACTTGCAATCTCTCACAGCACACGTCGTATGCACCATTTTATAAAATAATTACGAAAACAAACACGCGTAAGCCCTGAATGACGTGTCCCGACATGCTAACATTATTTTGTTTGCATGTCGGGCTCGGCCCTCCCGCGTCCCACCCCTCACACCCCGCACGATTGCCCTGTCTAGACGCCTTCGTCGGACGACTGTATGACAATAGTATATTTAGACTGTGGTTATACCTTGTAAAATATAGCTTGATACCTGTGACGTTTGTCGGAATGACATTACTATACTCCATTTGTTTAGGTAGTTAACTAAATGTAAACAATCTTGGCGTTACTTTTAAACCAAAAAAATAATTTTTAATTTGGATATTACTGCCTATAAATCAATTAACTATAGTTTTAGAAAATCTGAATGTATTTCAAGTTGTAAAACGTATTTTACATTTTTAAAGATCACATTTTGTATAAAAGACATACCAAAATTGTTTACATTTAGTTAATTACCTAAACAAATGGAGTATAGGGATGGAGGCGTGTTTCGTAGCTTATCGATGTCTGTGACGTCATGAGTTTTATTAAAAGTGACATTGTAGTCAGTGTCATTGTAAAGATGTAAATTAAAAATAATTGTATTTGTAGTTGATTTAAATGAAATAAAACAAAAATAATTCAAAATAATCGCGCAAACGGATCACAAATTCGCGACGCTCACTATTCAAAACAGTCTTTTTTTGTCTTTTCGGCATTTTGGCAAACAAAAAAAAGGTAACACCAAACAAAGTAACACAAATAACACCATAGTAACACAAATATCAACAAAACAATGGTAGCGTATACAAGGCGTCTGCATCGCGTCAGCACTCATACTGACTCAAAAACGATGGCGCCCGCTTGTTTCCAGCACGCGAAACCATTATTGCCAAACTAAATAACTACAGTTTATACTAGTGAAATTTTCATAGTATTATTTTATCGATAATCATCTGTCAGTCACTTGCACGTCCCTAGAGCTCTTCAAAGTGCATTTATAAAGTAAGCTAAGAACCAAAAATTATTTAAGAAATATTAAATATTATTTCAATTACTCATATTTTTACTGGTATCTTTATAATTACAGGATTGTTTTTAAAAATGTGTTTTATTTTTATACACAAACGTCGTTTTTATTTTAAAAAATTTGAACTTTTAAAAATAAAATTTGGGTTGTAGCTGTCTTCATAAAACGTTCGGTAATGTCACAGGTATCAAGCTATATTTTACAAGGTATAAGCTGCTTTAAAGTTTCGGAACTTTGACTGTATTTTGGACAAATTGTGCTTGCGTGGCAAAAAAAAATGATCTAAAATTATACATTTAACTCAATGGCTGACGTTAAAAAAAAGTTCTCAATAATATTTGTTTGGTTCTAGGAAGACATAGACAACTTCCGGCCTCTGATCCCGATCATCCAGGCGGTGCGGAACCCGGGCATGAAGGAGCGCCACTGGAACGAGTTCATGGAGAAAGCCGGTACGTTCTCACGAGAGATTAAGCTGTAAATCCGTTATATAAGACCACTGAATAAATTCAAACAGTGGTTTAATTTGACTCAAAAAAATGTTTACCCCGTCATGGTCAGATAGAATTCCTAAAATTATTAGGACACGTGTTTTTCCTTTTACCGCGTAAATGAAAAAGTGAGCTGAAAACTTGTTTTACGTCACGTCTCAGCGCAGTTTTTACTAACAAAAGCCCCTCTACTTCCATACGTTTCACCATATTTGATGCATTATATTGTGACACTTTTTTTGTGACATAAAAATGTTTTTTTTTTGGGATCTTGTGTAGGCTACTAAAAAGAAAGTTGTTTTGGAAATCTATGTGGACTTATTAGATTTTTTTAAGCAAATACCTAATTATATATTCGATCCTCGATTTTTTTATAAGGGGCCGTTCTTGTATTTCGGCAAAGGCAAACATTGCGCGCACACAGGCCCCTTTGGCAAAGATTAAAACAAAACGCATTTTCGGGAATCCCCACGATACACTGAGGTAAATAATTGTAATAAATCTGTTTCCATAACATTTGAACGACTCCTTAAATAAATTGTTTGCAGGTATAACTGTGACGATGAACGAGAAGCAGACGTTCCAGATGTGCTTGAAGCAGGGCGTGGCGGCTCACGGCGAGCTGATCGCGGACATCGGCGAGCTCGCCAGCAAGGAGTACGTCATCGAGCAGTCGCTGGACAAGATGCAGGCCGACTGGGCCAACAAGGTGCTCGAGATGTCCGCCTACAAGACCACCGGTGAGTATGGCCACGGCGGCCAGTGTTATGTGACACCAGCCAGCTACGCGGGACATATTATAGAGCACAAGCGTGTGCGCAAACACAGGTGCACCTCTCTGTTCCTTTACTCTCATAGCCCGATGGGACGGCAATCCGACACGATCGGAGAGAGATCAGACACAGGACCCACATTTTTACGTGTCTTCCGAAATACGGAAGCTGTAATATTTATTTTTAAACCGCACACAACATTCGAAAAGTGGGGATCGAACTCGAGACCTTTGACTTGGCAGTCCAACGTCCTACTGCTAGGCACAGGCCTCTTCCCGTATAGGAAAGGTTTGAGCATTGATCACCACACTAGCTCACTCCGGGTTGACCGTCTTTGGACGGTCTAAGTAATTCTAAGTCTGCAAGATAAAAACTATTCAAAATTTTTTCATTTGCTATTTTACGGATGCATAAGGTTTTGTCAAATATCTCATTCAAGGAGGACAAGAATGTCGAATTATTCGAGCAGAAGCAGTATTAGAATCATATGATTCTAATACTGCTTTTCGGAGTATTGAGATTCTAAAGAGGTTATGTTATGTTTTTGAACGACAAACGAATCTTATTTGCGATGTAATTCGATATTCCTTTTCTTCCGACGTTTCGGCCGAGTTGCACCGACCGTGGTCCGTCAGTGGTGGTAAGACCCGTTTGTCGTCTAAAAAGGTTATTTACCTTCAAATTCCTATCGGTGCCATGCTGACATTGACAAGGACAAATACATACGACTTATTGGACACTTAGAGTCGTTGAATACCGAGGCTTACGACATTTTTACTGCCCCCTTTGCTGGGGAGTTTGTTGCACCGTTTCTTCTCCCGTAACGAAAGCACAGGAAGCGGTGAAGGGTGGGCGATGGGGTGCTGTCTATTGTATTTTTTTTTGACGTTCGAAAAGTGCTACATTGTTGTCTAATTTGAATAAACGAATTTTGATTTTTTAACTGAGATGTCATGTACGTTTGTCAGGTACGTTCATAATGAAGATCGCGGACGAGACGCTGCAGCTGCTGGACGAGCACCTGCTGGCGACGCAGCAGCTCGGCTTCAGCCCCTTCAAGGCCGCCTTCGAGCTGCGCATCCAGGAGTGGGACGACAAGCTGCGCCTCACGCAGAAGGTGGTGGACGAGTGGATCGAGTGCCAGAAGTACGTCACCCTACATAATATATTTAAACGTTATAACGGTTTACTCACGCGTATTTATCGGGTTAGCCCGACTAGTTTCGGACCCAACCGGAGTCCTTAATCATGAGCTGACGCGGAGGCAGGGTCGCGAGTCGAACCTACACAATATATGTTCATTATGTTCCAATGCTGGGCAAAGCCTTACCACCTGCCTTACCACAAACCCTTCCATATTTCCTGTCTCGAACCAAACAGACCAGGAGATATAAGATAGGATACAGATAGATATCAGACATAGAATTATAAAAAAAAACTAAATCTACGACCCCTACTAAGAAATTTCCAGCCTTCAAGGAATTAATTTTTTACTAAGTGTGAGTTGGACTCGTCCATAGGGTTTCGTAGTTAATAGTGTATGCGTTTCGTAATGTTGTAGATCAATGTTATATTTGTGGGTTTGGAAAATATGTCTCTCAAAACTGCGGCATTCTTGGTACGTGGATGACAATAACATGAGGCGCTAGTGTGCAAATTTACAACAAGAATCAATACAACTGTTTATTAAAAGTGATGGTTTTTAGGGTTCCGTACCCAAAGGGTAAAACGGAACCCTATTACTAAGCCTCCGCTGTCTGTCTGTCTCCAGGCTGTATCTCATAAACCGTGATGGCTAGAAAGCTGACATTTTCACACACACATGATGTATTCCGTTACCGTTAATAATAATAAAAAAAATATTAAGGGGGTCTAAAAACAATAAATGTGTTTTTTCGTATTTTTTTGTTCAATATTAAAAACTGTAACAGGTAAACATTTTAAATTTTCGCTGTGTATAAATGATAGTACGGAACCCTTCGTGCGCGAGTCCGACTTGCACTAGGCCGGTTTATAACATATGACGGTATTAGTTGATTTTGACCACGTGCCAAAAGATCCTTATAGCCCGATACAATTGTATGTGCCTAGGGAGTGGATGTACCTGGAGCCGATCTTCACATCCGAGGATATCTCGCGGCAGCTGCCGCTGGAAGCCAAGAAGTACGGCACCATGGAGAGGATCTGGCGCCGCATCATGTCCTCGGCCGCCGCCTGCCCCAAGGTTACTTATTTATTTTATTTTAAAGAAAGCTTACAGACTAATTACACAATTTTTAAAAAAATGTACATAAAGATATTTGCTAATTACAAGCTTCCACATGCATATATTTAGTTTAGATTTATATAAAAAAAGGACTTACAAATAACGAACTCTAGCACAGTTAAACAAAATTTAAAAAATTAAAATAACATAAACGTGGGAAGTAGGATGTTGGGTACATTTCTGCTGGAAGTACAGGTAGAAATGAACTACCTACGACTCCCTTCAAAATATTCCCTATTCAAAATATTTCTAATTTTTAATCTAATTTTTTACCACCAATACAACCCCTTTTTTTTTCGTGGGAAATCTCTACTGACTAAAACCCACTATGTTCCTCCTGGAGCCCTTTGGGTGCCGGGCGAGCGGTAACTCTCACGAACATCCCGCAGCCCCACCACACACCCCTGAGTTTGTTTCGACATTTCTTCTCAGGGTAGTCAGTTAGGAATCCAGCGAGCTCGAAACATATTTAAGACATGTAAAAGTGATATAATTATCCTATTTACTGAATAAATGGTTTAATTTCACAAGTGATATATCGTGTGAGTTACGATACATTGCTGGTCGAATCGAATTGCGCAAAAATATTGGATTATAATAATAGACTATTTGAAAAACTTTTTTTTCTCTCGATGAGATTCGATTTCGCATTTTGGTAAAAAATGTAGGTACTATTATATCCTACATTGCATACAATAGAGATTTTTAAAACTAAACCTCTCAACTTTATTTTCAATCTATTAAACTGTTTTATAACTCCGGCAGATAATGATAATCTGCCCGGACAGTCGTCTCTTAGACAGTCTGTTGGAAGCCCGACACTTACTGTCCGTGGTGTCCCGCGGGCTGAACGAATACATGGAGCTGAAGCGGCTGCGGTTCCCGCGCTTCTTCTTCCTCAGCGACGACGAGCTGCTGGAGATCCTGTCGCAGTCCAGGAACCCTCGGGCGGTCCAGCCGCATCTCAGGAAGTGCTTCGAGAACATCGCCAAGGTATTCCACAACTTTGAACTTTCATCTTGTCTCAAACTAAGCACAGCTTGTATTATGAGTACTAGACAACTGATAAATACATATCTATATATATAAAAATCAATTGCTGTTCGTTAGTCTCGCTAAAGCTCGAGAACGGCTGAACGGATTTATCTCATCTTGGTCTTGAATTGTTCGTGGAGGCCTAGGGAAGGTTTAAAAGGTGAGAAAAAAACGAATAATTGCCGGGCAAACCCTAAAAACAGCCCTTTTCTTTTTTCTATACAAAAGTTTAGGTCTTTTATTTATCGTTGGGGCAGTATGAAGTCTGCCTGGTCAGCTGGTTATAGATAAATGACACCCAGACACAGAATAAATGACCGTACTCATCACACAAATATTTGTCCTGGGTGGGGATCGAACCCACGACCACTGGTATAGCCATCAGGGGCACTAACCACTAGATGACTAGACCAACAGGCCAGTCACATAGGTGAAAACAAAAAGGTTTTATATCCATAAGTCCTAACAAGGCACTTTAGAAATAGTTAAAATGACAAGCTACTGACTCAACTTTAGTCAATTGTATCTTAAAATAATAATATATTAAATAAATAATTTTGCAAAAGTCACATTGGTACTTGCCTGCGAAGACGATCGAACCTGCACCCCCGTGCAAGCAAATCATACATTATTTAGAAAATATTTTTTTTTTGTTTACATAATCGACCCTCGCACTAAGGAATTTAATCCTTATATCGCGTGGGGTTGTACGGGCAGCATTCGTGGAAGCACCCACGAATGCTGCCCGTTTTTATTTGAATGTTTATTTTCTTCTTCTTTTTTTTTTATTACTCCGTTATTGGTTTTGTAAGTAAATTAGTTCACGCTACGTTCGTGGGGCGGCCTGGTAATCTGCGTGACAGGTTTTCCTAGTGCGAATACCAGTCTCCCACAAATGACTACTGTGAAAATATAATTATGTACCTAATTTTAAGAATCTTTGTGGAAGAAAAATAAAGAGATTATTATAGTGGTAATTGGCGAGGTGACCTATACCACTCGGCTATCCGCGCAGTCAGATTTTGACAATGTTTTTCTTCGGCAGGTAACGTTCCAACCGGACCTGAAGATCACTCACATGCACTCGAGCGAGGGCGAGGTGGTGGAGCTGAAGTACCAGTTCTACCCCACCTCCAACGTCGAGCAGTGGCTGCTACTGCTAGAGGACACCATGAGACACACCAGTATGTTATACGTCCGTATACGTTATAGTTTTTACAGTCCATTTTTGCACTTCATTGTTTGCGAACTCCTCCTGGACGGAGACCTTGATTCGAATTTTTTTTGCAACGTATAATAGGTGTGTCCCGCTCTCGTACGCGTGCAGAGTGGGTGCTGCGCTGGCCGGGGCAGGTGGTGCATGTGGTATAGTGTAGTGTTTCGCTAACGTCCGGCTGTTCCCCGGCAGTCCGCCTGACGCTGGTGGCGGGGCTGGAGGAACTGTGGGTGCTGCCGCGTGCAGAGTGGGTTCTGCGCTGGCCGGGGCAGGTGGTCATCGCCGGCTCGCAGACCGCCTGGACCGCCGGCGTCGAGGCCGCCATCGACGAGTACCGCATGGACCTCTACTTCGAGGAGATGCTGCGAACGGTAAGCTACTGCACGGTCTAAACGTACTGGGTATCACCCTAGCGCCTGATTCCCCCCCCCCTTCTCCCACCCCTTCCCATTCTTTTCGTATCTAAAGCACGAACAACTAGTTCCACGCGGTCTATAGGTATTGTCTACTGGCTACTACAATGGAAGTCTTTCAAAGGTTAGGTAAATGAGTCCGCATCCTTGCTGGGATCCATGGGCTCTTGGCTAACGTTACGTTGCCCACAGCTGGACACGCTGCGCGCGCTGGTGAAGGGCGACCTGACGTTCTTCCAGCGCGAGGTGCTGTGCGCGCTCATCGTGGTGGAGGTGCACGCGCGCGACGTCACGCACACGCTCGTCGATGAGAACGTGCGCAATATCGCCGACTTCCAGTGGATCTGCCAGCTCAGGTCGAAATCTATAGGTTTTTATTTCCAGTAGGCCTTTCCAGGCACTTTCAAAACTTTACTGACTCTAGTTGCGCGGTTCTAAAATGTCATTCTTATGGAGAAAGGCAAGAAAATCCATAAGTTACTCTTTTAAAAATAGAGGAATACAAGGTGTGTAGCTCACTGCTGGGCAGGGTACTTTACATCCTTTTCTATTCCTCCGCTCCGTAGTTTCAATGGATAAGCAGCATAAAATTTGTGTCAACTTGAGATATCTCAGAAATGAAAATAATTATTGGCATTTTGGGGTGATATATGTAGTAATGCAAAAGGTGTATAATAACATGTTTTAAAAAAAATCTTCTAATGATACCTTGATAATTACCATTTACCTCATGAGTAACAATTGGCGCTGAACTATCGGCAGGTACTACCAGATCGTGAAGCCTATGTACCCGCTAGAGCCGGGCGAGCTGCCCGAGGTGTACCAGGACGAGTTCCGCCTCGACACCAGCGCCTTCTACCGCCAGTTCAGCCAGAACCGCTGCGACGTCAAAGCGCTCAACTCCGTCTTCACCTATCAAGACGAGTACTTGGGCAACAGGTACCTGTGTTACAATTAAATTATCGTTTGAAGCTGTGATAGCCGAGTGGTAAGACTGCAGGACTGACAAGTCAAAAGTTTCGAGTTCGATTTCCATGGCGCTCACCTACTTTTCGAATATTGTGCTCGTTTTAGAAATACATATCACAGCTTTCCGGCACGTTCAAATGTGGATCCTGCACTTGATCTCTCCCCGGTCGCCCGGTCGTATCGGACTACGAGAGTAAAGAAACAGGGTGCAGGAGAACAGCTGTGTTTGCGCACACGCTTGTGCGCTATAATATGTCCCGCGTGGCCAGCTGGTGTCATAGTAAAATAACTAATAATGTAATAAATGCGTATCAAGCATTTTTCGTGCTAAAAAAGTATAAAAAGCTAGAAAAATATAAAAAGAATAGGTAACGTGAGAATATTGTGTTCGCAGCGGGCGGCTGGTGATCACGCCGCTGACGGACCGCTGTTACCTGACGCTGATGTGCGCGATGCACTTAAAGTTCGGCGGCGCGCCCGCCGGCCCCGCGGGCACCGGCAAAACTGAGACCACCAAGGCACAGTATAAATACACTACGTCATCATCATCATTCCCCTGCCCTTATTCCAATTATGACCGGCCTGTTGGTCTAGTGGTTAGTGACCCTAACACACATAGTGTCTGCCAAGTTACCTTATCATACATGAACGTTATCCTAAACGAATTATCCTGAAAAAGTTGTCTGATTTTTTTTACATTATCCATCCAGGATCTGGCGAAGGCTTTAGCCGTACAGTGCGTTGTGTTCAACTGCTCGGACCAGCTGGACTTCATGGCGATGGGCAAGTTCTTCAAAGGTCTTGCTGCGTAAGTTTGAATACCTATACACAATATCATCATCAGTGGCCTCTAACATCTATGACAGATGATTGAAACAGCAGCCGTGTTAATTTATTTGATTTTGGCACTTGCGCTGGTGGCTAACAAGGCCTTTACGGGAGCGACAACACCGGGCGCAAATTCTACACAGGAATTGTGTTTCTGGTGACGTTGGAGGTTGTGCCATTCGTTTGTAACGTAGATCGCGCTTTATACACAATATAAACATTATGTAATCAAATTCTGTTAATGGAGTGGAATAAACCTAAGTTTTCTCCCCTTAGGTCCGGTGCGTGGGCCTGTTTTGACGAGTTCAACCGGATCGACATTGAAGTGCTGTCCGTGGTTGCTCAGCAGGTATATTACTAAATAACAAATCTCTTTTTTATACAGCAACCTCAAAGACTATAGCTGTTCGCTATAGTCTTAAGGTCTTATTGAAAATGTAATTTGATGCAAATACTAATCAACCCGAAATTCAAGTCTATATTTAAATTAACGGCTTAGTAATCAGGTTGGTATAAGCTTATTGTAACATAAGCCACCAGATGTCGCTAGTGTCTCTAAGACATAAAATGATATGATGGAAAAATTCAAACTCTCGTTCAGTGGAGATTCCTCGAGACTACCTCGGTAGCTTAGTAGGTAAAGCTATTGGTGCGTTTTGCCGGGAGTCGCAGATTCAAACCCTGTCTGAGGATTGAATTTATTTATAGTATTTTTGTATTTAATTAGAAATATTATCTGATCCGCATTGCTTTTTGCGTATTAAAAATAATAATGATAATTGCATTCTAATGTATTGAAAGGCAGGTGCCATAGTTTTCAATGGTTAGTGAAGGAAAGACATTTAACATATCCTACCAATAGCCCAAATTCGATTCATCTTTATAATTTACAATAGTTTTGTAGCTACTTTGAGCCGTCCATGTCTGTTCTTCCATAGAGCAGGGGTGGATGGTCCTTGGTAGATGTCCAATCACATTTTAGATTAAAGTTTGCAACAAGGCCTCTACATGTTGGACCTGTGTCACCGTGTAAGCCTTTAAAAAGAACCGTGATTTTTTTCCTTGATGTTATCCCGTGAATCAAAAGAGATACATATTACTATCCATTTTATTGAGGAATTTAGAGCACATATTTGTGTTGTCCAGGTGGCGACGATCCAGAAGGCGCAGCTGGCGCGGCAGGACAGGTTCATGTTCGAGGGCGTCGACCTCCCGCTCAAGGCCTCCTGCTCCGTCTTCATCACCATGAACCCTGGATACGCGGGTAAGCTATCCCAAGCGAGTCGGTGCATAACATTGTATCTGAATTTGTCGGTGTTAGTTTTAGGTACCAGTATAAAAACAATAGTTATATATTACTAGCCGTTTCCTGCAACATCGTTCGCAAAAAAAAATGGGGAAGAAAGTTAGATAGTAGCCGTTTCTCAGACCTACTGAATACGCAATCCAGCCGTTTCGGAGGAGTGCGGTAACTAACATTGTGACACGGGAATTTTATGTATAAGATACAAGATTTATATAAAAGATTATGCGCGACCTCCTCCTTAGGCTTTAAATATACGACGTACTTGCTGTAGCTTATTACAGAATAATTTTCTCTTGACTCTTCACAAGTCACATTAAAATTAGCTTTTATAGCTTATATGACGGGCTTGTTGGTCTAGTGGTTACTGACCCTGACTGCTGTACCGGAAGTCGTGGGTTCGATTCCCACCCAGGACAATTTTTTGTGTGATAAGCACAATTATTTGGTGTGTCTGGGTGTAATTTATCTATAACATGTATGTATTTAAAAATATATAAGTATGTTTATCGGTTGTCTAGTACACACATCATAACACAAGTAACTCTAGTTTACTTAAATTGACACTAGATGGCGTTGTGGGAATGTTGAGGAATATTTGTATATTTGCTTCCAGGCCGCACGGAATTACCGGACAATTTAAAAGCCCTGTTCCGTCCGATCGCGATGATGGTCCCTGACTACGCGCTCATCGCCGAGATCTCGCTCTTCTCCTTCGGCTTCTCCGAGGCCAAGATCCTGGCCGGCAAGATCACCACCACCTTCAGGCTCAGCTCTGAACAGCTCTCCGCTCAGGTCAGTGTGTATTACCATAAGGATTTTCAGCTAAAACATTGATACTGGCGTTCATTAAGTCATCTATAATAATGTCCGGACCGATTTCGGCCACGGTGGCTAGTGTTACTATGACACCAGCCAGCTATGCGGGACATATTATAGTGCAAGGAGAACTCTCTGTTCCTTTACTCTCATAGTCCGGTGGGACAATAATTCGACACGATCATAGAGAGATCAGGTGCAGGACCCACAGTTTTACGTACCTTCCGAAATACGGGAGCTGTGGTAGTTATTTCCAAAACCCACATAACATTCAACATTCGGAAAGTCTGTGCATATCTGGGAATCAAAAACGAAACCATTTGACTTGGCAGTCCTCTTGTTTTTCCACCAGGCTATCACAGCTTAAACTTAGATTATCTAACTTGCAGGTGAACGGGCTAATGATGCGTAGGGCACTAAGACTTGACTATATTGTAGACATGACCACTTCACTCACAATAGTATTGAAAGGGTCTAGATTTGATACACGTCTTTTCTTTGTCTCACTCACGCTATATCGAATACTCAGGATCACTACGACTTCGGCATGCGGGCTGTGAAGACAGTGATCACGGTGGCCGGCAACCTCATCCGCCAGATGCCGGACGGAGACGAGAGACAGATCGTGCTGCGCGCGCTCAGGGACGTCAACGTGCCCAAGTTCCTGGCCGACGACCTCGTGCTGTTCAATGGTGAGCTAAACAACGGGCCTGTTGGTCTAGTGGTTACTGACTCTGACTGCTAAGCCGGAGGTCGTGAGTTCGATTCTCATCCAAGATATTTTTTTTTGTGATGAGCACGATAATTTTTTGTATGTCTAGGTTTATTTTTTTTGTGATGTTATGTATGTATTTAAAAGTATATAAGTATCTTTATCAGTTTTCTTGTGTTGTACTCATAACACAAGCTACTTAGTTTGCTTAACTTGAGACTAGATGGCGTTTTGTGAATATTGAGGAAAATTACATCTACTCTAACATTAACCTTCCTAAATACTAGCGTTTTCCCGCGGCTTCGCCCGCGTGAATGTCAGTTATGGCTGCAAAAACATTAACCTCCTGTTATGCAGTCATTAAAAATGGCTTGTGTAAATTCAGGGTGTCAGCTGACTGCTTACCAAATTTCATCCTAATTGGTCTGACGGTTTAAGCGTGAACCTCTTCACGCGCATCGCTTCAACCCGCATGAAAGTCGGTTATAGCTGCAAAAAAGAAACCTTATTTTACGCAGTCGGTTAAAAAGTGGGCTATGTGTTAATCCAAGTTTAATTACATGACTAACAGAAGTAGATATAAATCCATAAGTATTGTGTATCCAGGAATTATTTCGGATCTGTTCCCACGCGTGGAGATACCGATCGTGGACTACGGCATCATGGAGCAGTCTATTAGGTTGATGCTCGCTAAGAAGGGATACGACGACCTGCCTTGTAAGTATCATACACAAATCATACGAGGCTAACCAACACCTCATATAGTTAGACCATTACCGCTGTACCTTAGGAAGGCGCGCGGCGAACGGGGGGGGGGGTTCAAGTACTTAACAAATAGTTTAGAAATACGCGCTTAAATTGATAGTTTTTGTCATCTTTCCTAGTGGAAAAGGTACTATTATGCACCTACGTTTGTATTTCTCTGCACCCCCCTATGGTCGAGTGGCAGAGAATGCCTCAGACTTTAAGTCCGCCATTGTACAATAATTGTATAAGAAGCATAAATAAATAAATCAAAATACCTGTGAGCTATACAGGGTGTAAGAAAACTACTATAACGATCCTGAACAGGCGTATACTACTATCAATCTAAATACCAGAAAACGTATTTTTGGAGGTCAATATCAAAAACTGTTAAAGTTATTAATTTTTGTTCCATCCATCTAACGCAAAATTCTCCCCAAAACTCGGCAAAATTTCATAACACTGACAATACTCCACACCACCGCGGCATCTATGTGATCTATTGTACTATTGCTTCAAAGGAGCCGACCAGTCCAAAATAAAATAAAATGTCAAAAAATAATGTTATTTATTTTATGTCAAAGGAACCGCCAGCCTTTTTGGCGCGTGCACAACTACCGCGAATTCCTTTGATGATGCCGCCGACCGGCCGAGCGACACTGACGACACTCAGTCTCGTGTAGAAAGCGCTTCCGATAAGACGTACGATTGCTTGATGTTTTCCAGCTAAATATCGTTATTTCTTTACCATCGATGACTATTGATCATCCTTATCCCGACATCAGTCTCGTGTATAAATTTGTGTCGATAAGATCTCCGAATAGTTATAAGTTTTTCGCGAGAAGTTATGGCGTACTCTAACGTAACTTATTTCAATATCAAGTGTCCGAAGGAAGTTTGACGCGCAATGTTGTTTGCGAGTGGTGTAACAATGCCGTCGGTACAAGTATTACTAGCATCATCTTCACATAACGAGCCAAATTGTGAGTGTTAAGGCGAGTCTTAAAGCCAGTACAGGTGTGAAAGTATCAGTGTTACATTAAGAAATGTGATTAAACGGTTCAGAGGAATGTTAAAGTCAAGCACGATAAACAAAATTTACAATTAAAAGTGGTAGCTTTATTACGCACGTAAATTGCCGGAATACCAGGTTGCTGGCCACCTACATACACCTGTAAGTACCATTAACATTGTTATCATTGCACACACACAAATAAAATCAAAATAATTATTGCGACTTTAACGACTCGCTAAACATACCTAGACTAGTCAAGTGAATTTCATACCTACGTTCCTTTCTCATAGTTATTATTTTTGGTTAGAATTGTATTGCAAGGACCAGGTAAACAGAGGTCAAGTAGTAGTAGTAGAGAGTTTGTATGTCGAAACCGTTGACGAGATCTCCCAAGTAGTCATTGTTACGAATTCTCGATCGTCAGCTGACGGAGTAGCACGATCGACAATTCTTGATCTTTGATATTTCGAAAACAACTTATTAATCATCGTATCGTTTGTCGTACTACTACCTAGTGTAGTATTGATATTATTTTGTGGTAGATAAATACAAAATGACTGTTCAATTAATAATGTCAGCTCCACGGCTCACAACCGCCGTAAACTTGTAGAAAATAGAAAATAAATTCAATAAATAGCATACAATTTTGGGATAATTTACGTAAAGTGTTTAACCTTGTGTCGTTACCAGTAAAGTTGAAATTGATTTGCAACGGTATTTTTGGCGATATGATCAAAGTATCAAACACTTGCGCTTGCGCTAGCGGCCATTCTTGAGTTCAGGTCATGACCCGAACTTTATCATATGTTCAGTGTGGCCACTAATAACGGTGGGGAAATTTAGCATTATGAATTAATTTGAACGGGGAAAAATCATAATCGCGTATCGAAGTAAAAGTCGCAGCAATGTGTTTGTAACACGAGACTACATATGCCCCTTCACGATCGTTATAGTCGTTTCATTACACCCTGTATAAGGGATATAATAATATAATAAAAAAAACATTACCTCCCTCTTTGTAGCAGTCGGGTAAATAGAAACTTGTCATTTATTTGATCATATCAGTTGACGTGTGTGTTGTAATGTTTCCAGCGTTCATATTCAAAGTGATTCAGTTGTACGAGACGACGGTGGTGCGCCACGGTCTCATGGTGGTGGGGCCCGCGGGCGGGGGGAAGACCAAGGTACACGACGTCTTTGGGCCCTTTTTATCTTTTAATTCACGGGATAACTTCAAGGGAAGAAACCCGGTCCTTTTTAAAGGCTTACACGGGGACACAGGTCCAACATGCAGAGGCCTAGTTCTATTAGATTTATAATTAGTCCTTCAGACAGATAATTAAAATTTTTACACACGTATTTTTAAGTTTATCTGAACTATAAAAAAATGTCTTTTATAGTAAGTTAACTTCACGACAGACATTAAAAAAGTTGTCCGTTTGTAATGTTGGGAGTCTTGGGACAACAAATGAATGATGTTACGCTGTCTAATGTCAGGTTTATGATATTTAATCTCACAAACTACATTACAATTTATGCGAAACGATGCGTCACACTACATGATCAGCCAGTACTATAATTTTTAAATACCATTATAATTTTGTACGCCATCATAAGGCAAAGCATGAGATGATATTACTTTTTTTAAAACCTATGCTTATACAATTTGTTTTACAAAATTAAATATCGTTTATCTGTAGTGTTACGAGACGCTTCGCGACGCCCTGACGGCCATCAAGGGTAAGCTGGCGCCGGACGGGTTCCCCTTCACGCCCGTGCACACGTTCGTCGTCAACCCCAAGTCCATCACCATGGGACAGCTCTACGGCGAGTTCGATCTGCAGACGCATGAGTGGTAAACTCTACTATACAGCTACAAGGATCTTTTTATATTGTAAAAAATGTATTTTTCTATTTTTAAAAGAGTAACTTATGGACTTTCTTGCCGGTTCTTCTCCATAAGAATGACATTTTGGAACCGCGCAATTAGAGTCAGTAACGCTTTGAAAGTGCCTGAAATAAAAACCTTTGGATTGATAAAAAAAAAAACGTTTGCATGTTGGTCTGGTGGGTTCGATTCCCACCCAGGACAAATGTTTGTGTGATGAGCACGATTTTATGTCATGTGTCTGGGTGTAATTGATCCATAGTATGTATGTAATTAGAAATATTATATATAAGTATGTTTATCAATTGCCTAGTACTAATAATACAAGCTCTGCTTATTTTGAGACTAGATGGCGTTGTGTGAAAGGCGTGGATTTTTTCTATTTTTAGTAATCCTTAGTAATTATTGTCTCGTGTGAAGGACGGACGGTATCTTGTCGAGTCTGGTGCGCGGAGGTATTGCCGTCGAGGACATGGACAAGCGCTGGTATGTGTTCGACGGCCCCGTCGATGCCGTGTGGATCGAGAACATGAACACTGTGAGTACGACCTTATTATTACCGACATAAGGTTGGGATTCCACCAAAGCGGAGACAAGAGGAGAGAGATGTTTTTTAAATAACCAATAAGATAGCGTTATTGGTATATGTCCTCTCCGCTCAGCTTCAGTATAGATTGCAATAGTTGTATGGAGTGGTGGAACCAGAGATGTGAGCTGTGCACGGACGACTCGCAGCCAGCCGGCCATCTTGCTAGCACTGAACGCCTGGCACCCGACCTGGGAAACATCTTCTCTCGCACAGTACACAGCACACATCTCCGCTTTGGTGTTCTATTTAATTACAAAGATTAAACTCCCCTTCGCAGCTTTGCCTCAATAGATAAAACTCTTAAAAATATCAAACAAGAGATAGTTTATTAATATGTTTGAATGTTATAAAATAAATATTGGCTAATAAAATTCGGTGTTAAAGTAATATTATATCTGATGTTGGTTGCTACAGGTGCTGGACGACAACAAGAAGCTGTGCCTATCCAGCGGCGAGATCATGAAGCTGACAGACCGGCAGCGCATGATCTTCGAGGTGGCGGACCTGGCCGTGGCCAGCCCCGCGACCGTCTCCCGCTGCGGGATGGTGTACCTGGACGCTAAGGTCGTGGGCCTGCCGCCGCTCATCAACGCCTGGATCAAGAGCAACCTGCCCCCTGTATGTATTCACTATTACACAGATAGCACGACGAGCTGAGTAGTATAGGTCACCACGCCAATTACCACTGTGCAGATGTATCGCGGGTTCGATCCCCGTGTAAAACAAGAATTTGTGCGTTCAACAAATGCTTGTTCGGAGTCTGGGTGTGTTTGCGCATGTGAATTGAATGCTTGTGAAACCTATGAATGTTTGTGGTACAAGGATGAAATTAAATGACAGAGTGCGGGAGTCGTTTTTTAAAGAAAAAAAAAAACTGTGAACATGATGCATAAAGTGCCAAATCCGGTTCCTTTCCGTATCTGGATTTAATATTTACAGCTGTATACAAGAATGGCGGGTATTTGCCTTATTACTTTAAATTCTCAATGACACTGATAGCATGATAACTAAGGGCGACATTTTGCTGTGCGTAGTTTTCGAATACTCCTGGTTCATTTATCTGTTGACCTCAGATCGCGGACCCGATCCGCAAGTTGTTGCTGCCGCTGATAGCGACGTACCTGTACCCGGCGCTGGAGCTGCTGCGCGCGCAGCTGGTGGAGATCGTGACGTCACTGGACTGCGCGCTGGTGCTCAAGTTCCTGGAGCTGCTGGACTACCGCCTGCGCCCGCTCACCGGCAAGGACGACCGCCCGCCCCCGCCCGCTAACTTCCTCGCGCTCATGCGTTAGTACTGAGTACCTATATCCTTTTGTTACTCCTCATCTCATTATAGTAGACTAGCGGTTACCCGCGACTTGCCGCGCCCATTGCCCGCCTCTGACGCATCCGGTTAAACATTAGCCTACGTGTTAATCCAGGTCGTCAGCTAACTCCATACCAAATTTCATCAAAATTGCTTCTCGTTTGAGCATAAAAGAGTAACAATCACACATCCTTACAAACTTTCGCATTAACAATATTATAGTAGATCCACACGACGCATTATACAGTCTAAAAAATGCCTGTGAAAATCCCATTGTCCATAAATCGTTTGAACGCCGGCAACAGAGGTGTAATTTCTTCTAATTCACAACCACTAATACGCTTCCAACGCAAAGCAATAATAAGGTGTAAATATATAGAGATAGACTTTTATTATTATAATAAGCACCTTCAATGTCCATTGTCAAAACTAGAAAGAAAACTAAATATATTGAAAAAAAAAAAACAAAATTGGTTGGTTGCTGTTAAGCATGTTTGTTAAAGCGAAGTTTGTGTAGTGTGGACCCGCTTTTACACAGACCAGCCTACATACGCTGACGATTCAGCGATACTAGAGATAGCTATCATTCTTCTTTTTATTGTAACTGTCATCATTCTTACCTTTAAGGTCGTCGCCGCGTTTATTACTACGGTTTATTCTTCATTAATTGGTGCATTTCGGAATAATCGTTTTTATAATGTGTATGTCATTCATTGATACTGTGATAGCCTACATAACTGTAAAACCATAGGGCTAACGAACGAACTGAACTGAAGTCAACGATCTCAAGTTCAACCCCCCACGGGGCGCTATACCAACTTTTCGAATGTTGTGTGCGGTTTGAAAATAAATATCACAGCTTCCGTGTTTCGGAAGGCACGTAAAAATGTGGGACTCTCCGGTCGTGTCAGATTGCCGTCCCATCGGGTTGTAAGGAAAAAGAACAGAGAGTGCACCTGTGTTTGCGCACACGCTTTTGCACTAACATGTATCCCGCGTACCTGGCTGGTGTCATAGTAACATTAGCCGTCGTGGTCGAAATCGGTCTGGAGATTTTATTATTACTATTTTATTATATGTCGTTGTATCATTTAACATAATGTGGTATTGTTGTGTGCAGCCCGGCTGGCCCCGCTGTGGGTGGTGTGGGCTGTGATCTGGTCGGTGGGCGCGACGTGCGACCACAACGGCCGCGTCGTGTTCTCCGACTTCATCCGCCAGATCACGGAGGAGGCCGGCCTCAAGCCGCTCTTCCCGGACGAGGGACGCGTCTATGACTACACGTTAGTACAACAATTAATAACACTTGGGGAAGTTTGTTGCGCCGTTTCATCTCCCGTAGCGAAAGCACAGGAAGCGGTGAAGGGTGGGCAATGGGGTGCTGTCTATTATGATTTTGACGTTCGGAAAGTGCTACATTGTAGCCTAATTTGAATAAATGACTTTTGATATTGATTTTTGACTTTGACTGCTGAGCTGATTTTATGGAGTTTCTTGCTGGTTCTTATCTATAAGAATGACATTTTGGAACCGCGCAATTGGAGTCAGTAACGTTTTGAAAGTGCCTGAGAAGGCCTACTCGAAATAAAAACCTTTTGATTTTAATTTTTGAACAATAAAATGTTTATTGTTTATCGATAAGCGGTGACCCTCACAGCGTTCGAAACTTTAAATAATCTTACACACACACATCACTCAGCGCATACACACACGAAAATACTGACGGAAAAAAACCAAAGAGTAATCGATCTAGTTTCTGAGATATTTAGAATAAATTTAATACAGACATTTACTTATCATCACCATTTATATTCATATACAGGGTTTCCCAAAACTCAACGATAATCTAAGACCGGATGAAAGGCCAAGTTATACCAGTCTTGAGAAAAATAAAAAAAGAAACCCATATCACTTAGTTCAGCGTTAAAAGACAATTTTCAAAAAAGTGAATTTCGACACCCTTATATTTTTTTGAAATCTACCTGACGGGCCTATAAGATTTCTTTAGTGATATAGCGTATTGTGTGCAGTCTCCACGACGGCGGGTTCACGGACACGACGGAGGACGGCGAGCCGGCGTCCCCGTACTGGTACAGCTGGATGGCCAAGATGGGCACCTACGTCGTCGACCCCGAGTGGCAGTACGCCGGTCAGTCGATGTATAATATAAAAAAAATAGCATAGTACAGTGAGATACACTGTAATATGCCAAAAATTGAACCCTGGATAGCCTAGTGGTAAGACCGTAAGACTACTAAGACAAAGGTCTCGCGGTCTAAGAAATAAATTCCTATTTCCTAAATGCGCAGTGCGCACTTAAATTTTGGATGTCACAAGCGAATGAACTTAAATAATGGAAATCTACGTTTTTGCACTAATATATGTTAATATCTAGACATCGAAGTTCCTACAATGGACAACGTGCGCAGCGCCGCGATCCTGGGCTACAAGATCGTGAACTACAACCACGTGATCTGCGTGGGCCCCACCGGCACCGGCAAGACGGTCACCATCCACGCGAAGCTGTCGCGCGGCCTGCATCGCAAGTTCATCTGCGAGTTCCTCGTCTTCTCCGCCAGGACTTCCGCCAACCAGACGCAGGTGTGTTTTAGACGGCCGGGTCTTATTCGCGATTTAATTCGATATTTCTTTTCTCCCGACGTTTCGGCCGAGTTGCACCGATGTGGTCACGGGTGGAATACGACCCGTTTGTCGTCTAAAATATGTGTACAAGTCGTGAAAGTTAAAAAACACACGCAGATACTCGTAACGTCTACGTTACTTTTTCCTTTTCGTACGTCCAGGCATCCTTAAGGACGCTCACTTACACACTAATCACTCTCACTTCCTTGGGGGATCTCCCCCAAGGAAGTGAGAGTGATTAGTGTTAGATTTCTACGGATTAAACTAGAATGGCCGTCCAACGTCCGCGTTAAGTCTGTGCGTGGCCAATGCGTTGCAATTCAAATTCATTACGCACATCGTCTTCCTAGCCTAGCCTAAAATAATGTGTATCTGTATAGCTTTGTTGGACATTATAAACGATAATTATATTATAATGTCCAACAAAGCTATAACTATATATTTTTTTTTTACATTTTAGGCTATAAATACATAATACCTGCGTGCGTTCAACTTTTGTTCTTCCAGTTTAAATGGAGGCAACCATACATCCGTGTTTCTGTAGGGATAGTATTCTTGCACGACGAAGTTGCGAGCATTAAGTAAGCATGTGTTGTATCAGGACGTGATAGACGGCAAGCTGGAGCGTCGCCGGCGCGGCGTGTTCGGTCCGCCGCCCACCAAGCGGCAGGTGTTCTTCATCGACGACCTCAACATGCCCGCGCTAGAGGTCTTCGGCGCGCAGCCGCCCATCGAACTGCTCAGACAGTTCATGGACTTCGGAGGTCAGTTAATAGGCCCACTGCTGGCCAACGTAGGTGTCATTTCTCAAGTGAATTGTTAAGACAAATAGCGGTTATAAGATCGACATTCAGCAAAGGTATCGTTCTTTAAAACAGCAGCATAATATATTAAAAAAAAGTAGTTTACAATTTGGTTAGTGCAAACCACTTAGGCACCATGGTTTCATTTCCCTAATATATCATGTAAGTCAAGTAAAATATAGAATAGTAACGTAAGTCAGCATCAAAAGTTGATTAACACATTTAAATTTTCAAACAGAATGTTTTGTCACCTAATAGCACAACAGTAATTCATTGAATTCGATTGTGTACAGTTCACAATCGAATTAAATGAATTACTGATGTGCTATTAGGTAACAAAATAGGCTTGACACCTGGTATAGTAAAAACATACTAAGCACCAATACATGTCATAGAAAGAATAATGTCCCTTTGTAAAATCGGTTTGTGTTAACCGACTTGTGATGGTGTGTGTACTAGGTTGGTACGACCGCCACAACATCGGCGAGTTCAAGACGTTGGTGGACGTGGGTATAGTGGCGGCGATGGGTCCCCCCGGCGGCGGCCGGAACCCCGTCACCATGCGCCTCATGCGACACTTCCACTACATCTCCTTCACAGAGATGGAGTACTCCAGCAAGGTTACTTCTATTACATTCGTATTTTCTCAAACATGTGTATGCTTCATCATCTTCGTACCCTTATCCCATTTTACTTGGAGTCGGCGCAACACGATTTTTTCTTCCATTCTCCCCTATCAGACGTCACACTATCATTTACTCCTTCTTCATTCATAACATTCCTTATAAAATTCATCCATCTTTTCTTTGGCCTTCCCCTTCCTCTCCATCCATCAAAATTCATATTCATCACTGTCTTAGTCACATGGGTTGAGACTCATGTGACTAAGACAGTGATAAGTATGAATGCAAAATCTTACATAATAATAGCTTACATGTTTGTGATTTCCTTAAACCTACTCCTGCAGTTAGCTAACCATTTTTTTTGGTTAGGCAGAAGAATTTTCAAGGACCAGATATGTGTCCATGACAAATCAAATGATATTTTAAGTAATCCTTAGTATCCTGCATTTTCTAACACAGCATTCTATCTCTTTTATTCCAGTACGGTATATTCGAGGTGATCCTCAAATCTTGGACAAAGAACATAGACCCTAAGGTCACAGTCCGAGAGCCGCCCTTCCTCAAGAGCTCCATCGAAATCTTCAACTCCTTAGTGGAGGAGCTGCTTCCCACGCCCACCAAGTCCCACTACACCTTCAATTTAAGAGACCTCAGCAAGGTGTTCCAAGGGGTCCTTATGATGGATCCTAAGCTGGTGAAGGTGGGTAACAATTAACCTTACTTATACATACATACATAAACGTCACGCTTCTCTCCCTTGGGGGTAGGCAGAGATCTCATTTTTCCATTTGCTACGATCCTGGCATACCACTTACTTACTTATTTATCTAACTTATTTATTTATTTATTTTACTTATTTTATAAGAAAAGTGGTAGAGAACGTTCCCTTATTCTTTTATTTGACCAAATATTAGCAAAACTTAGTTTAATTTTTTTGCCTATTATGTCTCAGTAAGTAAATCCTCAAAATTAACAAATAATTGCATTAAGTCCGCTTTTGTATTTTTTTTGTTTTGCAGTTTTTTAAATGACTGTTAATGAATACTATGCCGCCAGTCTTTTAAGTCGCGACATATTTTTTTATACTTCGTAAAAAAAAATATTCTGCCGGTGTTTAAGTTTAGTTTTAACTGCTCATTAGATACTATAGCCAGTAAATGTTTGTAAATGATCCTTGTATCCATATATTTGTATGTCTTACCAAGGCAAAACATAACGCTCTATACTTACTTTTATTTAAGATGCAATAAAGAATTGAGAATTGAAGATCTATATTTTCTGTATACCTATGTTTTACAAACAATAAATTCTGATTCTGATGTTGTGGTGTCGCAGCACGAGGACGATGTGATCCGGCTGTGGTACCACGAGCACCAGCGCGTCTACCAGGACCGGCTCGTCAACGACGAGGACCGCGAGTGGTTCGTCAAGTGAGTACACACTATGTATAGCCTACTTATCGTATGCTTGATGTATAACCTCTTTTTAGGGTTCCGTACCCAAAGAGTAAAATGGAACCCTATTACTAAGCCCCCGCTGTCTGTCTGTATGTCTCCAGGCTGTACTTCATAAACCGTGATAGAAAGCTGAAATTTTCACAAATTATGTATTTTTATATGTAACAAAAAAGAAAACTAGCTTGGTGCCTGAGCTTAAACCGCCCGTAGGCCGCTGACGTAGCAACACACACTCTTGTTCTAGATGTCCTGGCATCCTCACGTTAATTTACGTTAAAAATGAAAAATGTTAAATAAAATGTAAAACAGAAAATTTGTCGTTTACGAATTATCTCTTTAAAGCTTCTGAACAAATATCTAGTGCCAAAAGATTATTGTAACACTGCTGTTTTATAGCCAAAATTGAATAAACTTTGTCTTAAACGATAAGAAATAGATTAATCAGTGTTAACGCCTAGCATGTGTGCGCTCACCAACATCTCACGCACACATACATACGGCACAAAAGGACAACCGCTGCGAGCGATGATGTCTTCTCACTCGCCCATAGATCGTTGACCCGTCATTACATATATATTTTATTATTTTTTCTGTTATCATTTGGTCATTATATCAGTTAATATCAAAGGACAGTTTTTCTTATTCTTTCACCCTGCCATATACCACGTGAATCTCTGTACCGGCGTCTACAATAGCCGCGTACTGACTGAGCGAGCAGCCTCGCGAGGCAAATCCTCGGTCGGTCAAGACGTGCCTCGCCCGAGCCGAACGTTGTCGGTTTTTGTCTATGTCAAAGGCGCCTCGGTACGTTTGCCGCGCTCACTCAAGACGGTAGTGTTTTGCCTCGCTTATTCGTTGCGTGTCCTTCTTGCTTATTTTGGCGTTTATGAGAGAATACACATTGTCAAATTCGATTTTACTCATTCGAGTGATTTTTTTTTCTTCGTCATCGAAGCACAACTCTTCAAAAAATCTGTTCCCAGCCTGTAATCTATTTTTGTATAAGAGTTTAATCCAAAAACGTTTAGTTTTCTGTTTTCTTTTTTTTGC
Source organism: Chrysodeixis includens (assembly GCA_941860345.1). Lineage (NCBI taxonomy): Eukaryota > Metazoa > Arthropoda > Insecta > Lepidoptera > Noctuidae > Chrysodeixis > Chrysodeixis includens. Next base: position 6,538,577 of record OW796111.1, on the reverse strand, counting down.
AAGCCTTAGAATTATTAAAAAGGCAGTGGTAGCGACAGCTTTCCGAATGTCGCACGCGCGGTCTCTATTCGACTTCAAGTTAAACTGAGCGTCGATGCTCACGATGGCTCGGACTTGCCGCGCGAGGCAGCAAACGGCAAACGTTGCGAAGCAAACGTCCGAGGCTGCCTCGCGAGGCTGCTCGCTCAGTCAGTACGCGGCTAATGAGTATTCCACATATACTTGCAGCCTTATAAACAGTAAGGTCCGTTCGGAGTTCGACAAGGACCCTAAGGACATCCTCTCGGACCGGCTGATGCTGTTCGGCGACTTCATGGACCTCGGGACCGATGATAAGAAGTACGTCGAAATTAACGACCAGCAAGAGGTATCTTCTTTCTTGTATATGTATAGAAATACAGTGTGTTATAAACTTGAACGACGGCTTAGAAACTTACAAAATTGTAGAAGTATAGTAAGTTGCGCGCGCTTTCCCGTGACGGAGTATTTTTGTACGAAACCGCGCGGAAGCCTTGCTTGCTTGCCTGCTTTATGTAGTGTCAGGCTTAAAAGATAACTTACACTTATGTAAAATTTTAATCTAATAAAACACTGTTTATAGCTGCAGTTATTTTGATTTTATAATTGTGCAGTTTGCATGCCGTCTGGTAGTTACTGTGCACTACAGTAATATGTAGAACATTTATGTACCCATATTCGCAAATGAATAAATGATATTAAAAGTCTCGAACCTTTAACTAAGCAGTCCTATGGTCTTACCACTAACGCTAAGAACTCACGGAGCGATTTTTTACCGCGCCCGCCGCGGTGGCGGGCCCGCAGACTCTGTAGAAAGCAGATTTACATGTAAAAAACAAAAGCACAACTCACGACGCGGTTTACGCCCGCAGACTGTGCGATTTTTTGCGGCTCCCGCGGCACCGGCGGGCAACTTGTAGAATCGCGCGGGCCGCGGTCGCTCGCAAGCTCTGCGGTCGATTGGCGGGCGATCGCAGTGGCGCAGAGGCCGGTCTTGCGTCTGCCGCTGCGGTTGCGATAGTCGCCCGCAAACGTGGCGGGCGATGATCGCAGCCGCAGCGGCTGCGGGACCGCGCGAATAACCGGTCTCGTGAGTTTGGAAATAAATTCGCAGTTCCGCAACCGCTGCGGGCGCGGTAAGAAATCGCTCCGTGAGTTCTTAGCCTAAGCTATCACAGCTTCATTAAGAAGCATTATTAAATAAATAAGTCGGTATAGTTGGACGAGGTGTTATCGCACTACCTGGAGGAGTACAACCTGTCGACGACGGCGCCGCTGGACCTGGTGCTGTTCGAGGACGCCGTGGCGCACCTCTGCCGCGTGGCGCGCATCATGCGCCAGCCCATGGCCAACGCGCTACTGCTCGGCATGGGCGGCTCCGGTATGTAACTCTCACAGGCGCCGCTGGACCTGGTGCTGTTCGAGGACGCCGTGGCGCACCTCTGCCGCGTGGCGCGCATCATGCGCCAGCCCATGGCCAACGCGCTACTGCTCGGCATGGGCGGCTCCGGTATGTAACTCTCACAGGCGCCGCTGGACCTGGTGCTGTTCGAGGACGCCGTGGCGCACCTCTGCCGCGTGGCGCGCATCATGCGCCAGCCCATGGCCAACGCGCTACTGCTCGGCATGGGCGGCTCCGGTATGTAACTCTCACAGGCGCCGCTGGACCTGGTGCTGTTCGAGGACGCCGTGGCGCACCTCTGCCGCGTGGCGCGCATCATGCGCCAGCCCATGGCCAACGCGCTACTGCTCGGCATGGGCGGCTCCGGTATGTAACTCTCACAGGCGCCGCTGGACCTGGTGCTGTTCGAGGACGCCGTGGCGCACCTCTGCCGCGTGGCGCGCATCATGCGCCAGCCCATGGCCAACGCGCTACTGCTCGGCATGGGCGGCTCCGGTATGTAACTCTCACAGGCGCCGCTGGACCTGGTGCTGTTCGAGGACGCCGTGGCGCACCTCTGCCGCGTGGCGCGCATCATGCGCCAGCCCATGGCCAACGCGCTACTGCTCGGCATGGGCGGCTCCGGTATGTAACTCTCACAGGCGCCGCTGGACCTGGTGCTGTTCGAGGACGCCGTGGCGCACCTCTGCCGCGTGGCGCGCATCATGCGCCAGCCCATGGCCAACGCGCTACTGCTCGGCATGGGCGGCTCCGGTATGTAACTCTCACAGGCGCCGCTGGACCTGGTGCTGTTCGAGGACGCCGTGGCGCACCTCTGCCGCGTGGCGCGCATCATGCGCCAGCCCATGGCCAACGCGCTACTGCTCGGCATGGGCGGCTCCGGTATGTAACTCTCACAGGCGCCGCTGGACCTGGTGCTGTTCGAGGACGCCGAGGCGCACCTCTGCCGCGTGGCGCGCATCATGCGCCAGCCCATGGCCAACGCGCTACTGCTCGGCATGGGCGGCTCCGGTATGTAACTCTCACAGGCGCCGCTGGACCTGGTGCTGTTCGAGGACGCCGTGGCGCACCTCTGCCGCGTGGCGCGCATCATGCGCCAGCCCATGGCCAACGCGCTACTGCTCGGCATGGGCGGCTCCGGTATGTAACTCTCACAGGCGCCGCTGGACCTGGTGCTGTTCGAGGACGCCGTGGCGCACCTCTGCCGCGTGGCGCGCATCATGCGCCAGCCCATGGCCAACGCGCTACTGCTCGGCATGGGCGGCTCCGGTATGTAACTCTCACAGGCGCCGCTGGACCTGGTGCTGTTCGAGGACGCCGTGGCGCACCTCTGCCGCGTGGCGCGCATCATGCGCCAGCCCATGGCCAACGCGCTACTGCTCGGCATGGGCGGCTCCGGTATGTAACTCTCACAGGCGCCGCTGGACCTGGTGCTGTTCGAGGACGCCGTGGCGCACCTCTGCCGCGTGGCGCGCATCATGCGCCAGCCCATGGCCAACGCGCTACTGCTCGGCATGGGCGGCTCCGGTATGTAACTCTCACAGGCGCCGCTGGACCTGGTGCTGTTCGAGGACGCCGTGGCGCACCTCTGCCGCGTGGCGCGCATCATGCGCCAGCCCATGGCCAACGCGCTACTGCTCGGCATGGGCGGCTCCGGTATGTAACTCTCACAGGCGCCGCTGGACCTGGTGCTGTTCGAGGACGCCGTGGCGCACCTCTGCCGCGTGGCGCGCATCATGCGCCAGCCCATGGCCAACGCGCTACTGCTCGGCATGGGCGGCTCCGGTATGTAACTCTCACAGGCGCCGCTGGACCTGGTGCTGTTCGAGGACGCCGTGGCGCACCTCTGCCGCGTGGCGCGCATCATGCGCCAGCCCATGGCCAACGCGCTACTGCTCGGCATGGGCGGCTCCGGTATGTAACTCTCACAGGCGCCGCTGGACCTGGTGCTGTTCGAGGACGCCGTGGCGCACCTCTGCCGCGTGGCGCGCATCATGCGCCAGCCCATGGCCAACGCGCTACTGCTCGGCATGGGCGGCTCCGGTATGTAACTCTCACAGGCGCCGCTGGACCTGGTGCTGTTCGAGGACGCCGTGGCGCACCTCTGCCGCGTGGCGCGCATCATGCGCCAGCCCATGGCCAACGCGCTACTGCTCGGCATGGGCGGCTCCGGTATGTAACTCTCACAGGCGCCGCTGGACCTGGTGCTGTTCGAGGACGCCGTGGCGCACCTCTGCCGCGTGGCGCGCATCATGCGCCAGCCCATGGCCAACGCGCTACTGCTCGGCATGGGCGGCTCTGGTACCTACCTCTCAGGCTAAGAACACTCGGAGCGATTTTTTACCGTGCCCGCAGTGGTTGCGGAACTGCGATTGTATTTCCTAACTCACAAGACCGGTTATTTGCTTGGTCACACAGCCGCTGCGGTTGAGATCATCGCCCGCAAACGGCGGGCGATGATCGCAAGACGCAGGACCGGCCTCTGCGCCACTGCGATCGCCCGCCAATCGACCGCAGAGCGCGCGGGCGCAAACCGCAGAGCTTGCGGGCGACCGCGGCCCGCGCGATCCTACAAGTTGCCCGCCGGTGCCGCGGGAGCCGCAAACAATCGCGCAGACTGCGGGCGTAAAACGCGTCGTGAAATTTGCTTTAATTTTTTACATGTAAATCTGCAATCGCGGCGGGCGCGGTTTAGAATCACTCCGTGAGTTCTTAGCCTTACATACCGCTATGTGAACCTTTTTTGGACTTTCTTCGCCTGGGGAGAGACGGCGGGGCGTGCCGGACTCCTACCAGCTAAAACCCTCCGGTGTCTCCACGCACCTGCGGGCGGGGCCGCGGGAATCCGAATTCTTCCGCAGACCGTTATCTGAACCTCAACCAGCCTATATACGTCCCACTGCTGGGCACAGGCCTCTTGCCATGTAGGGCAGGTTTGAGCATTAATCACCACGATAACTCACTGCGGATTTGTGATTACAGATTGCAATGTTTAGAATCCGGGTTTCCTCACGATGGTTTCCTTCACCGTTTGTCAGTAGTAACATTGATAATTGCCTGCGCTGGGGATCGAACCTGCACCTCGTGCATACAAATCTGCTAGGCCACCACGACATTACTTTAAGTAAAATAGAACTCAACATTACAAATACAATGATTTGTTTGGTTTGCTCTTCTACGTATATAGGCTGGTTTTTTATTATTTATTAATTGAATGTAAAAAGGGGCACCGGTAACAGAAAAACTTCGTGGTAACCGGTTGTCGTGGCATGGACATGTCAAGCGGAGGAATGAGAATCACGTGGTAAGGAAGGTACTGGACATGAATGTGGATGGATATAGGGGAAGAGGACGACCAAAGAAACGATGAATGGATTGTGTGAAAGATGATATGGCTGCAAAAAGTGTCACTTGCGAGAAGACGTCACATAGCAACGTGTGGAAGAAGAAAACATGCTGCGCCAACCATCTAACTAATTAATGGTTAATTTTAGTTACATAAGTTTAGTTATAAATGTAGATATTTCTTGTTTTGCAATAAATTAATCCAATTAATGGTTACTTTCCCAGGTCGTCAGTCCCTCTCGCGTCTGGCAGCGAACATGGCGGAGCTGGTGTGTTTCCAGATCGAGATCACGAAGGCGTACGGCGTGTCGGAGTGGCGCGAGGACCTGCGACAGACCATGATGAAGGCCGGCGCCGAGAACAGGGGCATCGTGTTCCTATTCTCTGATGCACAGGTACCGCACTACACACCTGACTGTTATAGATAGATAAATAGAATATTCTTTATTGCCTACCGCATGAGAAACAGATTTGACAAACATAAAAGTTACATGGTGCCAAAATGGGCGGTCTTATCGCTAAGAGCGATCTCTTACAGACAACCGTGTCATAGTACCGTGTGTTACTCACTCACAGTCGCTAGAAAGCAGTGTTAGCCTAGTGGTAAGACCATAGGACTGCTAAGTCAATGGTCTCGAGTTCGATCCCCACGGCACGCACCGACTTTTCGAATGTTGTGTGCTTCCGTGTTTCGGAAGGCACGTAAAAATGTGGGTTTTGCGCCTGACCTCTCTCCGGTCGTGTCGGATTGCCGTCCCATCGGGCTATGAGAGTAAAGGAACAGGGAGTGCTCCTGTATTAGTGCACTATAATATGTCGCGAGTAGCTGGCTGGTGTCATTGTTATACAGGGTGGCGCAATAGAACGTGCATATTGCATCATCTTTTTTTGCGGGGTAGAAGGGGCGTGGGCGGGGGGAGACCGATATCGTTGGGTAGCGCGGTTCATGAAGTTTTAGTCACTATGAGTCACTTCGACGGGAAGCGTCGCGCATTTTGCGTGCGCGCATTTTACGAAAACTCTCGTTCGTACGTAGTTGTCAGGCGACTATTTTGTTCTGAGTATGGTGTACGGCAAATTAGGGAGGCTCCGAGTGCTAATTTAATTAAAATCTGGATAAAGCGTTTTGAAGAGACTGGATCGACGTTTAAACCACACGCGAAAGGTCGTCCACGCACATCTAGAACCGAAGACAATATTGAGAGTGTTAAGCAGTCGGTACGAGAAGATCCACAAATGTCTACTCGCAAGAGATCGTCTGTCCTAAACATATCGCGACGAAGTTTGCAACGAATTTTAAACTTGGATCTTAAACTGCATCCATACAAGCTGCAATTAACTCAAGAATTGAAAGACTCTGACTTCATAGCACGGCTCACATTTGCTAATGAAATGCTCAATCGGTTTTCAAATTTTGAAAACATCCTTTTCTCTGATGAGGCACATTTTCATATAAATGGGTTCGTAAACCGCCAAAATTGTCGTTATTGGAATAGTGAAAATCCCAGACTCAAACATCAAAAACCGTTACATAGCCCTAAAGTGACAGTTTGGGCCGCAATCTCTGCCAAAGGAATAATTGGTCCTTATTTTTTTGAAAACGCACGGGGGCAAAACATCACTGTTAATACCGAACGGTATGTTGCGATGTTGGAAGGTTTTTTGGCCCCAGAACTTCAAAATTCAAGAATAATGAACTCTAGGACTTGGTTCCAACAAGACGGAGCTACCAGTCACACATCAAATGACTCCATGGCGGTTGTGAAGCAGATGTTCCCTGGCAAACTGATTTCGAAAAGAGGTGATATCCCATGGCCTCCGCGCAGTCCAGACTTGACGCCTCCTGACTTTTTTTTGTGGGGATACCTCAAAAACAAAGTCTACACCAATACTCCGAGAAACATCAGTCAGCTCAAGGAGAATATTCGTGGTGAAATGGCAGCAATCACACCAGCACTACTTAAGAAAGTTTTCGGTAATTTCCGTTTGCGGTTAGAGGAGTGCCAACGTAGAGAGGGTCATCATTTAGATGATGTTATTTTTAAAAAATAAACTTCAGTTATCACTTAGTAATTGCTTAGTTTTATTTTAACTATACCTTTTGTATTTATTTTTTAATAATTATTTTTAAAATGCACGTTCTATTGCGCCACCCTGTACTAGCCGTAGCGGCGAGCTTATCGAGCAAATAATATTATAATCGCCAACAAATTAAAAAAAGGCAATTACCTATTCCAGATAAAAATGGAATCATTCTTAGAAGACATAAACAACATCTTAAGTTCTGGCGATGTACCGAACATCTATGAGGTGGAGGACCTGGATAAGATCTACCAGGCGGTGCGTCACGCTGTGATGGAGATGAACCTCACGGCCACGAAGGCAAACCTCTACGCCTGCTTCCAGCGCCGCGTCAAGAGCAACCTGCACATCGTCATCGTCATGAGCCCTATCGGAGAGGTACCTACCAGTTAATGATTTTATACCTTCCCGACTTGAACACATATTTTAGACGACAAACGGGACGTATTCGCGATATAATTCGATATTTCTTTTCTCCCGACGTTTCGATCGAGTTACACCGATCGTGGTCACGGGTGGACTGAAATATCAAATTATTTAGCGAATAAGTCCCGTTTTTTGTCTAAACTATAGTTAGCTGAAGTTCGACCAAAATCATAATATAAGCTCAGTTTAGTTTGAGACTAGATGGCGTTGTGTGAAAGTCGTGGTATATTATGTTTATTTATTTAGTATTATACATTAAACTACATGACGAACTCTCAAAGTAGTGCCCAGTATCTTACGAACCAGTATTAGTTCTATATTCTATATATCTATATAGTTTGACCAATACCGCTGAATTGCGCCTTAGGAATGCCTGGAAGAAAAATATTTAGATATTCATATTTAATGAATTTCTAACTAATTAATTTCAATTAAATAATTCAATTTTGTCGTGTCTTAGAAATATAGCCTGATATCGTAAGATCTATCCGACGATGTCGATCTCATGTGAATTGTGAGTGTAATATTTTTTTTTTAATCATCTGACAAACTAATTTGATTTAATTTTTCGTTCCCTATCATTATCCCTATGACTGTTTATGTTACATAAAGGTGTTTCGCGCCCGGCTGCGTCAGTTCCCGTCGCTGGTGAACTGCTGCACTATCGACTGGTTTAGCGAGTGGCCCAAGACTGCGCTGGAGTCTGTCGCGTATCACTTCTTCGAGAGCATGGGCGAGCTCACCTCGGCCTCCGAACACGTCTTACATGCTATGGTGGTGGGTATTACAAACTGATAAGAGAGAGAGAGAAAGAAAATCCTCTTATTGCGTAAATAAATACGTAACCAATAAAACATAGAGCTAAAATAAAATAAGAGTAAAGGAACGAGTAAAGGAAGAGAGTGCACGACCAGAGTGAGATCAGACGCAGGACCCACATTTTTACGTGCGTTCCGAAACACGATAGCTGTGATATTTTATTTCTAAACCGCGCATAACATTCGAAAAGTCGGTGCGTCTCGATCGAACTCGAGACCTTTGACTTGTCAGTCCTATGGTCTTACCACTAGGCTATCACAGCTATCTGCATAACCACCTAACCGTTCTCCCCAGTCGATGACCTGCTTCGCGCACCAAACAGTGGTAGACGCTAGCACGCATTTCAAGGAAAAGCTCAATAGAATCAACTACGTCACGCCCATGTCCTACATGGAGATGCTGGGCGCATACTCCGAGATGTTCAAGAAGAAGCAGAAGGCCATCGCCACAGAGTCCAACGCATTGAAGACCGGTATGTAGCCCACTGCTGGGCATGACATACATTTATTTATTTATTATTATTAGCACGATTAATCACTTACACTAATAAAAAAATAAATAAAAAAAAAACAAAATTATACATTTAAAAAGAGAAAAAAAAATAGTAATAAACAAGCATAAAATAATATGTATAAAAAGGACAAAACAAAAACATCACTAGCATGCAATCATCTCGCAATACGCCAAGCATTCAGACAAGATCACCGTCCACTCATGACATAAATGTTTATGTGATGAGCACATTCATTTGTCCTGGTGTAATTTATGTATAACATGTATGTATTTAGAAATTTATAAGTATGTTTATCAGTTGTCTTAGTACTCATAACACAAGTAACTCTCGTATACTTAATTTAAGATTAAATTTCGATCTAGTCGATTCCCAATTCCCGTCCAGGACAAATGTTTGTGTGATGAGTGTGATCATTTATTCTGTGTCTGGTTGTAATTTATCGATATTATGTATCCATTTAGAAATATATAAGCATTTTTATCAGTTGTCTACTACTCATAACACAAATTACTCTCGTATACTTAATTTGAGACTAAATGACGTTGAGGAATATTTATTTATTTATTACTAGCGACCCGCCCCGGCTCCGCACGGGTGCTATGCTGATACTAAATAGTAAATATACTATAGAAAAACTGTGGACATTGTTTATAAAAACATAGAGGCCCGAAATTTTACTGGTTTTAATTGTACACTAGGTCTGGACAAGCTGAACCAGACGGAGGTAGAAGTGAAGCAGTTGCAGATCGAGCTGGCCGAGCTGAAGCCGCTGATGGAGCAGGCGGCTGAAGAGACGCGACAGGTCATACAGCAGATAGCCACCGACACTGTGAGTTACACTACTACACTACTACTACCACACTACTACACTACTGCACCTAGTTCCGGGAAGGAAACTATCGGCCTGCATTTTTAGAGCACCGTAATTAAAGGGTAAATCGGAACTAAGCCTCCGCTGTCTGTCTGATGTCTCCAGGCTGTATTTCGGAAATTTTCACAAATGATGTATTTCCGTTGCTGCTATAAATAAACTGCTACAAATACTAAAAATTAAAAAAAAAAATATTAAGGGGGCTCTAAAACCATTTAACGTGTTTTAGTCGATCAACTCCTCTTTTGGCATTCATAACGACACCATGAAATCAGAATAAATAAATATCTTGGGACAATATCCACACACGGCCATCTGATCCCAAGCTAAGCAGAGATTGTGTTGTGGTAATCAGACAACTGATAAACATAATAATTAGTTGGTATCTATAGGCGATAGCGGAGGAGGCTCGCGAGAAGGTGGAGAAGGAGACGGTGATGGCGGAGAAGATGGCCGCCATCAACGCCGCCATGACAGAGGACGCGCAGAGGGACTTAGGTAATGTACACACATCGCACTACCACTGGGGATTTTTAGACTAGAATAGAATACTGTTTATTATACACCGTAGTTACAGCTGTGAAAAAGTAAATTATATTCAGTAAGGGTACAATGGCGGTCTTATCGCTAATAGCGATATCCTCCAGAGAACCTTTGGATTTTTTTATTATGTATCTAATGGACGAAATACCCAAGTTATGCAAATGCCCAATAGTAAATCTTTACAATATGTACACAATTCTCGTGCCACAATGTTCGTTCCCGTACCTCTCCAGAACGGCTTGACCTATTTTTATAAAATTGTTGGTTGTTCTGAAAATCGGCCAACATCTATTTTTACCCGCGATATTTTTTTTTCAATAACCTACCTCAAAATATCTCAGTTTGTTACCTAAAGTTCGCAAACACCTATCTACCGACAGAGGAAGCGATGCCGGCCCTGCGTGCCGCTGAGAAGGCGCTGCAAGAGCTGAACCGTAACGACGTGGTGGAGGTGAAGGCCATGAAGAAGCCGCCGCAGGGGGTCGTGCTCGTCATCGAGTCGCTCTGCGTCGTGTTCGATATCAAGCCCATCAAGGTACGGGACTAGTGTTGTAACGCCATCTAGTCGCAAATTAAGCTTACAAGTGAAGCGAACTTATTCTTATACTTGCGGTAGTAGCGGTTCCCGCGACTATGTCCGTTTGGAATAAAAGCGGACGCGCAGGCGCGAGGCGTGTACGTACTCCGATAGAATACCTTATTAATAAATGTTTCAATTGCGCTGGGCCCAACAAGACATTGGCTACTCACTTCAGCTAAAGCCGATACTCGTCATTACATAGTCGAAAAGTTTTATAACAGACTTTGTGAATGACAAATAAATCGTACTTCGTTGAAAAATTTTATAAAATTTGTTATTTTTTTATTATTCTATTCAATTATATTCTAAACCTAAATTGTGTTCTTTACTTTTATTCAATTATATTCTAAACCCGTTTCCCGTCTCCAGGAGCAAGGCGCGGCTTACGGCGAGAAGGTCCTTAACTACTGGAAGCCAGGCTCGCAGATGTTGGCGGACCCCACCGCCTTCCTCGACTCCCTCATGAAGTTCGACAAGGAGTCCATCACCGAGGATATGATCAAAAAGCTCAAACGATTCGTCGTCAACCCAGATTACGATCCCGCTAAGATTTTAAAGGTAAGCAGTTTTATAGGGCCTGTTGGTCTAGTGGCTAGTGGCCCTGACTGCTATAGGGAAGATCGTGGATTTGATGGACACAGGACAGATATTTGTGTTATGAGCACGATCATTTGTTCTGTGTTTGTGCGTAATTTATATATAATATACATGTATTTATAAATAATTATGTTTATCAAGCTACTTAGTATGCTTAATTTGAGACTAGATGGCGTTAAGGAATATTTATTTATCATTTATTATAAACCATGCGGGTCGCATGCCCAGAAGTTGCAAGAGACAGGGCGATCTGGATAGAAAAAAAAGACGTCCTTTGCCCAGAAGTGGAATCTTGTATATTATTATTTATTATTAGCCGTTAGTGTCCCACAGCAGGGCAAACGCCTCCCTTCGCTCCTTTCACTTATTATCAAATCTTATATAGGCTAGAAAAAAGTATTATCAATATCTCTTGCTTTGAGCTTGATCTCTAGCAAAGTTGTGTTGACATATGACCATTGTGTATAGGTATCGAAGGCCTGCCAGTCGCTGTGCATGTGGGTGCACGCGATGTACAAGTTCTACCACGTCAACAAGGGCGTGGCGCCCAAGAAGGAGGCCCTCGCGCGCGCCACCAGGGACCTCGCCATCGTCGAGGGTAGGACCTGCAATCATAACAATAATAAAGTTAGATTAGATTAAATTATTAGTTAGATTAAAGTTCTCAACAAGACCTCTGCATGTTGGACCTGTGTCCCCGTGTAAGCCTTTAAAAAGGACCGGGTTTCTTCCCTTGAAGTTATCTCTTTTAATTCACATAAAAGAGATACAAATAATAATGTCCGGTCAGATTCCGGCCACGGCGGCTAGTGTTACTGTGACACTAGCCAGCTACGCGGGGCATGTTATAGTGCACAAGCGTGTGCGCATACACAGGTGCACTCTCTGTTCCTTTACTCTCATAGTAAGGTGGGATAGCAATCCGATACGAACGGGGAGAGATCGGGCGCAGGAACCACATTTTTAATTGTCTTCAGAAGCTGTGATATTTAGTTCTAAAACGCACTCATCATTTGAAAAGGCAGTGGCCGTCGTAGAGATCGAACTCGAGACCTTTGACTTTGCAGTCCTGTAGTGCTCCTGCATAGTCAGCTCTTGTTGTGTACCATTTCTTTTGCCTAAAAGTAGAAGTGTCTTACTTTGTTATTCCACATGCTCTCATGTAGACAGCATCTATTCTAGTATGCATGTTTTTAGAATGGTACAAGCTCTGCTCAATTAGAGAATAAATAGCGTTGCGTGAAAGTCGTGGAATATTTTTTTCCTTTAAGTCAAGTTTTACACTACGTAAGTACGCTTTGTTGGTCTACCAAAGTCTCGCCTCGCGTTCGGACAGTCTACGAAAGTACTCGAAATAACAGATGTAACAAAATTGTAATTTTATTTCCCTAGCAATGTTGGCGAACGCGAAGGCTAAGATGACAGCGTTGTTAGAGGGCATCGCAAAGCTAAACGCATACTTAGTCGAGAAAGAGGAGGAGAAGAAACGCATGGAGGAGGACATCAACCTCTGTCTGGCTAGGATGGACCGCGCCAACAGGTACACACGCCTACTGCACGGATAGCCGTGTGGTATAGGTCATCACGCCTATTACCAGTGTGCGCGACGTGTCGCGGGCTCGATTCCCCCGTACGACGAGAATTTGTGCGTTACATTCCTTGTTCTGGGTCTGTGTGTTGTATGTGAATTGAATGTCTGTGAAACCCTCGCGATACCATGTCTGTCGAAACGATAATTTATAATTGCAAATCATTTGTATGTTTGGCTACGAATTCAACTTTACCTCGAAATAATTGAAGGTAATTATAATATTGATTTATTTCACACACGTTAACATTTACAAGCGGTTACACTTTGTTTTGGTCGTCAAAATTTCTCAGTTTATAAATTTATAATATTTACTCAAGCAGTGTCGCAAAGTAAGACTAGTATGAAATAACAATGATTTCATCATTGTGGTTAGATTGCTGCACGGGCTGTCAAGCGAACGTGTCAGATGGATCAAGACTATCAAAGACTTGAGCGTCGCGATCGTCAACTTGATTGGCGATATATTACTCAGCGCATGTGAGTGTTACTTTCATACTATTTTTTGTTTTCCGTGGTGAAACGCTAATGACTTCAACCCACGCCGAGGTCACGGCGTGGGGATATGTCGGACTCCCACCGACTAAAAACACCCCGGGCCCCTCCTACTACCTAAGCCAGCGTCACGGGATCGCTCGCGCATGCTCTGTGTGACCTTGGCTGGTTGTTACTTTCATACTAATAAAACACTGCAAGGACCATTGGCATGTGTCCGAATTCTCAACTAATGCCGTCATATATGAAACACCATCACTTTTGGCACGTGAATGACATTAACATGAGGGTGCTGGTGTGCATATTCGCAGCAAGAATCAACTCAACTGTCCGTTAAAAGTGATGGATTTGCGTATATGACGGTATTAGTTCCTGTTTCGGCCAAGTGCCACTATATACATTTTAAATGTCACCTAGTTAATTATTCTAAGACACCCGACAAACGGTGAAGAAAAACTTCAAGAGGGAGTCTGGATTCCAAATATTTGAAGCTGAAATCGCCAATCCGCAGTGAGCTAGCGTAGTGATCAATGCTCAAACCTTGCCTATATGGGAAGAGGCTTGTGCGCAGCAGTAGGACGTTTACAGGCTACTATTATTTAAAAAATCGCTTAGTAAAGTGTTGTTTTTGAACTCGTGTTTCTCATTATAACTAATCATATCATTTGAAGGTGCTGTGGGCTACATAACACCGTTTACCGACGAGTTTAGAAGAGATCTCCTAACTCACTGGATTGATCATTTGGTGGTAAAACTATTTAATAAACTATACAAAAAAAACATACTTAAATCGAATTGTGAATTGAATGTCTGTGAAACCCCCCGCGATACAATGATTAAATTCCTTAGTGCTTGAGTCGTTTTTCTAAAAAAAAACCATCACGATGATGAGGGAATCATTTTATTTCTTTATGTTTTTCCGCGATTTGTCTGCTGTTTGGTGTTTAAATTGAGTTTTGTAAATAAGGTTGTTTTCAGAAAGTGGACTTGCCACACTCGCCCGGCGCTACGCCGGTCTCAGTGCTGGGCGACGCGGTGCAAATCAGGTAGATAAACGAGGGTCTATCTATATTTATAACAATGTATTACTGTTCGTTAGTCTCGCTAAAACTCAAGAAAAGCCTGACAGACGGTCTAGTTTTGATCTTGAAATATTTGTTGAAACTCATAGTAGGTTTAAACGTTTTCCCGTTTTTAGAAACCGCCTGAAGTTTTGAACAAGATTTTGTGAACTTTTCCTCGTTTTCTTTAGTCTTCCATCGTCAGACCCGGACTTTATTATCATGAGACGACTTTAGATATGTCTACTTTCCAACAAAAACAGAATTATCAAAATCGGTTAATAAACGACGAAGTTACTGCGAAAAAAAATAAAAAATCTTATACGAATTATAAGTCTAATTAAGAAACCTCCTTTTCTTAGAGTTGGTTAAAAAACATTTTTGTTCATGAAGTCCCTATTATTTGACCTAAAAAACCAATGTCCTGTTTTGAGTCAAAGCATAAATGGTTACATTAATCATGTCTGAATATCATGTCTTAAAACGTGTTGCGCCGACCCGATATAAAATGGGATAAGGGCGGGAAGATGATGATGAATCATGTGTCAACATGATCTGGTTACGTCATAGGACGTGGCAGATGTACGGGCTCCCGCGAGACCCGATGTCTGTGGAGTCCGCCGTGCTGATGTCCAACTCGCGCCGCTGGCCGCTCATCATCGACCCGCAGACGCAGGCCAACAAGTGGATACGCGCTATGGTACTATACTAACTAGCTATAGTAGCTATAGCATTTATTCTAATTTTACTAAGTAAGACGGGCCTGTTGGTCTAGTGGTTAGTGACCCTGACTGCTAAGCCGGAGGTCGTGGGTTCGATTCCCACCCAGGACAAATATTTGTGTGATGAGCACGACCATTTGTTCTATGTCTGGGTGTAATTTATCTTTAAGGGCCCCTTATTCCGAAAGTTTAGGCATTTAACGCACCGAAACGGCTTGCGCCCGCGATGCCCAGGAGCCGTCGCGATTTGAACTCCGGTGACCTATGGCGGCGGGCGGGCACGCCACAGTATAAATAAATAAATCAGTAGTTCATATATATATTTTGCTAGTAATAAGTAGTAGTTTGCAACAAAAACATAATAATATACTTAGCTTGATGTGCTATCCACTAAACTATTGATTGTCAACACTAATATGTTATGAATGTGTGACTAAGGAAAGCGATGATCATTCTATAGAATTTAAAGAATGGTTGTAGAAGATTCGGTGAGTACTATACAGCGTGGCGCTACCACCCCGACATTAATTTAACACGGTTAGGACTAGTAACCATGAATCATTTTAATCATGATACGTTTTGATATTACGTAAACTGAAAGACTTTTTTTTCAAACAAACTAAATAATAAACATCTATCTCAAATTGTGATCACTCTGTGCGAAAGTTCATTCATAAAATAACTTACCTACGACTAGCGGGCTTACGTTTACTCGGTGCGGCAACGTCGCACGCCGCCACCCGCGTAGGTACAACAGCTGTGCGCGCCAGCTGGCAACAACGCGTCGCGACTTGTAGGCATAAAATGTCTCATGTTCGGTCCGATTTTGGCGGCACCTACGCGGCAAGCTGTTGTACCTACGCGTGCGGCGTGCGACGTTGCCGCACCGAGTAAACGTAAGCCCGCTAGTCGTTGGTAAGTTATTTGACGAATGAACTTTCGCACAGAGTGATCACAATTTGAGATAGATGTTTATTATTTAGTTTGTTTGAAAAAAAAAGTCTTTCAGTTTACGTAATATCAAAACGTGTCATGACTTAAATGATTCATGGCTACTAGTTCTAACCGTGTGTTAAATTATTGTCGCATTGTCCTCGCCACCCTGTATAGTGGAAATGAAAATGTTTTATTTATTGGGCATGTATAAATTAAAAAAAAAGTGTTTGGTATTAATAAAATGTAATAAAGAACTCAATGATCGCATAATGTATGTCAATAGCCGCGTACTGTCTGAGCGAGCAGCCTCGCGAGGCTGCTCGCTCAGTCAGTACGCGGCTAATGTAGTACTATTATTTTTAAATATATTTTTTTTAAATAAGAAATAATAATAAACTTTAAAACTACCACGACAAAATACCACGTGCACTCACTGACACCTTGTGCGTTAAACATTATATAATTCGAAGTTAAACATAATATAATACGAAGAAACATTTAAAAAAGTTGAAATTATAAATTACCAATAAAAATATAAACAATTAAATTGCACAGAAGTGTACTAGTGTCGAGAAGTGTGTGCTGCAACAACGAGCCAATCAGGACTCGCCTCTGTGACGCGTCGCTCTGCGTCATGCCAAGGGCCAATCACAGGCGATAAACCGTTCCCTGCGCCCGCATGCACCGGTGCATTGACCCGATGAGACCCAAAAAACGACTTCTGCGCATGTCAAGGCCAGCGCTCAAGATCCGTGCCGATAATTATAAGCTATCGGTTTCATACATTTTTTTTCATTTAATAAAAATAAATACATTTAGTTTCGACATACCCCGCGCCGAGTGTCGAAACTAAATGTATGAAACCGATAGCTAACCCAGGCGTGGCATACGCGGCACGGCGCGCGGGGCGCGCGGGGGCGCGCTGCTTTAGTGTCGACGGTCTGTGCGACGCGCCGCCGCGCCGCGCGGCCGGCTTATTTCTACCTACTAAACACATCGCGACCATAAACCGTGATATTGTACCTACCTGAGAGTGGTATCGGTGAGTTGTGATCGATAGCCATGTTCAATTTCTTTCAAATCTTATACGTAATAAAATAATGTAGGTAATAATAAAATCAAAACACAATATTAGTAAGTACATCTCCTTGAATTTGACCAGGATGGAAATCTGCACCTTATACAGGTGAATATTCCCATTAAAGATTTTAAATTCTATACATACTGACGTCTCGTTGCTCTGTGTATAGAAGTAATCATATTGTGACGTATTTATAGAATAAGTACTTACGCAATACACTTTCGGATTATCCTCACTTCAGACACCCTTCTTTTATTAATTTTGTTTTTTTTATTTACCATTTCAATCACTTACGTAAATTTGTGGTCGCGAGCAAAAGTTGCATAGGTCCTACCTCGATGGCGTCCGGCCGGACACTGGCACCGAGCGCACGGTGCGCGCGAGCACTTTTCACGTATTTATTTTATTTAAAAAAAAAATAAGCGCCATATTAAAATTGTATCCAATAATATCCCTGGCAAATCCGATTAGTAAATGAAATGTTAAATTTATATAAAATTACGTTCAGTCCAAGTCTTATAAAACTAAAAATACTTTTAAAATCGACCTTACTTCTGAATTTTTTTTTATCGAGCAAAATGTTAAATAATTCGTTTCTATCCAAAAAAGTCACTAGATAAAGCATGTATCTGTACTATATATTTTTTTAAGAATTTAAATATGGTGATTTCTCTAAAAAAAACTCGATCTAGAAACGTAAATTTCGAATAAGGGGCCCTTAATATGTATGTATTTAAAAAAAATATAACTATGTTTATCAGTTGTCTAGAATTCATAACACAAGTTACTATTGTATACTTAATTTGAGACTAGATGGAGTTGTGTGAATGTAGAGGAATATTTATTTATTTATTATTTATTACGAAAGAAAGAAAGAAAATAGTAGAAAAAAGTATTAGTACGTGTTGCGCCGAAGTATAATGGGCTAAGGGCAGGAAAATGATGATGATACTACTAAGTAGTACTTACACCGCGAGGACTGGTTCGTAGCGGCGCAAGATAGAGAGTCGTGTAAGGCCTTAGGAGAGGCCTTGGCTCAGCAGTGCGACACTATAGGCAAGAAAAAAAATATAGGACTTGTAAAAAATATGATAAACAGCACCCAGCTTCGCCCACTCTTTGCCACCTTTCAAGCAACACGCTGTCTTTCAGTTTACAATCAAGAATGCAATCTAAAATCCAATCCCAAATTAGTTTTAATTCCGTAATTTACGATAGTTTTGTGTCTACATTGGGCCGTCCATGTCAGTTTTTCCATAGAGCAAGGATGAATGGTCTCTGGTAGATGACCCATTACATTTTAGATTAAAATTCTTAACACGGCCTCCGCATGTTGGACCTGTGTCCCCGTTTGCGCCTTTGAAAAGGACCGGGTCACATTCAGTAATAAACGGAGTCGCTTCCTGCGTATGTCTGTCTGTTTCTCTGTATGCTTAGATCTTAAAACTAGGTGCGGTTTTTTTAATAAATATAACGTTTCGAGAGGTATATTTATACTTATTCGAACGAACGAATGGGGCAGGTCGCTAGTATTAAATAAAGTCATGTTTTTACTAATTTACATATTTACCATTTGACATACTTTGACATGGACTTCACAATAATTAAATATGTTTACCATCATGTTTATAGGGTAAATTGGAAGGGCTGGTGGTCTGCAAGCCGAACGACCGCGATCTGTTGAGGAACTTCGAATCGGCGCTCCGTTTCGGCAAGCCGATACTGCTGGAGAACGTGGGACAAGAGCTGGACCCCGCCTTAGATCCCGTGCTCAAAGTAAAGCATTAAAAACGTCTTTATATCCAGTAAATATACAGGGCCTAACGTAAATAAAATATAACCCTTAAAGTGGAGTTGGTTCGGATGAAAAACTGTGAGAAATTCGTATCTTTTTCGCTGGATTTCTAACCATATGAAAATGGCGTAGCCTTTTAAACTATTTTATAAATTTCATCAGATTTAGGTATTTCTGTGTTTAGTTTTTTTAGTGTTATTATGTTGTGGAATATTCTAAGTTACTGATGCTTTTTTATAACTTAGCGTCAATACTTCCGTCAAGCGGGTCAGCTGGTGCTGAAGCTGGGTGACTCCCTCATCCCGTTCATGCCGGGCTTCCGGCTGTACATCACCACCAAGCTGCCCAACCCCAAGTACACGCCCGAGACCTCGGTCAAGGTCATGGTCGTCAACTTCGCGCTCGTGCCCAGGTACACAACTTTTACGTGTGTCAATTTCTCATGTGGTGTGCAAAAAAATATATTCTACCTATTTGACAGGCTTGTTGGTCTAGTGGTTAGTGACCCTGACTGCTATACCAGAGGTCGTGGGTTCGATTCCCACCCGGGACAATTGTTATGTGATGATCACGATCAGTTGTTCTGTGTCTTGGTGTAATTTTATCTATGGTATGTTTGTATTTTAAAGTATAAAATAAGTATGTATATCAGCTGTCTAGTACTCATAATACAACCTCTGCTTAGTTTGGAACTAGATGGCGTTGTGTATTATATTGTAATAAAGTACTTTTAAACTAATTCCTACGTTTTACCGCCAGTGGTCTAGCGGAACAGCTCCTATCCATAGTAGTGGCACAAGAGCGACCAGACTTAGAAGAGCTGCGCGGCCAGCTGATCGTGTCGCGCGCGCAGATGGCCTCACAACTCGCGGAGATGCAGGCCGACATCCTCTACGGCCTCTCCAACAGCGAGGGCTCGCCTGTCGACGACCTGCCTCTCATCCTCACGCTCGAAGCTATCAAGATTAAGAGCGCGGAGATTATTGTAAGTATTACCCCTGGCTTTAATAAATTGAACGAAGGATATCATGCCATCAGGGTATATGTTGATCAGAAGAGGCTTGAAAGAAAGTAAGTAAATTTATAAAAATCATTTTTGTTGTATGATGCTCTCATAAATATTCATTTTCTTGTTCTACCGGCAAACAAATTCATCATCTGTGAAAATTTCAAATATCAACATTTTCTATCCATGAGAGCGTAGTTTACATTTGAACTAGGAACTTTATGCGAGGATCTCATTTTAGATTAAAGTTCTCAACAAAGCATCTGCATGTTGGACCTATGTCCCCATGTAAGCCTTTAAACATTTCCTAGTTTCTTCCCTTGTAGTTATCCCGTGAATCAGAAGCTATATTACAATAAATGCATGTATCTCCTTAGATAAAAGTGGAGGACATCGAACGCACGACCCTCGAGATCGACGAGGCCCGCAGCGGCTACGTGCCGGTGGCCAACCGCGGCCAGATCCTGTTCTTCTGCCTCTCCGACATGTCCCACGTCGACCCCATGTACCAGTACTCGCTCGAGTGGTTCGTCAAGCTGTTTGTACGATCCATGTCTGAAACTGAACCTAATGGTGAGTCTAACATCGTGTAATAGTAAACTGTCGGTTAACAATTAAAACTCTTTTCGATGGATGCTCGTTTAATACTCACTTAACTTACTTACTGGGTGAATTAAACGTACACCGCGAGGTTTGGCTCGAAGCGGCGCAAGATAGAGAATCGTGGAAGGACTTGCGGGAGGCCTTTGTCCAGCTATGGAACACTACAGGCTAGGGGAAAACATATATGAAGTATATCTGTTACAGCCAAAGTAATTAATCTAGATATTATACATAATGACTAGTCATTATGAATAATATCTACTCAATTTGGATAAAGTGATAATTCACACAAAATTAATCACATTAACTAGCTATTATACATAATATCTTCAAAGAATTAGATAAAGTGATAAAACAAATAGATATTCGTTTAAGAATAAATTTGTATTTCAATTTTCCTTAAGCATACATATCAGAAAGATTATTTTAACAATTAAAATAACATAAGATAATATTTTCACCTCAATAAACATAGATATTATAAAAAAAAAAAAAACCTAACCTCACCTAATTTAGGTTAGGTTAGGTTTTTTTTAGGCAGGAGTGTGGATATCAAATGAACATTATACCTTTTGATCATTAGCGCAAATGTTGATATAGCAAATAAATATTCGACGAACTGAAAATTATGTCAAACGACATTATACAAAGTGATGATTTTCTTAAACGTTGTTCGATTGAGTAATATTATATCAAACGTTGTTCGATCAAACATGGGTGAACCTAAGATAAAGACCGTATTATTACTTTGGCTAACTTTGACACGATATTATGAATAATAACTAGATAATGTGATTAATTTATTACACTGTCTAGTGAATTTAGCTATTATCCATAATGACTAGTCATTATGTATAATAGCTTATTAATCACTATGACTGTAACATATCTTTTTTTTTAAAAAAGCGACTCCCGCACTAATTTAATCCTTGTTTCGGGGGGGGGGGGGGGAGGGATTCACAGACATTCAATTCACACGCATAAACACACCCAGACTCAGAACAATCATTTGTGAAACGCACAAATTCTTGTCCTACGCGGGGATCGAAACCGCGACACATCACGCACAGTGGTAATTAGCGTATCTGCATATGATTTATGTTTCTTTGTTACCAGAGGATATTGTAGAGCGTGTGGACGTGATAATAGTCCACTTCACGTTCCTCCTCTACCAGAACGTGTGCCGGAGTCTGTTCGAGAGGCACAAGCTTCTGTTCGCCTTCCTGCTTTGCGCGCGCATACTGTTGGACAAGGGCGTTATAAGGCATACGGACTTCAATTACTTCCTCAATGGAGCTAAACTGGAAGAGGTGGGCATTTGTAGTATAATAATAATTTGGTATTCGTAATATAAGACGTTTGGTTTGCAAAATATGTTGCTTATAACAGCTTTTTTATGGTTTTATAGCAGTCCTAATATTCCATTCAAAGAACTTTTAGTTTTTATTACCTTGGCTTGTAATTTGGCCTGTTATCTATTCGTTACCAGATATAAATACGGGAAATTAAAAATATTATGGGTGGTCCGCATACTACACACGTGTTTTTTAAGCAATTTTTACTTGACTTTAATAAATATGTAGAAACTTGAATATTTGTAAGTAAATGTTTAGTATACACACAACAAACGTGATTTACGGAACACTTCGTGCGCGAGTCCGACTCGCACTTCGCCGGTTAATGCTATTTGTCATTTATTAACCAGTTTATTAGCCGTAATGTTTATTATCTATGGTATAGGAGAAAGACAACCCGGAACCGAAGTGGATCTCCCAGCGCATGTGGCTGGAGATGCAGCAGCTGGCCACCGTGCCCGGCATGACCAGCTTCCTGGAGGACTTCCACCAGCACTCCAAATACTTCAAGACATTCTACGACTCTTACACTCCTCACAAGTTAGTCAATACTGAACTAATATAGTAAAACATGTATTCTAGCAGGCAGCGACTGGATGCATAAAGCAGCAGGCCGGGCTCTGTGGCGTACCTTGGGAGAGGCCTATGTCCAGCAGTGGACTGCAACGGGCTGATGATGATGATGTATTGTAATTGGGTATATGACTAAAAAACTCAATTAGTCCGTCAGATGGATTTCCAAGTTTGACTGCACGGATAGCGGAGTGGTATAGATCACTATGCTAATTACCACTGTACGCGACGTGTCGCGGGTTTGATCCCCGCGTAGGACAAGAATTTGTGCGTTCCACAGATGCTTGATCTGAGTCTGGATGTCTTGTGTCTGTCTGAATGTCTGTGAAACCCCCCGCGATACAAGGAATCTGGAGTCGTATAAAAAAAAATTGTCCGTCAGATGGATTTCCAAGTATTTGAAACAACAAACGGGTCTTATTCGCGATATAATCCGACATTTCTTTTCTCCCGACGTTTCGGTCGAGTTGCACCGATCGTGGTCACGGGTGGCCCGCAACTGGACTTATATCGCGAATAAGACCCGTTTGTCGTCTAAAACATGTGTACAAGTCGCGAAAGTCTAATAGGATTTTCAATTATTCCCCTATTTCACTTCATATACATATGTGTACTGTGCTACCCAGGTTGCCATACCCGAAGCCGCTGGACAGCCAGCTGGACCCGTTCCAGAAGCTGCTCGTACTCAAGTGCATCCGACCCGACAAGCTCATACCTGGCTTACAGGCAAGTAGAACATTACGAAGGTCGATAGTATTTGTAGGGAAACAATTTTTAAGATTTAGTGGTAGAATAGAATACTCTTTATTGTACATCATTGTTACAGCTGTGAAAAAGGAAATTATATACAGTAACGGCCGGTTTACACATGTCTCCGTTTTACTGTTTCGTTTTATCGTGTACGTTTTTTTTTCATCGATGGCGTATGTAGTTGTATGAGGGACTTCACACATGGCACAGTATTCTGTATAAAGTAAAAAATAAAGTTCCGTAAAAACATTACATTCTGTTTTGTCATCGAATACTGGACGACGGAACAGTAAAAATATACGGATACGTAGAATTTACGTTAAAACGGAGACGTGTGTGAACCGGCCGTTAGGGTAAAATGGCGGTAGGATGTCTTTCTGTTTTAATCTTTAAAAGAAGTTTAGTTGAGCTTGTAAGTTTGTCCCACTTAGAGCTCTTACACACGAGCGGCATGTTCCCAACTGCAGAGGTAATAGCAGCCGTAGACGCGCTTCGGCGTACGGCGTTCGTTGCCGTCGTACGGCGGCATTCGTACGGCGGACGGTAGTTATTGTTGACCCTTTCATTATGAAGGTCTATAGTATTTTCAGGTCAACTAATTTAAGATGCAATGGTAGGATATCTCTCTGTTCTAATCTTTAGGAGTAATTTAGTTGAGCTTGTAAGTTTGTACCACTTAGAGCTCTTACACACGAGCGGCATGTTTCCAACTGCAGAGGTAATAGCAGCCGTCGACGCGCGTCGGCGGACGGTAGTTATTGTTGCCGTCGACGATTTAACTCAAAGTTTAGCCACAGGAATTATTAACCAACTTCAAAAAGGAGGAGGTTCTCAATTCGTCGGAATCTTTTTTTTATGTGTGTTCACCGATTACTCCGTCGATTCTGGACCGATTTCGATTTTTTTTTGGGCTTGGCACCGACTTCTTTCTATTCGATGAGTAGGTACAAAATAATTTATTTTACGTTTTCATAATTTAGAACATCATGTGTAAAGCAGAGATTTAGAAATACGTAAGTGTTTTGTGTGAATTTTATTTTTGCGTATAAATGTGATTTAATTAGGTATGATACACTTTGTAAAACCAATGTTACCAGAGGCTGCATTGGTATATTCATTAATTACTATGAAATGTACGTTATTAGTATTTTATGATGGAACTAGCGTAACTTATTGTTAAAAGTTCCTAAAAGAAATAAGGAAAATAAAAATGCACTTTGTATAAGAAAAACTTCAACGTCACTTATCTAACTATAGTTCTCGCATACATCTGTAATTTACATAGTGATAGAGAGAGAGAGAGAATATTCAACTGTATAACCTCCTGCTCCTGTTGTATCACACCAGGACTACGTAGTGCTGGGTCTGGGCGCGCGGTTCGTGGAGCCGCAGCCCGCAGACCTCGCCGCCCTGTACGGCGAGTCCGACCCCCTAGCGCCCATTATCTTCGTACTCTCCACGGGGACTGACCCTGCTGCCGGTAACTAAATATATCTCATACCTTTATAAAATACCCGTGTCACAATGTTAGTTACTGTACTCCAAAACGGCTGGACCGATTCTCTTGAAATTTTATAGATGCATTCAGTAGGTCTGAGAATCGGTTACTATCAATTTTTCATCCATATTTTTTCATTTTCGTGAAAGAAGTCGCGGGCATCAGCTAGTACATAAATATATTCCACGACTCACACAACGTCATCTAGTCACAAACTAAGCAAAGCTTATATTATGTGTTCTAGACAACTGATAAATAAATTAAGTAGGTACCCATTTTTTATCGGAGTTTTAAAATCAAAGACTTTAAAAGATTCATAGTCTATCTTTTACACACACTCCCTAATTTTCTAATGTAGACATATTTCAGGTTTAAACCTTTTCGTACCCATTGTAACACTAACCCTTATCTAAGTGTTATCACGCTTCTGTTACACGCCGGGTCGCCTTTGACTGTCTGTCTCATACATTTCATACATGGATATATTCCATACAGCGACCACTGTCTGACCTAATTACTGGGAGCTGATTAGAAAGTAATTATACATTTGTAAAGTTTTCTCTTTTAAATGAGGGAGTGAAGCATTGATAAAATAATTTTATGTAGTTAGGAATAGTTTTTTATTAGACAAACTCATTGTTTTCCTTGCATTTTATAAAAAAAACATGTTTATATTCCCCTCAGCATGAAAATATCCTTTGCCATAATATGAAAACTTAACCTCACGTGCATAATATATCTCAATAATTAATTACTTTTCTATAATATTAGTAAATTTATTGGAAAAAGTAATTTAGAGGTAAATTACTTGTTCCAATGATCGTTTTAGGTAAACCTATTAAACAAAACCTCACAAATTTTCTCAGCAGATAAAAAAAAATCTTTACTAGACACTTTGCCTTAAAAAAAATCGGTGATTTTTTAATAAAGTGTGAGCTCATGAGTTCTTTAAGAGAGTTAATAACGGCTGATGTGGATAGCGGCTAACCTCAAAGCTGTGGTAATCGCGTTTGAACCGCGCCGCCCGATAGGCGCTCAAATATATACATATATAGGTACATGCCTTTACGGCACCCTGACTTTTTAATAAGAAGGAATGGGCGTAAGGTAGTGGTCCGACCGCTAGCGGGAAATCGAGTAGCTATCGACGATTTCCTTGCTCAAGGAACGCACAATGAACATACATTCCGTGTAAACAAAAGAGAATATATTGATAGTTGCTTGCTGACTATTCAGAGTGGCAGTTAAAAAATAAACTCAACTCAACTTCTTTTTCAAAACAGTGCCGTTTTGAGCATATATGTTTGGATATCAACTGACCATTGTTAGTTATTTTAATATTTTACTATAATATTCTAGTTCAAGTGACAGCGACAGCGACGATGTGATAACGACGATTTTACAATACCAGCAAATTACTAACTTCTTAACTGATAATAATAATGCATAGAACATTAAACACTCAGTACTCTTCCTCCTCTCTCCTACTAATGTTATATGCTGTGCCCGACAAGGTCCATAATTGTGTAAATTATTTATATACCGACAACCTGTATACATTCTGGTACGCAATAAAGAAGTGAGAATTGAGTAATCGCTCATCGCACTTGCGCACTCGCTTATAGGCCGGTGACAAAACGTTCGAAACTATACATTCGCTTCGGTTTATCGCTGGCGGTCGGACCACCGCCTCAAGGAGGATCGTCTTGGGTATTTTGTTACCTCTAATGAATAGAAGTAATTTTATGATTTTTTTGAGGTTAATACTGTGTTATGTTCTGACGTTTGTTTAAGGTAGCCTGTAAGATAAATTACACGTAACTAGATAATTCAAAAATTAAACAAACTACTACTTTTACGGAAGGTAGGATCTTTTCGCATAGCAGCTATTTTTTTTTTGCCATTAACAACACTGAAGATCAACATAATAATATGTAATACATACAAGAATTCCAACTACACCTCAAGTGCACAGTTATGTAACAATTAGTCAATGTACTAGAGATAATAAATTTAGGTATAGAGATTTAGGTAAGAAAGATTAGAATTACAACTTCACTTATGTGGTGCGTGGCAGGTGTAATGCCGTTTTCCGATTGTCTAATTGAGTTTAAAAGAATCCCTTCTTTTTTTTTTTCCTAGCCTGTTGTGTCCCACTGCTGAGCAAAGGCCTCCCCCAAGTCTTTCCACGTTTTTCTGTCCCTTAAATTATCAGAATTTTACTCCTACTTTTTCGGTAGGTAAAATTTACCGACCGCTTGATCCACCAAGTTTTCTTTCCCATTACACCTCTTACCCTAGACCTGTTGAAGTTCGCGGAAAAGATGAAGATGGGCAAGCGTTTCGAGAGCATCTCCCTGGGCCAGGGCCAGGGCCCGCTGGCTGAGGCCATGATGAGGGTCGGCTGCGACTTCGGGAACTGGGTGTTCTTTCAGGTAAAAATACATATTTTTCGAAGAATCTGTGAAATGTTTGTGTACAATAAAGAATAACTAAATAATTAGTCAAAACAAGATACTCGTCTGTCTGCTCGGATAATCGAGTGGTATTAAATACCGCCGATTATCACTACTTTGCATTCTTAGAGAAAGCTTTTTTTACCTCTCTTGAAGCATTAGACATTTTAATATGACTGGGGAGTATTTAAACCCGTTTTTTTTTTGTATTTAGATTCATATTAGATTACACTATGATCTATCAAACTGATTGTACCAACCTAGTTATTACTATAATTGTTATGTATTATAGTTGCTATGGGCGCTAGTTGCCTGAATTAAAGGATTAAGTAATAAAAAAAAATTAAATTAGTGTATGATGTGGTCGCCTATAATTAGAAGCGCACACTTGTATTGTAAGTGTTCTTATGTTATATGTATGTAATTGTGTAGCCTCTATTGGCGATCCAATAAATAAAAATTTATAATTGTGATCTAGAACTGCCACTTGTCACCATCCTGGATGCCGGTGCTCGAGTTGAACGTTGAACATATCACGCCGGAGCTGGTGCACAAGGACTTCCGCCTCTGGCTCACGTCCACACCCTCGCCGCACTTCCCCGTCGCCTTGCTGCAGAATGGTAACATTTATCATATCATTTATTATTAGCCGTTAGTGTCTTACTGCAGGGCAAAGGCCTCCCTTCCCTCCTTCCACTTAAATTCCTCATTCTCTTGGTGGAATGGTAATAAACAAAATGAAAAAATAAGATGTTCCTAACTGAAAAAATCCTAGCAAAAAAAAACTGTACGAAGTCTGCTGGAACATGTAGTCAATTATATTATTTAATACATATTTATTTACATAGTGCGCCGACTCCAAGTAATGATTAGGATAAGGGCATGGGAATGATGTCGATATTTATTGACTTAGTACCGAATGGCACAGGTTACAAAATGACAGTGGAGCCCCCTAGAGGAATCAAGGCGAACTTGCTGAAGGCCTACATGAACCAAGTGCCGGATTTCCTCGAATACTTTAACTCGCAAGATCCCAAAGTCCCTAATTTCAAGGTTTAGTATTATAAAACTAAATTATTTAGGTAATTCTTAGGTTTCATTTTTGTACCAATCATTTTCTTGTATCTATATAGGTATTTATGATTTTTGATAAATTCATGTTCAATATAGTGCTACAAAGACCTTTTGGCACGTGGCAGAAATCGAAACTAATGCCGTCTTATATGAAAAAAAAAATCATTAGGTACTTTTAACAGACAACCTTGTTGAGTTGATTCTTGTTGCGAATATGGACATCAGCTGATGTTGATGTCATCCATGTGCCAACAGATTCTTACAGCTCTATAGTAATACTTCAATAGCAATAGTCTTAATAAGTAAGAATATAGTTAGTCCAATTTAAATAGGATTTTCTATTATAGATAGTACGGAACCCTTCGTGCGCGAGTCCCAGTCGCATTTGGCCGGATTTTTTAATCAGTCTTTTATGAACAGTGGCTGCTATTCGCCCTGTGCCTGTTCCACGGCGTGGTGCTAGAGCGGCGCAAGTTCGGACCTCTGGGCTTCAACATCCCCTACGAGTTCACTGACGGTGACCTCAGGATCTGCATCTCGCAGCTGCACATGTTCCTCAATGAATACACCGAAGTGCCTATCAGGGTGAGTCAATAATTGTTCTACTTTTACAGTTTTTGTAATGTTTATTTCCTATTACGTTTTATATTAAGTGTAGATGTAATCGTAAGTTTAAATATGTGACTCGTCCACAGTTCAACCAAATAAATTGGTTTTGTGGAATTCTTAATAAAAACAAGACATGAAATAAAGGGGATTTGTATTTCTTGTCTAAGTGAGCCGGAATTGGTGTCTAGATATAAGATTATATCCTACTGATATCATAAACGCGAAACCTTTAAGGATGTATGCATGTTTGTAACTCTGTCTCACTCAAACGGCTCGACCAATTTCGATGAAATTTCGTATGAAGATAGTTGACACACGTTACCTCCTTTACTAGGACTACGACTACGTCAAAGGGTTAATGTTTTTGCAGTTGCAATGAGATCCAAATGGGCGAAGCCGAGAAAGAAAAAACTAGTTCTAGAATACTAGTAGTAGAATATATTTCAGTTTGCTGATAAAACTTTTTTATTTACTAAATAAAATGAAAAAAAAAATGAACAATTACATCTTACATATAAAATTCCCGTGTCACAATGTTAGTTACCGCATTCCTCCGAAACGGCTGGACCGATTAACTTGATTTTTTTTTATATGCTTTTTTATAGGTCTCAGAATTGACTACTATCTATTTTTTACCCTTTTTTTGTACGAAGTCGCAAGCAACAGCTAGTTAAATATAAAACTTTATAATAAATAAACATTTAGATGTTAACCTACACCGCTGGGCACATCAACTACGGCGGTCGTGTGACAGACGACTGGGACCGACGCTGCTTGCTGTGCCTGCTCGGGGACTACTACACGACCGCCGTGCTCAGCGACCGCTGCATCTTCGACGAGAGCGGGGCCTATAGGCAGGTCAGTGGGACAAAGTTAAGCGGCGTTTGATTAGGTCGGGTTTTGGATGGGTGATCATATAGACAAAATTGTATGTCTCCAAATATTTTATTTTCTTTTTACTAAGTTATCATCAAGTTATTCAATCAACATTTAATTTTATTTACAGCGTTTTACTACACGGCAAAACGCTGTTTATATTTATCCCGTACTATCGAGTTCGTCTCTGACAATGAGCGCTCATTTGAGTCAACAGTTTTAAGATGGAATGGATGTTTGTCTTACTTGATTTGTCACTGTTTTGTTCTTGTAGGCAATTTGGACGATTTGTTTAAAGTGTTCGTACTAATCTACAAAAATCTTGTGAATAAAATTGCCTCGATTATTAAAATTTTGAGCTATAGCACTTCCGAAACCGTGAATGGCGGGTTATACGGGGTGTTTTTAATAGCCTAGCCTTACTTAAATTGAAGTATGTATGTATTTGATGTTATCAGCAACAACCTGTTTCCTCGATCGAGGACTACACGAAGTACATCCGCACGCTGCCGCTGAACGACGACCCCTCGCTGTTCGGGCTGCACCCTAACGCCAACATCAGCTACGCCATGTCCGAGACGCACAACAATATCGGTGAGCACTACCATACACTCATCATCATCTTCCTGCCCTTATCCCATTTCACATGGGGTCGGCGCAACACGTCTTCTAGACATGTTGCTTAAAGTTTTGGCTATGGTTTATAGTCGGCCGCCTGCCTGACACTAACCCTCTTTGGGAATGCTTTGTTTACTCGTTGTTTACCCGCCACCATTCGGATGACCCAAGGTGCTTGGTACAGTGCACTGGGTCTTAAGGTCCATTAGTCGCCTTTTACGACACCCAGTGGAGGATATGGGGTGGTGCTATTCTTTATATCCGGACACCACACGGACTACTACACACTACCATACACTATTGTACTATATTTATTGAAGCTGTGATAGCTTAGTGGCAAGACTGTAGGACTGCTAATTCAGAGGTCTTGAGTTTGATCCCCACGGTGCGCACCGACTTTTCGAATGTTGTGTCACGTGCGTTTAAGAAATAAATATCACAGCTTCCGTGGCCAAAATCGGTCCGGACATTATTATTACACTATTATAGTATATCAGCCTTTGAAGCTGTGTAGACGGGCACTGTACCGTAGTGTGAATAAAAAATTATGTGTGCAAGGAATATAGTATGAAGAATGAAAGTGTGAGAAGAATACTAGTGAGAACCGGAATGAACGAGGCTCAAAGGTGTGTAAAAAAATGGTAAGACCGCAGGATTGCCAAGTCAAAGGTCTCTAGTTGTTTGCACCAACTATTTGAATGTTGTGTATTAGAAGTAAATATCACAGCTTCCGTGTTTCGGAAGGCACGTTAGGAATATCGGTCCTGTGCCGTTGGCCCTGGTCGTGTCCGTTTGTCGTCCCATCGCGCTTTGCGAGTAAGGGAATAGAAAGTGCACCTTTGCGTGCGCACACGCATGTGCACTATAATATGCTCTGCGCAGTTTGCTGGTATCTAGTGACGCTATCTGCCATGGCCGAAATTGGTCAGGACATAATTATATTTGTCGAATTCAAGAGAAAAATTACATCGCGAATAATACCCGTTTGTTGTGTACATGTACAAGCCGTGAAAATAAACATTCATTCTGTTAATGAAAATTTCCTTCTCTACTAGCAACTCTCCGCGACCTGCAGCCAAAGGAGATAGCAGTAGCGGGCGGCATGTCCATCGAGATGATGACAGAACTGGCGGCCAAGGACATCCTGCACGTACTGCCGCACCAGCTCGACACCGCACACATCGCTGCCAAGTAACACACGACATTATACTTAAATGATATAACGGTTTACTCACGCGTATTTATCGGGATAGCCCGACTAGTTTTGGACCCAACCGGAGTTCAGTTCGCCGCCGCGTCAGCTCGTGATTTAGGACTCCGATTTTTGTAACATTTTGTTTGGGGATTCGAAATTTTTCCTGAATTTACTTTGCTATAAACCGCATGGAGCCCGAAACCTTTCCAACAAATGCAAAACCGTGGAAATCGGTTTCTGCGTTCTGGAGTTATAGTGCCAGACAGGAAGACCTGATTTATTTTTGTATATTAGAGAAAATAAATAAAACAGCCTATATACGTTCTACTGCTGGGCACACGCCTCTCCCTATACAGGGAAGGTTTGAGTTTCACCACTCACTGCGGATTGGCGATGGCCCTAGAGGGTCCGTCCATATTCTATACACCTATATAACATATGGAATTCTAATAAAGAATTGAGTATTATGTAAGGTGTATATTCCCACAGTTACCCGGTATCGTACAAGGAGTCTTTGAACACGGTGCTGATACAGGAGGCTATCCGATACAACAAGCTGCTCACCGTCATCGAGCAGTCGCTCAAGTGAGTTGACATCTACACCACGTGTATATCGGGGTGACTTCGAAGTTATGGGCAATATTTTAAACTAAGACACTATTAATGACACTAATTGCGTTACTTGGGCTCCTTTTAGGCAAAAAAAAATTGTTACCTAGTTATTAAAAATGTAATGTATACTTAAATAATAAGTAACATACTACCGTAATATTTTTTTTTTGCGTAAAAGTAGCCCTAACGCAATTAGTGCCATTAATAGTGTCTTAGTTTAAAATATACTTCGAAGTCACCCTGTATATAATGCTTCACAAGTAAGTATTATTGCCGGCAAGTAACTTGGCAAGAGTTAGAGCGAGAGGAGAGATGCGCAGAATACAAGTATATGTGTTAAATGACTTCTGCGCATTTCTTCTCTTTCGAAGCGTTTCCACGTTACATGCAGAGAAGAGTATAGAAATTTTATCATTACATACTATAAAACAAAGTCGCTTACTGCGTTTGTATGTCCCTATGTATGCTAAATGTTAGGGTCGATGTGTTTAGAATTTTTAACTTATCACTTTGTCCAAATAAGTTACTATTATTTTTTCAATTCCTCGTGACAAGCTATAGTCCCAACATAACCCTGCTTACTGTAGGGACCTGCTGAAAGCCCTGAAGGGCCTGGTGGTGATGTCGGAAGCGCTGGAGAACATGACGGGCAGCCTCGCCAAGAACCTCGTGCCGGTCATGTGGAGCTCCAAGGCTTACCCCTCACTCAAACCTTTGGGTACGCTGCTATTCTTGTAATTCATTTATTACTATCTATTTCCCGCAGCTTCACCAGTGTGGAAGTCGGTTATAAGTTATAACCGACTTCCACAGTTATAACTTATAACTGAAAAAAATTTGCCTTCTTTAATGCAGTCGGGTAAAAAGTAGCCGTAACTAAGTCCATACTAAATTTTACAAAAATTGTTCCAGTCGTTGTTGTTCCACACAGTCACATACTTTCACTTTTACAATATTAGTAAGATACGTAGAATACTTTCCTTTTTAGGAAAATAGTTTATTAATGCGCCTTCAAATTAGTACCGGAAAGAAGCTGTACAACTCTACACTGCAGAGCTTCTTTAATATGCTCTCCTTTTTTCTTCATTCTTCTTTTTTCTTTAATGTAGCTCATTAATTCAAAAGCGCCCTAAATATGATCCTTATTGTATTAGCGGCATGGGTAAAGGACCTGTGCCTGCGCGTGCAGTTCATGAAGGACTGGGAGATCAACGGCATCCCCAAAGTGTTCTGGATCTCCGGCTTCTACTTCCCTCAGGCTTTCCTCACTGGCGCGTTGCAGAACTACGCCAGGAAGCATGTCATAGCTATCGATACTGTGGCTTATGCTTTTGAGGTAAGGAAGGAAAACTTTGATGTATTATAGAGATACGAAGATTTGAGTAGGTTACTGTAAATGTTTAAATTTTAAGTAGGTTGCAACCCTACATGTTTTGATCGTGCCACTGACGGTATCGTTGTGTGTCGGGTTGAGCAGCTCCCTCAAAAATGGTTGCTATGTTTTTCGGGACATGCGTGCGTCAGATTAGATCAATCTGGACCTTTCTTATAAAAGCCAGTCCAGAAAAGACCAAGAAAACATTTCATGGTTTGGACTAAGAGGAAATGAGCTTGATTTTGTTACCTTGAGGTTAGATTGTCAAACTATTGACTATACTTCTACAAAATTCTAAAAATCACAGATTTCGCCATTGATACACTGTTATCTAGTGTTAATATACAGCAGCACAGGCGTTACGTTACTATATGTGTTCTAACCTGCAAGAAATTTATCCTGTTTGTATAGGCACTGAACCAGCCGCCACAGAAAAAGCCGGAGGACGGGTGCTGCGTGCGCGGGTTGTACCTGGAGGGCGCGCGCTGGAACTCCGGGGACCTCTCGCTCGAAGAGAGTCGTCCTAAGGAACTCTTCACCGGTCAGTACTCTCTGTAGCTAGTATAATGGACCCACACAACACTAGCTCCGCAAATAGATCAGATTACACTACACTTTTTGGCTATGATGTGAAGTGGTAAAAGGAGTAAATGATAGTAACGCTTGATAGGGTAGAATGGAAGAAAAAAATGTGTTGTGCCGACCCCAAGTAAAATGGGATACTGATAAACTGACTTCAACTCACGCCGAGCGAGTAGCGCATGCTGTACCTACGTGATTCCAAAATGATAATGCTCTACTCTGATATTGTTGGGTGGCGACAGTGACCCCGCACGTTGCTGTTGGTATCGCCTAAGATGTGAGAGCGACCCCACTTTACCTTTCTAGGTTCTAGAAATATTCCTAATGTACCGGGATTTTTTTTAATTGGTGCGAGTGCAAACATTTGTGTGTGAGAGATACGGAGTGATGTATATAGAGCTACAAAGATCTTTTGGTATTTCAAAATTAACTTAAGGACGCTTGTGAGCATATTTGCTAAAATATCAACTCAACTCTG
This sequence comes from Chrysodeixis includens, assembly GCA_941860345.1. Lineage (NCBI taxonomy): Eukaryota > Metazoa > Arthropoda > Insecta > Lepidoptera > Noctuidae > Chrysodeixis > Chrysodeixis includens. The sequence continues at coordinate 6,504,042 of OW796111.1, read as the reverse complement.
ACAAAGTGATAGCTTTTCATAGGTATATGACGGCATTAGTTCAGATTTCGGCCACATGCTAAAATTTTCTTGTAGCGCTATACTTAGTATCTAACTTGAAATAATCAATTTTCTAAATTTGACGCTCAACCGACAAAATATATCATGTCTACTTATTTTATACTCGATAATTCCTCCACCAGAAATGGCGATAATTTACATGAAACCGGAGCAAAACCACAAGCTCCAGCAGAACCTGTACGAGTGCCCGACATACAAGACCCTCCTTCGGGCCGGCACGCTGTCCACGACCGGCCACTCCACCAACTACGTGATGACCATAGAGCTGTCCACGCACAAGCCGCAGGTGCACTGGATCAAACGAGGAGTGGCCCTGTTCTGCGCGCTAGACTACTAATTATAATAATTTTGACGGCCCCGTTGGTCTAGTGGTTAGTGACCCTAATTACTAAGCCGGAGGTGTTTGTGTGATGAGCGCGATCATTTGTTCTGTGTCTGGGTGTAATTTATCTATAATATTTATGTATTTAAAAATGTATGTATGTTTATCAGTTGTCTAGTACTCATAACACAAATTACTATCGTATACTTAATTTGAGACTAGATGGCGTTGTGTGAATGTTGAGGAATATTTATTTGTTAATTTGTTCGGACCGATCCCGGCTACGGCGGTTAGTGTAACTATGACACCAGCCAGCTACGCAAGACATATTATAGTGCACAAGCGTGTACGCAAACTCAAGTGCACTCTCTGTTTCTTAACTCTCATAGTCCGATGGTACGGCTATCCGACACGACCGGAGAGAGATCAGGCGTATGACCCACATTTTTACGTGCCTTCCGAAACACGGAGATTATTAATATCAAAGCTAGAAATGGGCTGTTTGATAAGATTTTTGAACTGTAGCGCAAGTGTTATAGGTTCGATACCTGTAACAAAAATACAGGGAAATAACTAAACGCCTTTTTAGTTATAATTTTAATTAATTAATGAAATTATGTAACAATTGTTTGTTGGTTTAATTTTAAAATAAATGTATTTGAATAAGCCTCTGTTTTATTTATTTCATATCCGTTTCTATTTTGACTCTACATGGAACGCCGTTGTACATATTGTAACAATCTGTATATGGCAACACATTTGACAGTTCCACTATAATATTAATACATGATGTGTAAATTACTGAAAGTTTAAAAGTAGTGTTAATTTTACGCCTAGTAAGTAGTAAAGGGACCGGCGACCGCCCGTAGCAACAAAACTAATTTATGTTAGCTCATTTATGTAGTAAGGGCGAGTTTGTATGGGAATATGAGATCTTGGAAAGTATACTATACATTCATTAATATAACTTTTAGTGATCACACTTTAATGAATAGATGATAGCTAACATAATAGAATACCTACATATCCTCAAAATCTCCGACAAAGTTAGGAACACACTCGATTTGCCGATCGTACTTGGCGTTTTTGATTTGGTCGTGTCTCAATTAATTTTTTTCGATTTTGGTAATTAAAGTTATACTACTCGTAAAAAATACAATGCGACCGTTGGTAATACAACTGCTTTATCGTAAGATAGTTGTAGGTACTTGGTATCAGAGTTAAAACCGCCAGTGGGCAGGCCTCTGTCAATTTGTCGGGGACGCGGTGAATATAAAAAGTGAACCCCGTACCTCTAGCCATAGGCAGATGAGGACGCTTCAGTAGATTTGGGATACTAAGAAAAGGCCTCTAATGTGACTTACCACAACCTGATTTTTTTAGGTTTGCTGGTTTCTTCACTATGCTTCCTTCACCGTTTTAGTAAGTGATAATTACATTGTAATATGCACATGACTTCTAATAATATTAGTACGAGCCGGCTTAAACAAACTTAAAACAACTACATTTTAGTGGTTATTTGACTAATTAAAAACAATAACTATGCCGTCCGCACAAGTTGCGTTACCTAATATTAGACAAATGAGCGCTATTGTTCAAAATGTCACGTGTTACAAATGAGCTCTATTTTAATGCACATCACGGCACGCAGCGGTGTAGGGTGTAGGCAGAGAGTAATTGTCACACCCACGTCATTGTAATGAGTTTAAAATAGGTTTCACTTGGTTAAGGATTGGTTACCGGGTAGCTTCTGGACAAAATAATGTATGTAAGTACGATTTTCGTTGTACGTCATAACACCGTTTTTATATTATAACCATTATACAGAATTAAATAATAAGAATTACACTTTGGCACCACGCAACTAGAATCAGTAAATTACCGTTTCGAAAGTATCTACAAAGGCCTACCTACTTGAAATAATAACATTTTGATTTTGATTAAATGTTAATATGTACGATTATTTTCATGCAGAGAATAGGTAGAATTAACATTAAGTAATCAGAATTATACTATACTCATTACTAAGTAATTTTAATGATGACCAAAATAAATACATAATCCAGGAGGGAGATAGCTTAAGGTATACTAGTCTCCCATTAATTCTATTATACATATAGTATAAAAGAGTAACAAGAGTATTTTGTAAATATTTCTGACAATCCATTTACTTTTGTACTTATCACTACTCCAAAACTTCTTTAACTTTCGTTTCAATGTAAAACTTGCAATCTTACAACAAGACTAGTCAGAAAAGTTTAACGTTAAAAACTATCAAGTGCCTTACAAATGTCCTTACAATTCGCTACAATTCGCGCTCGCAAGAGACTCCTACAGCATTTAATACAATTAGTCTCTTGCCAACTGAACTCAGTCCATTTGCTAACTATTTCTGGTACTAGCATTGCACTAAAAGACTGTCCTGAGGTAATTTCCTTCGTTAAATCATCGCTAAGTAGTTCTGTTCTACTAAGTTTCTTGCAAAACTAAAGTATAGAACTACAAAGATCTTTATACACGTGGATGACATTAGTATGATAATTGGTATGCATATTCGCAACAAGAATCAACTCAATTGTCTACCAAAAGTGATAGTTTTTCATATATTATTACAGCATTCGTTCAGATTTCGGTCAATGCTGAAAGATCCTTGTAGCTCTATACGATCACGGTTTCAGAATTAAATTTAATTAAAAATAAATGCCGTACATGGCTGTCCGTGCAACGTGCGTGGGTTTAGGTTGACCTTTCATTTACAGCATATAATAATGTTTCTGTTATATTATACGGTTTACCAACGAATATTCAATGGGAATGCTTGACTAATTTTGGACCGCAGTGCGCGCGCAGGTCGGCTAGCCCCAATAAATACGCTTGAGTAATTTTGAGTAAACCGTAAAATTTAAAAATTATGATTTCGCCTTACGTATGTTTTCAGAAATACACATTAATGTGTATGTATTTTTTATAATTTATATGTATTTTGGGAGTGACTACACTTTATTTAATTGGACCCTGACGAAAAACTAATACGTACCCCCTACCTATTTGTGTGGCACTGTAGTTGTTATTCGGTTTTCTCTATTTTATGCGGTTTCTATTTTTATCCTCCTATTTCTGGGTTAGCATACCTTTATGTAGTATTTATATTTTTATTTATTCCTTTATTTTAGGTAACTAGGGCCAATGGCAAATATGCACATATAACTTGGCTATGACCTATAGGTTGTTCGAGCATGTTGTGGTTATAAATAGATATTAGATACAGTAGTACAGTATCAGTAAGTATATCACATCTCTGAGTCGCGATACTATTGCCGGTCAAGTCAATATTTACTCGTTTCTTACGGAGACCGAATGCGAACCCTCGAGCGAAGATATTTGGCTTTATGCGATTTCTTCAGTCGAGTAACATTGCAGTACTTGAATATGTAGATACTTACGTTTCTGATAATATATCTATTTTAAGGGATAGTTCAAGACAAGCTCTAGTTTCTTATTATTAAATTCACATAACTGGTTGTCAATCTTTTGTACGCTAATTAGGTACATCGGTGATTTATCTTGGTAATGTCCGTGTGGTGTCCGGATATAAAGAATAGCACCACCCCATATCCTCCACTGGGTGTCATAAAAGGCGACTAATGGACCTTAAGACCCAGTGCACTGTACCAAGCACCTTGGGTCACCCGAATGGTGGCGGGTAAACAACCAACAATCGCATTCCCAAAGAGGGTTAGTGTCAGGCAGGCGGCGAGTATAAAACCATAGCCAAAACTTTAAGCAACATGTCTAAAAGACGTGTTGCGCCGACCCCAAGTAGAAATTGGGATAAGGGCAGGGGAATGATGATGATTTATCTTGGTAATCACTACATAGTATGAACCAAAGTCGCTGTCGCTGTCCGTTTGCTTAAATCTTTAAAACGACGTAAAGGATTTTGAAGAAGGTTTTTTTAATAGATAGGGTGATTCAAGAGGAAGTTTTATTTGCATAACACATCAGTATTTCACCCGTGTGAAGCTGGGGCTCGCTAGTGTGTACTATAACATTAAGAGTTATTTGTTACTATGTTTCTACTTTAGAGCTGCAAGGCAAGGTTTGACGGAAAACCTCTGTGGATAAAATTCTTACAGCATAAATCATTTTTTGCCGTCAAGTACATAATGTTCCGCTGTTTCGAAAACCACACTAAAAACCAGAAAGGAAGTCTAGGGTTTCCTATACGTCGACTTCAAAGAGGCGTACTCTGATCCAGCGATTAAAAACTGAAAATAAGACGATTTTTTTAGAAAGCGAGTCGACACGCTACACTGCTTGTGACGGCATAATATCTAATCATTTTCTCAACATTAACACCACGCCATCTAGTCTCAAGTTAAGTATACTTAGTAGCTTGTGTAATGAGTACTAGACAACCGATAAACACATTTATATATTTCTAAATACATTCATACAATAGATAAATTACATATCTGCTCATCACACGAAAATTTGTCCTGGGTAGGAATCGAACCCACGACCTCCGGTATAGCAGTCACGGTGCTAACCACTAGACCAACACGCCCGTCAATCTGGCATCTCGCTCTCACAACCACAACAGCCTTATTTCAAGAGCTCACAGTACACGTACCCACAGCGTCGCTTCCAACCCTTTGAAGTGAGTACTTGTCGCCGCGACGTCAAAGGATCATGTAAAGCTACATAGTATGTAAATCATGTTGTACTAGCCGACCAAGATTTGTCGGAGCTAGGCCTAAATTAAAGGATTTAGAAAAACACGGTTCGGGAGGAGTTCGGTTACTAGTTCAAAGGGATAAATTATTTTTGAGGTTTCAGTTTTATTGTGGGATGAATCTGTCTGTGTGGGCTGCGAATGCGTCAATGTCATGGATAGCCTTTTGATATAGGTACGGTATTTACGACTGCGTGTGAAGTGCTGCGGGTTCAATCCCCGCCAGGGATAAATGGTGTAATCTGCAAAATTATTTAAGACTTTATTTGCGCTTTTTTTAAGTTTTTCTTTATGAAACTCCTACGGCGTATTTTATACTTAGGTAAGTAAGATGACTGATAGACAGCGCTACCGAGGTGAACGTACACCGCGAGGACTGGTTCGAGGTGGCGCAGGACAGAAACACGTGGAATTTGGATTTGGGGAAGGCCTACACTCGCTCAGCTGTGGGCTAGGAAAAAAAAGTGAGATAAAAAATGTAATAATAAATAATCAAAATCTCTTTAAATAAAACTCTTCTTAAATGAAACTTATAAAAAAAAACAATCAAGGCAAGTTGTTCTACAAGCCTTCCTGTCCTTATTATCTATTTTGTAATTTAGTTAATTTTTTATATTCTACAATACATAACCACACGCATAGAAAAATCTATTTGGGTTAAGTTCTCTACGTACACGTGTAGGCAGGAACAAATCACATTAAGTAGCCCATACAAAATATGTTAACAGATAGAGCAATTGCAAAAACAGGGGCTCACCCCTGCATACTAATGCTTCCGTGGACTTTCAATCAATTTTGCGCTGAAAAGGCAAATTACATTTACATCCGTCCAACAGAATAATATATGTATATTGTGTAACAATATAGTTTCTATTTTATTTTTAAATATTAGTGGACTTTTTAGTACGTTGGTTACATCTATTCGTAATAAAGAGTTCGACGTTTGTATTCACGATCGATACTGACCTAAAATGGCATTTGACTGTTATAAATAAATATTAAATAATCCTCAACATTCATACAACGATGGCGTTGTAGTCTTAGGTTAAGCTTATCAAAGTAGTTTAGGTATATTAACTAGACAACTGATAAACGTACTTCAACATGTACCTAGATGTATACCCGAATACAAAATACAGATCACTATCACTACATAGTATAAAACAAAGTCGCTGTCAATACCTGTCTGTCTGTTTGCTTAAATCTTTAAAACTACGCCATGGATTTTAATGCGGTTTTTTTGTAATAGATTTTAAGCGGAAGGTTTATTATGTATAATGCATCAGTATATCACACATACGGAGCTGGGGCGAGCCGCTAGTAATAATTACAATTATTGCATTCCACATTATATACCACTAATACTTGAGTTACAGTTACTGAATATTTCTCCGTAATTCAGAACAACTTCATCCTTAATATATCATCCCGGACCACCATTAACTGTGTCACTTTTTGCCCTCACAGGGAAATAAACCCAACAGGTTTGTGAACGTACACGTGTGCCTGTTTACCAACCTCTTATATTATGATATTTTAGAGATATATAACGGTTTACTCACGCGTATTTATCGGGATAGCCTGACTAGTTTCGGACCCAACCGGAGTCCTTAATCACGAGCTGGTCCCGCGGCGGGGTCGCGAGTCGAACTCGACCGAAACTAGTCGGGCTATCCTGATAAATACGCGGGAGTAAACCGTTATGTATCTCTTAAATATGAATCATTCTCTTATATGATGTCTATAGAGATAGTCACATAGAGTCGGTTGACTATCGGATAGCGTTGCCTCGTGTACGAAAGGTTTACTTGAGTTCTGAGGATGTCGTATGAGTGACATAAATACATTACTTTTGAATGGTCTGTTCTGGTCTAGTGGTTAGTAGCCCTAACTGCTATAACGGAGGTCGTGGGTTCGATTCCCGCCCTGATCAAATGTTTGTGTGATGAGCACGATTATTTGTTCCGTTTGTGGATGTAATTTATTTGTAATATGTATGTATTTAGAAGTATATAATAATGTTTATCAGTAGTCTAGTGCTCATAATACAAGCTCTGCCTTAGTTTAAAACTAGATGGCGTTGTTAAACGTCGTAGAATGTTACTATTATTACTTACACATGAAGACTGTGTCCAACTGATTAATCGAAATCAGAACTTGCTAATAGCACAATCTTACCACGGTTGTAAAATTTACTGTAGACGTAAAAAAATCAACCGCGGCAATGGTAAATAAAAACACCTACACTTCAAAAAGCCTCACAAAACGGAATACTGGAAACTAATTAAAAACTGAAGTTATTCTCGAAAGTCGTACGAACCTCACTTTTTTTATTTGTCGTCGTTTCATTAATTTACATTTGATTTGAAGCTGATGCCTAATTGCCGGCCATTGTACGTCTTCTGCAGCCGTAACTTTAAAAACAAATGCTAATTAATTATTTATGAAATGAGGAAAAATATTTTCTTTATTTATAGCTCTTACTTTATTTCAGTTTAAGGTCAGTGTGAAGCACCAAACCAATGATGACGTAAAAATACTTAGTTTTAAAATAAAACTATTTGAACTACAGTAAATAAAGAAATTACATGAACATTTTTGAGTGCCTCAGTTGTAACACGACTGACCAGAAACGGAACTAAGGGTACCTAAGGGGGGATGTTCGTGAAAGTTACCGCGACCCAGGCACTCAAAGGGCTACAGAAGGAACATAGTGGGTTTTAGTCAGTAAAAGTCTGACACTTCCTCCTGCTGCATCCACAATGGGAGGGTCATTTGATGATTGACAAAAACAAATGAAAAGAAAAAGGGGTTTTAAGGGTTTATTGGGAATTATAATATATTCTTGTATGCATTAGGGTAGCTTATAATTTGTCGTGTAATCGTATCACGGCTGCGAATAAGTCATTTTTCAGTACGGATATGGCCGTTGTTAAGTCGGTTAATATAAAAACATTGAATAAAATTACGTCAGTTTTACCTCCAATATAATATAATTTGCATTAGTTATCACAAATAAATCTTTCTTAAATGAGAGACATTTTTCCATTTCTGCTCTTTCGCTTGAAAGGAAAGATCGCCAAGCCAATTTACGTAAGGCAAAGACACAAAACAGAACTTAATGTGTTAGTGTCTGCGCACGTTTCTTTTGTTACTTCCCGGTAATGGATGAAAGGTTTTAATGGAGATCGCGGTCCCTTTCCTCCAGAGTCAAGGACCAACATAACCAACAAAATGTCTTGTTTTTGACACTTTATGACTTTGTTTTAGCGACCACACTTAAATGGTAGGTACTTAGTGGTGTTTTAATGATTCTTGTACGATGTAGTGATCCACATAAAGTTGATACATTTCAAGCCAATTAGTGGCATGGGAATGAAATTAAACCCCCCTCGACACAAAGATTATATTATTTACTGCGGAAAGTGTTTTTTTTTTAATAGTTAAAATATGTGATACCTATTTTGATAACTGCTCGCTGATTGATCCGAGTCATGTATAGTGCTACAAGGATCTTTTTGCATGTGACCGAAATCGGAATAATGCTGTCGTATATGAAAATCACACTTTTGACAGACAGTTGAGTTGATTCTTCATGCGAATATGCACACCAACGCCTTAATGTTAATGACATCCTCGTACCAAAGCTTGTAGCTTCTGTTATCTCTCTTTTTCAAAGGATCGAAGCCTCCGACGACCTCCAGTATAGCAGTCAGGGTCACTAACCACTAGACCAACACGCCAGTCGAAAATAAAAACTATAAAATAGAAAGCATATTTGTTACAATCAAGTAAATTCTGTCCACTATTCGTTACCGGGAACCCAAAATTAAGGCTTCTATAGACTATGTAACAGTGTTTGTTTGAGCCTGTCTGTGTCCGAACTCGCCAATTTGAAATTGGACGCGACACGCATGCGGAATTAACGAACATTTCGGGCACCGCAGGATACTGTTTACAAACTAATGTTTGCATATTTAAACACAAACGTGTTTTATATTAATTTAATAATCCAAAACTGAGTTTCTAATGCTTAAGTGAGACTAAGGATATTTGTCTTTGGTGCTGCTTGTAACGGCTAGTCAGTCTGCTGACCTTAGTTTCCTTAGTCACTAAATATTTATTTATCTGGCACGATAACTTTTTATATTAAAATCTATTAAAATTGTATATTGAAAGACAGCGTGCCGTTATGGTGTTTTCTGCGCCGTTTCTTCTCTCGCAGCGAGAGCACAGGAAGTGGCGAAGGGTGGGCGATGGGGCGCTGTCTATAATTTATTAATCTTGATGTTCAAAGTGCTGCATAGCCTAATTTGAATAAATAACTTTTTATTTTGATTGGACTTCAAAATAACTAACATTTTGCTGTGCCTAAACGAAATTTACAACAAAATTGTAAAAAGGAAATGAATTCCAAAAGTATCGCTAGATCGCACAGATAAACATAAACAAAATAATTACGTCACGGTGACAGAAAAAAGGGCGGGAAAAGTTTGATCGAGAGCTTTTGACCTTTTGATTTATCAGAATAATTCATCAGGGGCGTGGGACGGCGGGAACACTCCGATATCATTATTACACGGTACATATTTAATAAAATTTTAAAAGTGACACTTATTTTTGGAGCTAATAACAAAACAAAATGACGTGTAAAAAAATATTTAGCTTTACAAGACTCTTTCTTTTTTTTTTAATTAAGAACACCCACACTAAGGTATTTAATCCTTGTATCGCGGGGGGGTTTCACAGACATTTATGTTACATGTACAGAGACACCCAGACTCGGAACAAGCATTTGTGGAAAGCACAAATTTTTGTCATACGCGGGGATCGAACCCACGACACGTCGCGCTTAGTAGTAATTGGCGTGGTGACCTGTACCACTCGGCTATCCGTGAAGTTTAAGTCGTCTTTCAAAAAAGGCAACAAAACGCACAAAATTATTTTGTTCACTAATGTTTTCTGAGTGCCACTATTACTGTGATAATAACTTAGAAGTAATTCAATTACTAAATATTTATATTCCTTTGTCCTTTTGTAGAGATTACATCTTATTTACAATAGGGATAACTATAGGGTGAGAAAGGTAAAAATGTAATTAGACTCTTTTTTAATTAAATCACAGTTAAAAGAAAAAGACTCTCGCGGTAAGGAATTTAATCCTTGTATCACAGGAGGTTTACCAGACATTCAATTCATATGCACATAGAAATTGACAAAGGTTTGCTGCTATAAAGTGTAATAGATGCTAGAAAAGTTACCAATGGCAGAATTAAACACAAAGGTGATATCGAAGTTAGGTATCAAATACGGACAAAAGAGACAATACCTACGTATCCAATATAATGTACTAGGTACGTGACGGACTCAAAAAAAAATGTCATCCTTATTCCACTCACTTCAGTTTCTGCATGATGCTAGCATTATACTATAGAGCCTGTCTAATTCGCTCTACAATTTTTAGATTTCAGTATCATTAATCCCGAGCACAGAGTTCAAAAATCCCATTTAATCTTCATAATCCGCACAAAATGTACAGATTTCGACTATTACACGTCTATGTATTTTACACTATGAGTTTTAAAAGTGCTACTGATGTAATGTTAAAGCGAGCTATCTCTACAAGCAGTGGAGTGTCATCTCGTTGTCGTGCCACTGACAGTATCGTCATGTGTCGGGTTGTGCAGCTCCCTCAAAAATGGTTGCGCTGCATGAGCTATTCGGGGCTTGCGTGTCGCCTGTTGACACAGGCTTCCTAGATCAATCTGGCTCTTTCTTCTAAAGGCCAGTCCAGACACTGCATTTATTTACTCGATATGGTAACACTATTGTCTGGACTTTAAAATAGGCGATGACCCCTGAGTTTGTTTCGACGTTTCTTCTCAGGGTAGCCAGTTAGGAAATGTCGATTCCATCGAGCTTATATTTTAAAATATGACATGTAAAAGAGATAACATTTATCCTATTTGCAGAATAAACCATTTCTATTTCTGTTTCCAAAATGGCAATAGTCCTAATGAGACCTTGGTACAGGGGTACGTTGTTCCAGCTTAATATTCGTGGAGCATATGCATATTCCGTGCTTTGCATCGCTTGGTTGAACACCAACCCTCATCATCAGTCCCTATTCTATTGTGTTAATGAGCTTTCAAAATTGTTTGTGATATGGCCATAAAACATTATGATACAACTGAAGTGACGTGCCATGCCGTACCTACTTACATATATGATACAAAGAAGAGTTCTACTCAGGGTTAAAATTAAATAATATGTTAAATCGTGAGCAAGTTTATCTTTTGGTAACAACAACAAAATCTTTTTAGCTTTTTACATTTAATTTAATTATATTATTGTATTCCATTTTTAGGTACGTAGTTATAAGATACTTGGTAAGATATTTTAAATGCTCTGTATACGTGTAATTGGCATGTACACTAGTACTTTAATTTAGAATTTGATATGTAAACTTAACTTAAACTTTGTTTTGTATTCTTATATCGTATTATGCTGTCTTTAAATAACAAAACAAAAATTAAAACATATTACAAAAGCCCTTGATCCCTAAACACTACTCTTTTTAAGAGCAAAACTGCATAAGATAGTACCTACAATAGACGAAATTTCAAAATCTAGGTTCGAGAATGTTGTTAAAAAAAACCAGACAGTTGCTAAGTAAATGTTTCATCATTAAACCTACGTACGTACGATTAAGAGCCTTTCCTTAATATTAGGACCCTAGGTCAGGGTGTAATGGATTCATCTCATATAGATGTTACGAACACATTGACACACGTCGGGGCTCACATGATTACTTAACCAGCGTAAGGCATCCTGACTAATACCGTTATAAGCTTATCAACTGAATAATATATTTGCTTTGCCGACGCCGCACGACCTTTCTGTTTTTTTATAAATTTCCAACAGAAAAATATTACGTGATCATTTTTAGGTGTATTATACTGTGTATTAGATGAAGCTTTTGAATTATTTGGCTGTATATTTATTGAGTATAAATATGCAAGTATAAGTTTCTAACTTTTTTATATATTTATGGTTAACCTGCAACGGTATTATTTACTTCAAGTACCTAAAAACTGAAAATTTACTGATTTTTAATTATTATGTTTAAAAAATTTATTGTTATTTAAACCAAGTATTCGCAATACTAATGGTTTGTATGTATGAAACATTAATGTATTAAAAATCACATCAAAATCCATTTCGTAGTTTTAAAGATATAAGCACGCATAGGGAGTGATAGACAGTGGTAAGCGACTTTGTTTTATACCCTGTTTTAAAAGCTTGGGGTAGGCCTTTTGCCCAAAAGTGAGACACTACCGGTTAGAAAATAATGATATTTAATTTGTAAAATACAATGGCAATTATTATCTACCCAAAACAATTCTTCCTACATTATTTTTTTATTTATGTAGAGGTTGTCTGCTGGGCAAAGACCTCCCCCATTTCCTTCCAAACCTTTCTATCCTTTGCTATTTCTGGCCACTAGAGCTCCGCAAATCTAACATTACCTACATTCTCTTACATTATCTCTCTACATTAAAGTAGTGCGCATTTTTTGCTGTCACCTACAAAGCTTTAGAACTCATAAAAAGTAACACTACCTAAGTACGTTTTTAACTCTTCAACAATTTTCTCTAAGAATAACTTACTCTCTAAGTTTATAATGTTACTAAAAACACGTGTGTTCCCAATACGATATTAATTAATTGGAATGATCGGTAAACGATGAGTGATGGATCGAGCAAGTTCGAAACAAAAGATAAAGAAAACAATATGTTACGAAAGGTAGGTTGGAACTCTAATTATTTGGACCGAGGGGAAATATTGTTCTGTATTTATATTCTACTAGCTGTTGCCACGACTTCACCCGCGAGAATGTCGGTCAAAGCTGCAAAAACGTTATCCCTCGTATACGTCGCACGACTGGGCACACGCCTCTTCCCATACAGGGAAGGTTTAAGCATTGATCACCACGCTAGCTCACTGCGGATTGGTGATTTCATATTACAATATTTGGAAGGTTTGATCACCACGCTAGGTCACTGTGGATTGGCGATTTCAGATTCCAATATTTGGAATCTGCTTTCTGACGTTTTACCGTTTGTCAATAGTGTCTTAGACTAATTAAGATAACACATAATTTAAAAAAAAAAACCACATTGGTGCTTGCCTGAGCTGGGGATTGAAACTGCACCTTATGTATAGAAATCCTTACAAAAATCCGCAAGGCCACAATTTTTAAAAAGTTAGTCGAAAAAATGTTTGGAAAACAAATGGTACGTATTTTTTATTCGTTATTATAAATAGCTGTATATATTAAATAAGGTTATTTGGCCTCAAAGGACAAAAGTGATAGGCCAACATTACTCTAACCTTTAACTAGCTATTATACATAATATCTTCAAAGAATTGGATAAAGTGATAAAACAAGTGGATATTCGTTTAAGAATAAATTTGTATTTCAATTTTCCTTAAGCATACATATCAGAAAGATTATTTTAACAATTAAAATGACATAAGATAATATTTTCACCTCAATAAACATAGATTTTAACAAATAAAAAAAAAAACCTAACCTCACCTAATTTAGGTTAGGTTAGATTTTTTTTTTAGGCAGGAGTGTGGATATCAAATGAACATTATACCTATTGATCATTAGCGCAAATGTTGATATAGCAAATAAATATTCGACGAACTGAAAATGATGTCAAACGACATTATACAAAGTGATGATTTTCTTAAACGTTCGATTGAGTAATATTATATCAAACGTTGTTCGATCAAACAAGGGTGAACCTAAGATAAAGACCGTATTATTATTTTGGCTAACTTTGACACGATATTATGAATAATAACTAGATAATGTGATTAATTTATTACACTGTCTAGTGAATTTAGCTATTATCCATAATGACTAGTCATTATGTATAATCGCTCATTAATCACTATGACTGTAACATATATAAATCCTTACAAAAATCCGCAAGGCCACAATTTTTAAAAAGTTAGTCGAAAAAATGTTTGGAAAACAAATGATACGTATTTTTTATTCGTTATTATAAATAGCTGTATAATATTAAATAAGGTTATTTGGCCTCAAAGGACAAAAGTGATAGGCCAACATTACTCTAACCTTTTCCAAATGTAGGTTTCGTTTTTTATTACATTTTTTTTACGTTTAGATAGGCATGTTTTTATAAAAACACAAGTATTGTTTTTTTTTTCGTATTTTGTCGTCAAAGCCAGAAATTAAAAAAAATAAACAAAATAAGTATAGACAATTAGAAGTTATGGTAAACCAAATTAAATTAAATAGTTTATTTCTGCAAATAAGATAAATGTTAACTAGAAACTTACATGACATGTGATAATGAAAAAACTCTAAAAGCAATGTAAATTATGAAGCTCGGTTTTCAAAGAAAGAATAATTATGTTTGATCTTTTAAATCTATGTCTAGAACTATAGTATAGTTATCTGTGTATCGAAACTGAATTTGTTTCGAATATAGTTTGTAAGGAGAATACTGTCCAAAAAAACAAGTCTGTATTCTAAAACAGTGTAATACTATATTCAGCATGGCGCCTTTATACAAGCGCAACGCCAGATATGTCTATACTATCGGATCGTGGCATCCGCTCAGCATCCTACACTCGCGTGCGTGTCGCAGTGACAAAAAACAGTATTTTGTTTGTAAACAATGTTTTTTTTATCGAAGACCATCCTTTGCCATTCACGAAGATTTTTTTTAATGAAATAAAATATTTGGAACCATATTACTTAGTCTAGTCAAAATAGACAAAAAATGACATAAGTTTGGAATAATTCGCCTAAAGCTGAAAATTGGTAAATACGTTCAATACATCAGCAGTACGTACCGTCGTTTCGTTCATTTCGTTCATCCATCCATCCATTTCGTTCAATCCGCTCATTTGGTTTAATTTGTTCATGTGGCTCATTTTGTTTATTGCGTTCTTTCCATGACAGAATAAGTCACGCAAGTGTTTTATTTAATTTTTTTTTCCTTAGGTAGGTAGTTCAAATTTCAATCATATCATCAATAATCATCATATCAACACCTACTTGTCTACTAAAACATTGCTACAATTGTATAATGATTCATTGATTCGTTCGTTTCGCTTATTTCGTTCATTCCGTTCATTTCGTTCATAGCGTTTGTTACTTGAGGTATTAAGCTGGATTTTCTATCAAGTACTGAAGTCTAATGTCACTTAAAGCTAGACCAAAATCAAATTGAACAAACTGATTCAAGCGTCGCGGGTCAGACTGGCACTTAACCGGTTTTTACTTAAGTTTTGATCAGTAAAGTTTTATATTTGACAGGCCTCTTGGTCTAGTGGTTAGTGGCCCTGACTGCTATACCAGAGGTCGTGGGTTCGATTCCCACCCAGGACAAATGTTTGTGTAATGAGTAGGATCATTTGTTTTGCGTCTGGGTGTAATTTATCTTTAATATGTAAGTATTTAGAAATAATATAGAAGTATGTTTTTGTCGGTTGTCTAGTACTCACAACACAAGCTACTAAATATGCTTAACTTGGTACTAGATGGCGTTGTGTGAATTTTGAGAAATATTGATTTATATTTTATTTTATATCATACACAATTTTGCCATATTTTTTCTATTATTGAAACCTAAACATTTTGTCCGCAGTTTACGAATCGAAGCGCGCTCGGCCCTACAGCTTCGGTCTTGGCAAACGTAGACGAGACTTCAGAGGAAAAGCGAGCTAGAGCCTACGACTTCGGCCTAGGAAAACGATAATATATAAGTATGTTTATCAGTTATCAAGAACTCATAATACCAGCCCTGCTTAGTTTGAGACTAGATGGCCATATGGGATGGATATTTATTTTTTTGTATGTATGTATAATTTGATAACATTATTTCAAATATTAAATTAACGAATTGTTAACGAATTAATACCAAAAATTATGCTTTAAAGTACTTTTAAATTTTGAATGGATATATTGTTCATTTGAGAAAGACATGATTGATTTCAACTTTATATTCGACGGCCGAAATAGCTCAGCTGGGAGAGCGTTAGACTGAAGATCTAAAGGTCCCCGGTTCAATCCCGGGTTTCGGCAAACAGATTCTATTATTTTTTTGAGATATTTATAGTTTTATTATGAATTTAATAAATAAAAATATTTTTATTTTCTCCTTTACCAGAGACACTTCTAGAGTTTGACTAATAAATCAGGAAATTATTAAGTGTTTTTCTTTTTTTTATCAAAAAGTGGTTTTCAATGAATAAAAAGTAGCCCGCGTAGTCGAAGAAATTGGGGCTGCACCTCTCTACACCACTAGTCTTTCTTTCTGGTATTGCACGCTTGCTGTCTATCGTAGAGGTATAACAAGCGGCCAATCCTTGAGCCGGTGTCTAACCGCCGTCCAATTTAATTGCATTTCCATATCTTAAAAGGCCGGTGAGTCATTTGTGACAGAATAAACACATTTTGATTACGAATTATACGCCTTATTATATGATTATCAGGGATATTACTATGATATAATTAGGTATCAACATAAAAGCACATTATCACTCGCTTTCGACCCCAAATTAAAACTAATTGTTCCATAATGTTAACATATTCTGACCTTAAAAGATTGGAGTAATGATTATAGGCCCGCATAACTTTTTAAGGCCCATATCCCTAAGGGTCAAGAGATATAGAGCAAGTAGCACGAAATATTGGTCTAATTTGTGTAAGTCATAGTTTTTTCTCATTCCGTCTTTTGCTAGGAACTATTTATTAAATAGAGAAATAGTGATTATCCAGCAAAATGTATAGTGGAGGTCAAAGAGGCAGTCACTTCTTCCATCCCATGCACCATTGAATAAGATATCGTTGATTCCTATTTTAGACGACAAACGGGACTTATTTGCGATATAATTCGACATTTCTTTTCTCTCGACGTTTCGATCGAGTTGCACCGACCGATTCGATATTTCTGGTCACGAGTGGACTGATCATCAGTCCACCCGTGACCTGAAATATCGAATTATATCGCGAATAAGTCCTGTTTGTCGTCAAAAATATGTGTACAAGTCGTGAAAGTTTAAAATCATCAAGTAATCGTCGATTCCGGTAAAATTGAAATCAATTTCAACACTGTGTTAGAAATGTCTACTTTTTGTCTTCGAGTTATTTATTATAAGTGCCTTTTAAGTACAACAACGTTTAAATTACTTTTTTACAATTCTCATTTTGCGCATTCCAGAGATATTATTAGGTTAGGTTAGTAGTTTTTATTTGTGTCGTTATTTGAAAAAAAGGTCTTGGAGGAATTGCTTTCTTTTGTGTATACTTGCGATACATAACTAGGCATTCAAATAACGCCATTTAGTCCCAAATTAAGTATACGATAGAAACTTGTGTTATGAGGAATAGAAAACTTAAGAACATACTTATATATTTCTAAATACATACATGTTATAGATAAATTACACCCAAACATAGAACAAATAATCGTGCTCATCACACAAACCCTTGTTCACTTGTCTGTAGGAAGGGCTCTATTACTTATTTTGTGACATAAATCATTATAAAAAAGTAACAAAACAACAGTAATAGCAAACCGAAAAACAAAACAAAAACGCGAGAAGACTTTCCGATTAGAGTACACAAATTGCGTAGTCTATAATTGGCTTCTTGACGCGATTTTAGCGACAGTTTTGTATGGAGAACGATATCTATCGTAAGTTATCGGGACTTTTTGGTACGGGGTGGTTGAATGACATTTTTTTGCAAGTTTATTTGACCTGTACTATTGAAGTTTCTCGCTGACAGTGTAGCTGTCATGAATGATGTGATATCATTATATATTTATCATATATTATATTTCTTCCTGATTTGAGTTCCGACAAAGGACAACAAATTTTTTTTATATATTAAATTCATAATGAAACTATTAAGGTGTCAAAAATAAATAAAATAATATCGAAAACAATGACGCAGAA
This sequence comes from Chrysodeixis includens, assembly GCA_941860345.1. Lineage (NCBI taxonomy): Eukaryota > Metazoa > Arthropoda > Insecta > Lepidoptera > Noctuidae > Chrysodeixis > Chrysodeixis includens. Next base: position 6,485,917 of record OW796111.1, on the reverse strand, counting down.
GTGCCGAAACCCGGGATTGAACCGGGGACCTTTAGATCTTCAGTCTAACGCTCTCCCAGCTGAGCTATTTCGGCTTGTGAATACTTCGTTAAAACAATCATCTATTAGGTCGGGTTTAGGTTTGAAAGCGTAACTTTAGGGCTAGCGCATACATACAACTTTTAGTCGAACAACTGTTTTGTTGTGTATCATATGTTTAAAAGAATATATTAGAGTGCACATACTATCAACTCGATAGTTACTCGACAAAAAAGTCTAAAAGCTGTATCGATTTGTTTTTGATTTAAAAGTTGGACAACTATCGATCAAGGGCTTATTTTATATTGCATTATATTGATGTGCGCAGACCATCGATTAAACAGCCCAATTATAAGACCATAAATGTAACTGTTTTTGTTGTTTGTACTTACTATTATATTGTTATCAATGCATTCTTGTTGTGTATAAGTACTGAACATATTTCTTAATAATTATCTTTAATATTTTATAATAATTGTTTAAAAATCTGTATTTTAATTTTAATTTTCCGTCCAATTCAATTAACATTATATTATTATTATTGTGATACCTGTAGCATAACAGCTTAAAATTACTGTATTTTTGTAAATTAATGTGAATGGTGTGCATACCTATAAGTGACTTATTTACACTGACCAATGTACTGTCAACCTATTGTATTGAAAATTTGAAAATATGTCGTTGGTGTGCCTTATCCGAATAAATAAATAAATAAACAGTCGATCCGCGACTGCCACATTGATTGATTCTTCACTCATTCTATAATATTTGAAGAAATTGTCTGGATGTTTTCTTAGCTTAGAATGTAACGTATGAAATATTCCAGAAGATAATCTATCACTGAGTACACGATGTACACAGGTTCTTTGTGTTTTGTTTTTGTTAAAATTTCTATAATGCAAAGCACAAATTAAAACTTTCCTGTTAATTGACATTGTTTGAAAACACCTTGACTCGAGCGTTGCTGAATAAAGGTACTGGTTGATTTGAGGAGTTAAAAAAAATCGATTGTATGCGCACTTCCATCAACTAAACTGTTTAGTTGAGTAGATATCACAAAAAGTACAAAACTTGACGAAACAGTTTAGTCGATAAAACAGTTGTATGTATGCGCACGGCCTTATTTAAACCTTATTTAAAGTAATAAACGATAACTAAAGTTTACTAATATTACCAAAGTTTTGTACTTAGATACTTTTGTTACTATAGGTAGGTACTCTATTTGTTCAGATAATTTACTAAATGTAAACATCTTGGCGTCACTTTTATCCAAAACAATATGTTTTCATATGGATATTACTGTTTACAAATCAAATATCTATAGTTTGCGATTATCTGAATGTATTTCAAGTTATAAAAAGTATTTTTCATTTTTTAAGATCACGTTTTTTATAAAAGACACACCAAAATTATTTACATTAAGTTAATTAACTAAACAAAGAAGAATGGATAAATAGTTGTAGTTACCGGTCCGATTTCGGCAAATTCAGCTAATTTTACTAAGACATCTACGCGGGACATATAGTGCACTGTCTGTTCCTTTACTCTCATAGCCCGATGGGACGGTAACCCGACACGATCGGAGAGAGGTCAAGCTCAGGACCCGAATATTTACATGCCTTCCGAAGCACGTTATCTGTGATATTTGTTTCTAAAACAACACACAACATTCGAAAAGTCGGTACGCGCCGTGGGGATCGAACTCGAGACCTTTGACTTAGCAGTCCTGCGGTCTTACCACTAAGCTATCACAGCTTTAAGCTTAGTTACTATTTAAATAGTTTATGCAAAAGGTGTAAAACTCGTTACTTTGTCAACTAACATTCGTCTGGCCTGCGGGAAACTGATAACATGTTATGGCCTATTACACTGGTCACATTGTAGTTCATTTTTATCGCACGTGGAATAAATTAGCAGTTAGACTAGTAAGCTTTATAAAATGTGTGAGAGACTTAAATATTCCTTTTAATAGCAGCACATTAACTTACTTATTAGGTAAGTATGTCCACTAGATGAATCCCGCGGTTTTTTTTCGTGTAGGATTTTATTCTATGATGACATCATCGTTTTTAAAACGATTTTTTCTTTGTTTTGTTTTTTAGATATTTCTTTTCTGAGTTGGTAATTATGTGGTTTTGGTATTGGTAGTAATGTTCTTTTGGTCGACTTCTTAAGTAACGAATAATTTTAAATTGAAATAAATATTCCTGCATTTTTTTTTACATTTGTCTATCAACCAATACATAGTACAAAACAAAAGTTGCTTTTCCTGTTTGTCTCTTTGTAAGCTTAGATCTTTAAAACTTTGATGGATTTTGATGCGGTTTACAGGATAATATGGAGTAAATATTCCTCAACATTCCCACAACGCTTACTAGTCTTAAGTTAAGCATACTAGAGTAACTTGTGTTATAAGTACTAGACCACTGATAAACATACTTATATATTTCCAAATACATACATTTCATAAATAAATTACACCCAGACACAGAACAAATGATCATGCTCATCACACAAACATTTGTCCTGGGTGGGAATCGAACCCACGACCTCTGGTATAGCAGTCAGTGCCACTAACCACTAGACCAGCAGGTCCGTTGAATATGATCTTATCAAAATAGCAATCTCTTTAAGGCTTTTGTTGTTTAACTTTGCAAATACTAAAGAAATAAATAAGGAAGAATATCTTTTAAGGTAACGTGATATTAATTTACTAAGTGTCGTTTACGTGAAGAACACGTAAGGAAACACTCCTGCCTACGCCCTTGGGAGTATGGTATGATGATACACTGGCTCTTATTAATCTGTCAGCCGAGACAAGTTTACGACTTCAACTGTACAGTCACGAGCAAATACATGTTAATACACGACCAAACAATTGAAGTTTAAGTCCTAGTCAAATGATTTATGAAATCATGAATTTTTTTTCTAACATTTTATGTTTAGCTTACAATATGAGGAATATTCAATAACAGCATCAAAATTTTCGCATAAGAAATATACTGCAATTGTTTAATCGTGAATACAAGTTTTTGCTCGTAACTGTACAAGAAAAAAAATGTTTAGCATACAATAAAATATAGGTTTTCCTTGGTAGGCAATTTGTTTATGAATAGCTAACATGCAATTTATCTTTTCTGTTCAATTGGACTTTAGTCTGTTATACCTTAAGTCCAAAAGATGCTATTTTTTTTTTAATCATAGCATGATAAAATAATAGAAAACTATATTTTGATAGCTATAAGTTTGAAGTTTTCTATTGTAAAAAAATGTATAATAATGTAGTTATTAGAAAACATGGTGTGGATCTATGAATAATTGTTTATTTCGTGCGGGTATCGAACCTGCAAATTTTTAAAATATTCTTTTGACTTTTCACATTTAATAGATTTTCCATTGTGAATGTCTCTGGAGGGAACATTAGTAACTTCTTTCTAAATATTTAAGCTTTTAACGTCTCTGATGGGACCTATTTCTTTTAATACTAGTATTACTGAAGGCCTTTAAGGAAATTAAATGATTTTCTACGTGTTTTTTTGCTTTTACTGTCTAAGGATAGAGTTATCGTGTTACATAAGGTGTACAAGAAAAGAAATCTGCAAAAAAAAAGAATTGAAACAAAAACTACCTTTCTAAATCAAAATCAAAAGGTTTTTATTTCGAGTAGGCCTTCTCAGGCACTTTCAAAACGTTACTGACTCTAGTTGCGCGGTTCCAAAATGTCATTCTTATGGAGAAGAACCGGCAAGAAACTCCACTTAAATACAATCTTCAGGCACCGAGAAGTGATTCAGTTTTCTTGCACAAACTAATTAACAGTAACTTGTTGTCATCATCATTCCCCTGCCTTTATCCCAATTATTATTATTTGGGGTCGGCGCAGCATGTCTTCTTCCACACGTTCCTATCTGACGTCATCTCGCAAGACACACTCTTTGCAGCCATATCATCTTTCACACAATCCATCCATCGTTAACAGTAACTTGTTGTAAGAATCAATAATTATTAGTTGTAATTGTATACTAACGATCCTCTCATTCGCGAACGGGTGCAATCCTGATAATACTTATAAACTTTCTCCTTAAAACATTTTGTCTATGAAAAAAACCGCATCAAATCCATTGCGTAATTTTTAAAGATCTTAGTATACTTAAGGACAGAAAGATAGCGGGGAAGCGACTTTGTTTTATACTACGTAATTAAATAGTGATTTAAATAGTTTTCTTTTAATAGACTGAATGTTTAAGTTCTGTGTTCATAAACTGTCTACAAAGGTTGTCAGAACCTTTATATTTAAATGACTTTTGAATTTGATAACTCTGAATTGTTACTCCACAAGCAACTGATATATTGAAGGTAAATTGTGAAAAATCTATTGTACATATTTCTAAAATGAAAACATTTTATTCTAGGATAATTCAACGCTATTTTATTGGTAACTGAATTGATACATAATAAACCAATTATGAGGTATAATTATTATCTAAGATTTCTTGTAAGCGAGAGCATTCAATTAAGACAATAGGGGTTATTAAAAAATCTCTCGCTCATACGTTTGTTTAGATAGCGGTTATTATTTTGTGCTGCGTGTATGGTCCTAGGTCTGATGGTCTGACTTTACATGTCGGCTTCTAAAACGTGAAAGTAAGCTATCGGCCTGTATAAGCCGACGGTGCCCCGTAGTCGGTGCGTGATGAATTGCAACGCATTGACAGACAAATGCGGGAGACGTTAATCGATGGTTCAAGTTTAGTTAGAAATATTTGAACACTACCCACTGCCTTCCCCGAGGAGGTGAGTGTCCATAAGGACTCCTCCACCTTACCAGAAAAAAGGGGGTTTGTAAGAAAAACGAATTATCATATTCTTCATTATTTATTCAACAACATAAATATTTCTATAGGATTATACTATGAGTTTACTCGCATCCGTAACTCCACAGTGACTAGTATGACTTACAATGATTCTTTATTTATTACATAAATAACCATATTATAACAATAATTTACAAAATAAAACAAACAAAAAAAGGAAAATCAACAAATATCATAATTATATATCCGAACATAAATATTAAAATACCATTAAAATACATCGCATTTCAGTGTTCATTTTTAAATCACTTTAAATGTTTGAAATGTCTAAATTACTTGAATGATGCAGTCGAAAACCTTAATATTATTAATTAACTGTTTGTATGGAAACTTCCGTGGAAAAGTGAAAAAAAAATGGATGGGATAATAGGAATTTTGGCCTACACCTGCAAGATTCCCATGTGAAAATTGGCTGGTTTTTTCACATGGCAATCTTTGAAAACCTGTTCAAGAGGACTACAAAAATATTTTCATATATAAATCTACAAAAAAAAACTTGTTAATACAAAGCACTTAAAATATCTAAAATCATACTTCAATTTTAAACAAGATTTCCCACGTAAATTCCCATTGGCGATACCGCTTAAATACAAAATAACAAAATTAAACGTCAAAATAATTGTCATTATCTTCAGGCGAGGCGTCCTCTGCTGACCGTTTGCCGAGGCCAAAGTTGAAGCGATGCATGTCCCTCTGTCGTTTGCCAAGGCCGAAATTGAATTTGCTTGGGAACCTCTTGCCTAGGCCAAAGTTGTAGTTCCTAGCCCTTTTGCCGAGTCCAAAGTTGTACATGGGAAGTCGTTTTCCTAGGCCGAAGTCGTAGGCTCTAGCTCGCTTTTCCTCTGAAGTCTCGTCTTCAGCGTCACGTTTGCCAAGACCGAAGCTGTAGGGACGAGCGCGCTTCGATTCGTAAACTGCGGACAAAAGTTTTAGATTTCAATAGTCGAAAAAAATGACAAAATTGTTTATGTTTTTTTTACACGTATAGCTTAAAAAGAAGAGATATTTTTGGGGTTCATCTATATTCGGTGGAGGGTTATTTAGCCCAAACCGATTGTTGTGTTGGTTATTGTTAGAATCCTATTGTCAATGCCTCTGACTGGCTAAATTTATTTGCAGTTCCAAGCCATTGTCCATATTTTTCCAACAGTCCCGTTCCGGTAGTCGATTTTTAAATTCGATGAATTATTTGATTCATATCGCGTGATAATTATAGAAAATTTCAGTACATTTTCCTCAAAGACAATCATTCTACAATTAATAGATATTTCTGATAATTTGGTCAAACATTAGGAAGCTGCCGTTTTCCTTATCGCATTTAAACGAGAATTAGATGTTTGTTTAATTTCCTTTCTCGAGTCTCTTGATTTTTTGTACAGATGTATGCCTAAAAAGATTATGCCACTAGGTATTGACCTGAAATCATAACATTGGTCCATCGGAATAGATATGAAACCTCTTAAACCAACATTTTTTGCAGTCGTGAAAGACAGACGTCGCTGTATGCTATGTAAATAAACGCTATCAAGCTTTTAGAAAATCAACAGTCTTACATTAACTTTTTAACTGACGATGTTAGAGGGAAGGTAATATTTTTGCAGCTATAACCGACATTTGCGCAGGCTACATCTAGGGCATCTTAATAATATCAAGCCTTGTTAATCTTACAATAAACCTCCACACGTAACTACGATCTAACTATCGAAGATCAAATTAAATAAAAAGAAATGTGGTTAGAGAAGACTCCAGCTCACCTGCGTCGTCGTATTGATCAAAGAGTTCAGCCAGAGAGTCTTGGTCGAAAGTGTCGTCCTCGAACTGGTCGGCGTCCACCGAGCGCTTGCCGAGCCCGAAAGAGTAGGGTCTGGACCTATAGGACAGAAGGACAATTAAATTGGTGGAGAAAAGTGTGAGGCTTTGTTGCTCACTTTGTCATTACTAGTCTCAATTTTTTAGGGGCCCGAGATTGTATTATTGTAAGCCTCAAAAGATTGGTGATTACAATGTAAGTATATATAATACGAAGAGTTCGTGTTTAGTTTTATTTGAATGCCTTGCGTTTTTTTTGAATTTTAGCAATATTGTGCCACGATGATGACGTTTAAACACTAGACAACTGATAAACATACTTATATATTTCTAAATACATACATAATGTAGATAAGTATACACAGACACAGAAAAAAATTTAATGATCTTGATTATCACAAAAAGGTTTGTCCTGGGCGGAAATCGAACTCACGACCCCCCAATATAGCAGGCAGGGCAACTAACCACTAGACCTACAGACACATCGAAATTAAAAGTTAACAACAAAATACCTTTTTCCCAAACCAAAGTTATACACTGGAAGTCGCTTATACTCCGACACGTAGCTGTAGGCCCTCTTGCCGAGTCCGAAGTCGTAATGGGGGGATCTCTTCGCGAGGGGGGCAACATGCTCCCCCTGGGGGTCGTGGGTCTCCTGCTGGATCTCGTGGGGGTCAGCGTCGCTCTGCATCCTCTCGGGGGCGCATAATGCTGCTCCGATCACGAGGAAACACACGGGTAGAGATGTGTACATCATTCTGTAAAGAGAGATTCAGATTTAAAATTTATGTTCAGTTATGCCTGAGGCTCTATAGGAGGGATAGCGAACCAATGGCACGCGTCCCCATTTTAATTCACGTTACTGAAAACTAAATTCATTAAGCGCTAAGAAAAAATGTATAGAGTTATATAAGATCATCTGCACCCTGCACTTTTTTAGATACAGAACAATCTCTATGACCTAATCAACAATTTTTATAGAAAAATAGCTCGTTGATACGTAAAACTCTGCCATCCCTGGCCCATAGTAATCTAGTAACACATAAAAGGGCCGTCCATTAATCAAGTGATTTTTTATCAAATTTATCCTCCAGTCCCCCTTGGTGATACGCGGACAGGTTTACGTCAACCTACCCACCTAAAAACACGTGGATTTTTGCTTAAAATACCTACAATAATATTAAGATAAAAAAAGCATAATCTTAATTTATTCTGAAATTAAGGATATGATATCTGACACCCCCCCCTTGTGGTATTTCATGATGTTTTGTCTACCCCTCCCCCTTTTAAGCTCCCATGACCAATAGATTTCCCTTGGTATATTTGGAAGTTGTTTCGCGTATGTGTCTTACAGCAAATTGTATTATTATTCAGCAGCTTTTCTAAATACGTATATTATGCGAAGGTCCAAGACGTTGGCATGTTATCTTCACTAACAGTCTAGAGTTTATTAGTGTTAAATTACGCTTCAGAACATCTTCAGACGGTTGATACAATGTTTTAATAAGCACGAAGTGACTCGAACGTAATTTACTCTTGAGGGGGAAGAGGCGGGCCTGTTGGTCTAGTGGTTAGTGACCCTGACTGCAATATCAGAGGTCGTGGGTTCGATTCCCACCCAGGACAAATGTTTGTGTGATGAGCACGATCGTTTTTTTCTGTCTGATTGAAAAGGTGAAAAGGGTGTCTGGGGATAATATAGATAAATTATTATCTATATTAGGTATGTATGTATTTAGAAATATATAAGTAGGTTTATCAGTCTATTACTCAGATCAATATATTTACAGCTCTATACAAACTATCCTACGTCTTCTAAAGAGCCATGTTTAAGAAAAAGGAAAAAGCTTATAAATAAAATTAAGAGGACAAGAAACAAAGTGAAATGAGGAAGGAAGGCTCTATACGTTACACTTAAGTAGGGGCCGCGTTAGTGCAATTATCTGCTAAACTGTGTAAGTCAACAACAGAAGGTAAACTTTACTTGAACTTTCTAAAAGGAATTGCCAACTAACTGACATATTATAGTGCACAACCGTGTGTGTATACACAGGTGCACTCTCATAGCCCGATTGGACGACAATCAGTCACGACCGGAGAGAGTTCAGGCGCAGAACACACATTTTTACGTGATTTCTGAAACATGGGAGCTGTGATATTGCTAAAACGCTCACAACATTTGAAAAGTCGATACTCGAACTGGAGGTCTTAGACTTGGAAGCCCTGCGGTATTACCAGTAGGTTAACCTATTCATTTTTTTTTATAACCTATCTCATTCAAATACCCAATTATAATCGTATTTTTACAATTCGTGATTCTCCACTTTATTGTTACTATACAGAATTGTAATAGAGTAAGTAAACTTCGAAAATAATATGTCAACTACTGTTAACGGTGTAGTATAATTATCACACTGGTACTTCTGTGCTTGACTTTCGTGGTGTCATACTTAGTGGTCCTCTTAAACTATTACAAGCGGTTTGTCTGCTAAACTTAGAGGTCAAGCAATCCGTTTATTTAGGCTTAAGAAAGGTTTAGGGGTTTTTGTGTTACTAGCGTTATAAGTGTCTATAGGTCGTATGTTGTAGGAACTTGTAATTGCACGAATATCCGAGTGAGTATCTGCATTATTTTCTTCTTTCTTTCTTTTATTATATGGTTGATTTATTAACCATATGAAGAGTCAAAGTTTAAGCCGACCGTAGGCCTCTGTCGTAACGTAGCACACCCTTAAAAAGTTGTTTTCATTTGTGCAGATATTCTCATGATGTTTTTACTATTTCACTATTAAAATCCAAAAAAACTACAAAATCATATTTCTATGATTTCGACTTCTGTTTATCCAAAATATAATTCAATAAACTCAAATAGTAACCGCTCGTCTACCGCTACGGTTAATTAGAGGTTAACGTAAAGATAATTAAGTTTATAATCGTTATTTTTAATTGGTAACTGTGACATAACATACTCCATACAAAATACTTTTGTATAAAGGCAAAAAACCTGATCCAATTTGCGTGCGAGCTCACTTTGAATTAATTTTTTAATTAAATCGAAACGAGAACGGCACAGGTTGTAACAAATGTCAACAATATTATTTAAATTTTATCATATTAACAGGTTTGTCCCAAAAAAACAATATTTTGATATCGTATTCGTTACTTCGACCGAGTGTATTGTGGAAAGGTGTAGAAGTTCAAATTTGAAATATGAACCGAAAACACGTCTTACACTAAATAGCTGCTGTTGGAAGAAAGGGGGTCTTTATACGCCGTTTATTTTACCGACTCAGACACAGATTGGGTTAGTGCTTGAAACAATTTTGGTCGCTATATGGGTACAAAATTAACAGTTAAAGTAAATGTACTGATGCCTTAACCTGCCTTAATACTCTTGGTATTTGACAAAAGAAAAAAACTAATAAGTACATCACAAACACTTCCATATTCAACCGTATTCCGTATTTCATAATAACCGACTTGCACTCAAGCGAAACCGCGAGAGAAAACTAGTATTCTATTCTTCTGACTTTTCTGTGTAATTTCAATCAGATTATAGATTAGGGTTTAGGTAACGTGGGACAGTCATCAACTACGAGTTATTAAAAAAGGTACTTTTTGCTTATTAATAAAAGGTTCATTTTTGTTAGGATAGAACGAAAACAAACCTTTCATTTATTCGATCGATCGATATTTATTGTATGATCGAGAGTATCATGAAGAAAACAATTTATACAAATAAATGTTTCATTTGTTAGGTCTTGTTATGATTTTACATTGAGTCTTCTTCATTTTCCAATATTCTTTTGCGGTACAGGACTCTTCCCATATAGGGAAAAGACGAAAAAGGTCTACTTAAAATAAAAACAATGACGAATACACACGACGCGTCTGTTGGCCTGGTGGTCCTGACTGCTATAAGGGAGGTCGTGGGTTCGATTCTCACCCAGGACAAATGTTTGTGTGGACAAAAAAAAAAATTCAATAGCCAAATATCTCTTAAAAGGTTCAAAACTAGGCAGAAGTTTCTCAACAACCATCTAGAGCTGTTTTCGAGAAGGTTCATTAGCTAAGTTAATACCGCCTCCCAGTTTCACTCGCTTTACAAAGAGTTCAGTTTAAACGTTGCTTAATTAGGTGACGAGTGTTTAATTGTTCTTCTTTGATTGCTAAGTGATAATTAAAAGTGTTTTAAGTAGTATTTTATAGAGTTTAATTTGGCTTGTAATATTAAGTTGTGAGTAGCATTATTTAGTGAAAATCGTTTACTTGGAAATTTCTGTATTTGGATTCTGTCCGTCGGTCTATATGTCCAGACTCTTTTTTTTATAAACGTGTGGAAATATTAAGCTGTAATTTATATGAAATACTCAGGCGTAGAGAGATAGATAGAATATTCTTTATCGTACACCACATGAGCAACAGATTTGACAAACGTAAAAGTTACATGGTGCGTACAATGGGCGGTCTTATCGCTAAGAGCGATCTCTTACAGACACAACCATGCAAACTTAGTACTGAAGATGTATCAATTATGCAGGTAGTCCGCGGTGCACAAATGTTACTCCTTCAGTTACAGGCCTATTGCATGAAGCAATGTCTTATAGCAGAGACAAAGGAAAAATGCTTAGACTGTATATTTTTTGTTACGTAGTAGATTTTAAAAAGAAAATAATTATGCCGACTTGCTGTTCTTTAGCTTATTTGTACGGAACCCTGAAAGTCGTGAGTCACTGCGACTGCAGATTTCTCCTGAATAATATCCTAAGGAATGTAACTTGATGTTCAAGTATTTTCGGAGTATTTGAAGTTAAATATTTTGGATGACTATCGTATGTAAAAATGTTTAATCCACCCGTGACCACGGTCAGTGCAACTCGACCAAAACGTCAGAGAAAAGAAATGTTGAATTATATCGCGAGTAAGTTTAAAAACACTAAATGTAGAGATGTTATCAAATACAAGTCAAATACATATTCTACAAGTAGTTATAGAAATTGGCGCATTCTAAAACGAACTTTGAAACATTACAATAGATACAAAACCATAATCGTAGATGTAATTACAACGAAAACCAGGTACAATTTACAAAACAATTCAAATCACTGCATACCTTAAAACAACGGTGTAAGATTCAAAGTCAAATACCATCTCACCATCTGACATTGCATAATATAATTATCATGTTGGTATAACTGAGGCGACTCGCTTTTGTTCTTCGCGGCTGTCCCGATTATTTGGTTGACGAGTTTGGAACTCAATCAGACTATATAAAGACCAAAGATTATGGGGCGTGAGAGGAAAACGGACTCAGACATTCGATAAATATTATTCAACATTCCCACAACGCCATCTAGTCTCAAATTAAGTATCCGAGAGTAGCTTGTGTTATATATGTGTTATAAATACATACATATTTTAAATAAATTACACCCAGACACAGAAGAAATGATCGTGCTTATCACACAAACATTTGCCCTGGGTGGGGATCGAACCCACGACACCTGGTTTAGCAGTCAGGGCTACTAACCACTAGACCAGTCATTGACTAGCCTGTTGGGCGATTAACGAAACCTACCTTAAGGTCTCGAGTTTCGTCCGCAACGGGTCGACTACACCTAGGCCGTCAGTGCCATAGAAACTCATATTACAAATACACATTTCGTGTTAAAAATACCACATTTTCCTCAAAAATAGAATTTTCTATACAAAATTCTCGTGTGTTCTCTATTCACACGACATTAAAACGATGGCAACAGCTTTGTATGGCTGCCTATTGAAACTGACTTCGATACATTTTTCTCCGTATTGCACGTTCGAAAACAAATGAAAATAAAAAAGTCAACGTAGAAACTTCTTACCTATTCTTTTTAGTAGGTATAGAGCTTCAAGGATCTTTTGGCACGTGGATGACATGACGGTGTTGAAGTCATTAACTTGAATGTGTTGGTGTGCATTTTAGCTACAAGAATCAACTCAACTGTCTTTTAAGTAAAGGTTTTTCATACCTTTTTAGTTCCGATTTCGGCCACATGCCAAAAGATCCTTGTAGCATTATGGCTTCTCAAGTTTCGGTGTTACTGCCAAATTACTAAGTTAGGTATCTATCAGTTTACATGGTTGTTTGTGCTATCATGCATACAAGCTCGGCCCGTGTAGTGTCTTGTGTCAGCAAGCCACGCCTACAGGTAATATGATATTATTAGCTATAACCTTAACTAGGATCTGACAGTTAACTTTTAAATAAATTGTCTTCAAATTAAACTTGAATGTACAAAATAATGGCGTCGAGTGGTCTTTAGTAAAATTTATCTCCGAGCTAGTCATCTGTAGGTCTTGATTCCCTTACAAATGTTGGTATAAATGGCTGCATATTTTGATTGTGTTTGCTTAGAAGTTTGATTTTTCACAGGTGCGAACGACTGTATATAGACTTACAACTGCAAGGGACTATGTAGACTTGCGTTTTCGATATAAATTCTAGCTTGATACTTTCCTGAGGAAAAGAGTGTTAACAAATACATGGACGGACGGATGGACAGACAACGATATGATCCTATAACCGTTCACAACTGCAAAGGACTATGTAGACTTGCGTTTTCGATATAGATTCTAGCTTGATACTTTCCTGAGGAAAAGAGTATTAACAAATACATGGACGGACGGATGGACAGAGAACGAAGTGATCTTACAATCGTTCCGTTCTTTTTCCCTTCGAGGTATGGAACCATAAAAATAAAAGTAAAATATTTGTAATTTTGTTTCTTTTACTACCACGTATAAGAGAAAATAGATATAATTATGAAGACGATGTTACAAATAATTGTTTACACGCCACTCCGAGCTGTCAGTTACATTAGCACGAATTTATCCTTATTTTGTATACAGAGTGTATTGAATACAGTATGTAGTATTTTATTTGTCAAATTATCAGATACTAGTGAACAGTCCCAGCTTCGCATGAGTGCAATACGGATATATGTATAATAATTAAGTATAATAGGTACTTTTTCTTGAAACATTCTATCTGTTAATAAGTTATCCGCGATGACACCTCCTCCTTTATAAATTTATAAGATATTGCTAAAATACCGGTATTTTAGCAATACCTCATAAATTTGTTAAGGTTTTTAGAAAGGTCTTCTGAAGATAATACGATAAGAAGCTCACATACACATTATACTGATTCTAATATTGTTTACACGCTGTATAAGGCATAATATATTATTAACCATCCGTTAACAAAAACCGCAAATGTTGTGGGAGGAGTTCTCACGAATCTGTGACATTCCGAGAGATTTCTAGTAAAAATAAATATATTTGTTTACTGAAATAAGGATCAGAAAATGGGAATTAACGCGTAACATGCATTTACCTTGGCTTAACCTTTAGTTCTCACTAGCAGACTCTACGTTAATTACAGTTTTCTTAATTTAATAAAACATGCTACGTCTCTTCCATTGAACTTATCGAGATAATTAAGGGATATAATTATACGATTGAAGTTTTTAAGATTAAAGAATATTTAAAAGAGTGCTAAAGTCAAAATAATCACTATAAGCATTGAAATCATCTCCAAATGCGAAATCGGTCACTAATCTAAGCTGTGAGTGATTGAAAGGTTTTTATTCTATTGCTAGAATCTTCGGTCTTACCCCGAGAAAACCCTACTAGTATTATAAATACGAGTTTGTGAGTATGGAAAGATGGATTTTTGTTACTCTTTCACGTTTACACGGCTAAACAAATTTCAATTTGGTTTGGAATTAGCTAACACTCTGAAATACCACGTAGGTTGCTGATTACCCAACTGAATAAAGGGTGTAAAATGTTTTGCAGCTCTAACCGACTGCCACACAGGTTACCTCTTCACGATTATATAAAATTTGAACGAACACCGATTGAACAGTACACCGATTTGAACGAAATTTAGGTATGGGCTTGGCTGACACTTTAAATTAACACATAGGCTACTTTTTACATGACTGCAAAAAAGGATAATGTTTTGCAGCTATAACAGAAATTCACGCGGTCGAAGTCGCGTGTAAAAGTTAAGTAGTGGTCCTATAAAAGAAGAACTAAAACTACTTAACCTGAAAATTGCGAAACTACAAATCTAGCTTCAAACTTCTCGGTCAAAACAACTCAATTACATTCAGTTAACTGTCAAAAAGTTCAACTACTTTTTAACCCTTTACAAGCGCAACTGCAACTACAGTTCCCGACCGCATTCTAACGTGGAAAACTAACCAATATGTTTAGACCACTCAGAGACCTTTTTACGCTGGCAATAAAGGTGATATTCCCTTGGCTAAGTGTCAGATATATTGGGTGCGGTTTCAAAAGGAATGCATGGCTCATTTAAAATTCAATCGCTGGGTCTGTAAACAATCCCGGGCTATTCCGGGCACTTATATTGGAATACCATCTTTGACGGAAGTCTCGTAAAAGACAGTTTTTATTTCCTGAAAAAGAACTCGTGGAAATAGTTAAATGGTCACACTATTGGTGCATTCAGAGAGAGGGGGGTAGGGGATGAAGAATATAATAGTTGGAATTTAGTAGTAGGTATGCTCTGGAAATAGTTTAAATTTTTCCAATTTTTTTTTAAGATAGTTATTTTTATTTATTTATTTATTTATTTATAACCAACACTTACACTATTTTTACAGGTACAACCCAATACAATAGCGAAGCCAATCTAATTTTAAACTTATATACTATAACTAATTACATAAAAAGATATCTTTGTGAATTCACTTAGTGCACAAGCAAAAATGTCTACTTCCACTGCTACCAGGTTAAGAATGCGAAGCGCTCGCGTCAGAGGCGCCTCGTCCAGAAGCTTTGTTCGGCCACGAGGTACGGCCAACAGCTGAGGACGACGTCGCCGCCACACATATCTATCCGGCACGTTCAAACACACTAAATTTAATATGTTGGCGTTATATATTTTGCCTCTAATTAATTTAAATAAATATGAGACAAGTGCAAATTCACGCCTAACTCTTAGCTCGTTGTATCCTACCATGCCCAATATAAACAAGGTCGGATACATAAGCGGGTAAAAGGGATATACTCCATAGAGCCTCAGGTATAAAAATCTAATAAACTTATTTTGTATTCGCTCCAACATGAGACTATATTTAGCTTCATGTGGGGCCCAGATGACTGCATTAAATTCTAATTGACTTCTTACTAAAGTGTTATATAATGTTATAATCGCACTAATGTTTGTGAAACCACGAACAGTACGCAAAATAAACCCTAAATTCCTGTAGGACTTTTTACAGCACTTGACTATGTGATCACGAAACGTCAGCTCTGCGTTAAGACCAACTCCTAAGTCCCTAACTTCTGTGACTCGTTTCATCGGCAGTCCATCAATATTATAATTATGTACAACAGGACTACGTACACGCGAGAAAGTAATGGTGACACATTTTTGGGCATTGAATTGTAGGAGATTTTTTTTGCTCCAAGTAACTACACTATCTATGGCCTTCTGTAAGCGCTCACAGTCGTCATCACCTCTCACCGCCAGTGATAATTTAAGATCGTCTGCAAATAATAAGCAATTTGCATCCTTGACAGCTTTGGGCAAATCGTTTATCATCAGTATAAATTGCAGAGGTCCAAGATTGCTCCCTTGACTCACGCCAGATCGTGTAAAATATGGCTCTGACTCGAGTCCCCCATACTCTACGTACTGCTGCCTGTCCCTCATGTAACTGGCAAAGAAATGAAGAAGGTGCGGAGTGAAGCCAACAGCTGCTAACTTCTTGAGCAACACGTCATTATCGACTAGGTCAAATGCTTTTTTATAGTCAAAATATGCAGCGTCAACTTGGCCCCCACTATCTACAATAGGCAGCACATGAGCCATGTAACACAGTAAATTACTGGTGGTGCTCCTCATGGGCTGAAAGCCGTGCTGTGCATCTGAGAGTTGCGTTCTCACTTGCTTAAAAATGCTGCTATGAATAGCACACTCTAGTACTTTTGCCGGTGATGAGAGTACTGCAATGGGTCTGTACCCACTCACATCGTTTTTGTTGTCAGTACCTTTCGGTACGGGTACGACACGAGTCGTTTTCCATCTCTCTGGAAATACTGCTGTTCCCAAACACTTGTTAAATATATGCAGCAGCGGCTCAGCTAACACACATCTGCAGTCTCTCAATACATAAGGCGGAATACCGTCTGGTCCTGTAGATCTTTTCGGTTTAAGTTGTGCAAGCGCATTTCGCACATCTTTTAACTGCAGTTCTTGCAAGTCAATCCGCGCACCTCCATTTTCACCACCCGCCTCTTTTATCGCCGTTGCAACATTCAACTCAGCCCGTTTAGTGCTATAAACCGAGTGAAAATACTGAGCAAACTCTTCCACACATTTCTCAGCAGACAAGACCGCCCCATCTTTCAAAATTCTTTGTGGATTACGACTACCCCTTTTAGAATTAACGTAATTCCAAAATGATTTTGGATCTTTTTGCAATTGATTTTGTACCCTATTGCTATGTCGCTCTTGTGCTAATTTAATCAACTGTTTTACATTGTTCCTATACAGAGCAAACGCCTCGTAATCACGCGGGTTCTTACTTGCCTTATACCGTTTGTGGTGAAAGGCCTTTGAACGTATGTTGCGAATGATTTCAGCAGTGTAAAACTCGGGGTAAACATACTTCGAGCTTACACGCCTTCGCCGTTTTTTGGGGACACAGTCATCTATTTTAGCATTAAGTGATTCATAAAAATAATTTAAACTCATTTCTAGATCTAGTTCGTATATACCAGTCCAATCTATTGCCGCTATAGATGAGTACAACGTAAAAAAATCAGCTTTATTAAAATTCCAACCGGTAGGCACAGTACTCGACTCGCACGGGAATGAACCCGTATCCCTGCGCCCTCGCAACTCGACCAACACGTCGAGCGGCGGATGGTACGCATCCACAGGTACGAGGCTGGCCCCTGCCGCACACACATTCACACTCTCTCCCCTCGGAAGCGTACTTAACACTAAGTCTAAACATCGTTCATTACAATTTACGATCGTGTTGCACTGAGTAAATCCACAATATGATAAAAAATATTCAAAATAGTTACATACATTTATCGAACAGGAATGCATATTGAAGTCACCAATTACGACTATATTATTATATTTACTACACAGCTGTTCTATTATGCTAAACAATATCATGTACTCATTCTCGCAACTGTTTGGCGGAATATAAACAACACACATTAAAAATAAAAGTCTATTTTGCAAATAAACAGTAGCACAAACCAATTCGAACACATTATCGTCAATGTTTACGTCACTCGATACGGACACTCGCCGCAGTTCATATCGCGGTGTGGCCACGAGACACGCGCCGCCCTGCTTTCTCCCGTCCGCTCGATCACAGCGCAATATTGTGTACCCGGGTGGCACTATTTCTGCGTCATGGATTGATCTGTTGCACCCTGTTTCAGTAATAGCGAATAAATCTGCTTCCGAAGATGACACCCCCGCACAAAACTCTTCTAACTTTGTACGTAGACCTCTCACGTTTTGGTAGTAAATTTGAATAGTTGTGTTAGATATTATATGGCTTTTTGGTGACGGTAAGTGAGCTGTATCGATCTTAAGTCTACTCTGTTTGCAATTTGTTTGGCCTGGTGTCGCGACGAAACCAAATCCATTCGCTGAATTCGACGTTTACTGGCCATACCTCTGGATCACAAAGTTTATTAAAATTACTCACTGTAACCCCAATCTTGAAAGAGGCGTAGTCTCGTTCAGTTTTATGTGTTAATTTTTCAACAATCACTTCAGCGTCATTGCCCAGGACCGGCTTGATGTACTCCTTTAAATTTTCTACAGTCGTGCATTTATCTAGCCGCCATACATGTAAAGTTTTTTTCCGTTCTACGGCTTTAAGAGAAGTGATGGTGTTATTACCGCCTCTTTTTATGGGATTGGTCCTGTTATTTCTTCGAACCTCAATCCAGTCACCGTCATTAATGTCTTCAACTCCCGTACCGGCCGCTTTACGGGCCACCGACGCGTAGCTGGTCTCCGCCGGTTTCGGCAGCGCGGGTGCGGGCACCAACGCCGGCGCCTGCGCGGTATTGCAGCCCGTCCCGGTTATTCCACTGGGGTGAGAAGATGCACTCAGGGTAACGTGGCCTTTAGGCGTTTCGCTTGATAATACGCGTACAGGTCGTTGACCTTGAGGGCTTTTATCGGTGTAAGATTCATTTCCCTCTCTAGTTTTAAATCTTTCTGCCTCCAAACATTTAATTTTCTGTTCATAAAAACTGCATTTTACATGAGCTTCACTTAATTCTTCTCTTAACTTACTGTTCTCTAGCGCCAGAACAGCCACTGTGGCTTTAATTTCCTGTAGAATATTTGTCTCGAAAGCACTTATTTTCGCCATAATTACGCTGTTAACTTTATCTACTATAGCGTCTGTAGACAATAGCTCAGCCTGAGAAACATTTTCCAGAAGACACCGATTTGTTTGCATCATGTCAGGTACGGCGCAAGCACCACGTATTGGTGTATCATCCGTTACTCGTATGCGCTGGGTCACATTAGCGCAGGAACTACACTTGAAACTACGCTTCCCTGCTCGAAAAGCATCCGAGGTGATATTAACACATTTATAATGGTATGCTTCCCTGCATCCATTACATTTAATCATATCTCCTTCATTATTTTTCTTGCCACAAGCCGAACAATTCATTTTAAAAGTTCACAGTTCGCAATAACACGGAGCGAGCAAGACAAAGATAGTTATTTATATAAAGGATTAAGTAGTATGCTGTTTATGTATTATTTTTATTTAATAATAAAGTTTTTTTATGTTTTTTACTATTTTACGAGTTTTATAAAAGGGCCCAAAACTGTAAGTAAACTACAACAATTTCTCTCCTGAAAATAAAGTGTACATTTTTGTACACTTTCCGTACATTATCCCTAACACTTAAGTACCACTTTTCTTTTATACACAGTAAAATACATACAGTAGTGAAACTCTGATGTTTGTAAAAAAATAATACCCACAGCCGCGAGACACGTAACATCGATAGGACTGCCCACTTACAGAATTTTAATTACAAAAACAACACACCGTCCGATCGTCCCTGAAATACTAGCGACTGTATCATGCCACGGTCATGCCACGATCCGATAGTGTAGCCTATTTATATAAAGACCATCCTATCATACTAATATTATAAATGCGAAAGTTTGTAAGGATGTATGTGCGTATGTTTGTTACTCTTTCTCGCTGAAACGGCGGGAAGAATTTTGATAAAATTTGATATGGAGTTAGGTGACACCCTGAGTTCACACATAGGCTATAAATTATAACCTTAAATAATAAAAACATTTTACTGTGTTATATATCTGCCACTACCAAGGAACAGTCATCCGTCACCGCTTGTTCTGTGCGTGTTCGTAATTTGGACCATTAGTTACAGACCCCACACGATGTTTCCTTCAACAACGGTTTACAAAGTTAATAAATAATATGACGTTTGAAAATGGTGATAAAGTCCACGCCAAGAGGAATTTAGACCAGGAAATAGATAATTTAAACAGATTTCGGAAATATCCTACTAATATTATGAACGTGAAAGTTTGTACGTATGGATGGATGGATGTTTGTTACTCTTTCATTATAGTCCAGTCATTTGGTTGAAAATAAGGGGGTTACCTGGAAAGTTTTCCGGGAGTTTTGAAAATTGGGTATTTTATAGATTTGGATATGCTCTTTTCGAATTTTAACTTTGCCACCTCGTACGACCGCCGCTCGCGCCGCCATTTTGAAAAAATGGATCCCAAAAACGGTTTTTTGGGAGTATCTCCTTTCTGAGGAATTTTAAGAAAAAAATAATTTCTACAAAATTAAACTAGAAAAAATTTCCTACACTTTATGTCTTATTCACTTTTTCATTAAATCATTAGTTTTGGCTGTACGAGCACCGCAAAGTATTATTTATTCATCTGCACCACCACGTGTTTTTTGTATATTTTTCTAAAATGTTCCATTACTGCCACCGGTTTTCAAGTGAATTGTCACAAATAAAACAATTTTCCGTATAAGAAGCCATAGATTTAAGAACATAATCAACACTGTACGTCAATAAACGTACATTGATGATTCAGTCTAAACTAAATATTTCTCTTAATATAGCTTTTACCAACAATTTTTTCGTTAAAGTTTCGTTTATAGTCGAGAGAAAGGGCCCGATACAAAAGTGACATATTACCCTGACACCTAATTCTTAAAAACCGGCGGCAGTAATAGAACAGTTAAGAAAAATATACGAAACACTCGTAGTGGTGCAAATGAACAATACTTTGCGGCGCTCGTACGTCCAAAACTATTGATTTTATGAAAAACTGAATAAGACATAAAGTGTAGGAAATTTTTTCTCGTTTAATTTTGTAGAAAATATTTTTTTCGTAAAATGCGTCGGAAAGGAGATATTCCCAAAAAACCGTTTTTGGGCGCCATTTTTTCAAAATGGCGACGCGAGCGGCGGTGGTACGAGGTGGCAAAGTTAAAATTCGAAAAGAGCATATCGAAATCTATAAAATACCCAATTTTCAAAACTCCCGGAAAACTTTCCAGGTAAAACTACCAAATGACTGGACTATTATACCTTTTTGAAAATTTTGTTATGAAGTTTGTTGACACCCTGGATGAACCCATAGGCTAATGATTTGCAGCTTCAGCGGACAGACTTCTACGCAGACAAAAACGCGAAACAAAGCTAGTTACCAAATAAATTGGAAAGATTATTCGGAGACCCTAATCTCACCGTCATAACTTTAAAAGCGCATAAAATTGACTGCACGGATAACTGAGTGGTGGAGATCACCACGTCAATTACCACTGTGCGCGACGTGTCGCGGGCTCAATCCCCGCGTAGCACAAGAATTTGTGCGATCTTCAGATGCTTGATTTGAATCTGGATGTCCTGCATGTGAATTAAATGTCTGTGAGAACCACCCGTGATACAAGGATTAAATACTGCGGGAGTAGTTTAAAAAATGCATCTTAAGCTCTAAAGTCTAGGTTTGAACAATAGCATATTAATCATTCAGCTACCTACAAAATAATTAAATTAAATCTATTTTAATCCGTATAATATGTATACTATGTCTCTGAATAGTTAAATCAGATCCACAATTAACATCCACTGTACAAATTAGAACCACGCTAATGATCGTTCATGTTAATGAATAATTAAACGAATAAATTTACAATTTACATGTTAAACACTGTTTATTTTAGTGTAATTTACCTGTACTATGCAATTTTGAAGACTGAAGACAAAACTGTCGTTACTGTTGAAGCGAGAAAGCACGATATACTTCATATAACAGCATCTCTTTCCCTCATCGACCACAATCTTACTTTACGGTCTCATAGTCCAAGCATTGATGTAGTGACAAAAGAAGTTATCCTCATTTATTTAATCGTATGTTTTATTCGACTTTTGACATTTTTATTATCGTTAAGGAAGATAGAAATCACCCAAATGTATGAAAATGTTTCTTGAATCGATCGATTTCAATTATTGAAGGTCAAAGTACAAAGGTAGGTGACCTTACGACTGTCCTCGATAAGGTTTTCATTGTCAGTTTACTTTTTGATAATTCTTTTATACTTTTCGATAATGTACGTGTTGGTATTATTATAAGGCGTATTATAATTTTTAATACAGGCATTGTAACCTGTATTAAAATACGCCTTCATCATTCCCTGCCCTTATCCCAATTATTATTTGGGGTCGGCGCAGCCTGTCTTCTTCTTCCACACGTTCTGACGTCATCTCACAAGTAACACTCTTTGCAGCCATATAAATAAATAAATAAATATTCCTCAACATTCACACAACGCCATCTAGTCTCAAATTAAGTATACGATAGTAACTTGTGTTATGAGTACTAGACAACTGATAAACATGCTTATATATTTTTAAACACATACATATTATAGATAAATTACACCCAGACACAGAACAAATGATATATCAATGTGATATCATATTTCACACAATCCATCCATCGTTTCTTTGGTCGTCTTCTTCCCCTTTATCCATCCACATTCATGTCCAGCTCCTTCCTGAACTAAAATACGCCTTATTTTTTATAAAGTCTCCATATTAGCGCTGAATTACGAAAAGAAATAAATTGCAGTTAACTATAATAAGCAACAATATATTTAACAAAATAACGGCGGTAATTTACCGTAGGGACAGAAGATAATTAAATGTTTAACTGGGCAAAGACCCCCTTCTCAAAGCGCCAATCATATCTTTTAACACTGTTCCCTTTACTCTAAAGTAACTTACAACATTTCTCTATATTATTTCTAGAAAGATCTGTATTGCTTCTCCGCAACGCTTCCACAATAGGCTGGGACTGACTTCACAATGGTTCCGCGGCACATTGTTGCGAAGTTGTTCTTCATTTAGCGAAGGAATGTTCTGTAAAGTGGGCCGAGCCACGAGTTGTGTTGTTTTCACACGGTCTATAAACACTAGTACGAATACTATGCGTTTTGAATCGAGTTTTCCATCAATTCCTGTTTATTGACCAAAAAAGGCAAAGCGGTAAAGGCAACTTTTTCCTTTTTTGTTAAACGACTCCCACACTAAGGAATTAAATCCTTGTATCGCGGGGGGTTTCACAGACATCCAATTCACATGCATGGAGACACCTGGACACAGAACAAGCATATTTTGTGAATCACACAAATTATTGTTCTACGCGGGGATCGAACTCGCGACACGTCGCGCACAGTGGTAATTAGCTTGGTGACTTATACCACTCGGCTATCCATACAGTATTTTAATTTTTTTCTTAAATTATAAACGCGAAAGTTTGTAAGTATAAATAGATGGATGCTCTTTCACGCTCAAACGGCTAGATCAATTTTAATGAAGCTACTCTTTTTTACCCGATTGTGTAAGAGAGGTAGGAGGACTGCGTAGGAGAGTAAGAGAGGTCCCAGTGGAAATCCTCATGGACTCTACTCCGTCAGAGGGTTGACGAGAGGAACGTGCCGGACTCTTACCGGCTAAAACCACTGGAGCGTCCTCATCTGCCTATGGCCGGGGGCACGGTGTTCGCTATCGCATTCACTGCACCCCTGTCCTTCTATAAGATGGAACTATGTATAGAAAGTCACCATTTTTATTTGACTTTCTTACATCTGGCTTCTGCAAGAACCCTCTAATTTGGTTATCGCCTACTTTTCCTTGCAGTACCATTACCGTTCCTACTTATACCATTAGGGACCGAAGTATTTATGAATGAGTTACGTTTGGATGATCTTTGAGGAAAAATGTATGATATAATACATTATGTACGGTATATAGATAATTTAATAAAAGAAAGTTGTGGAGCGTACGAGACAGTCCTCAAGGGACATAAGTAACACTTTCGGGACTGTGGTCAGTAAAAAGTGTTGCAATTTTGAACTTTATTGCTTTGTGATAAGAATCTGGTTATTGCATTATAGCGTAAGTATCCATAGCAATTTTTCCTTTTCGACAAAATCGTGAAATTCCCGACCCATAGTATTTATTATGGTAAGTTAAGCACAGTACGCAGTTACACATTATTGTTTAGATCAGAAAACCTTTCAGGAGTCGAGAAGCCTGTAAAAAAAATGTTTAAGAAAGTCTTTGCGATGGGCCCGTTGGTCTAGTGGTTAGTGGCCCTGACTGCTATGCCGGAGGGCGTGGGTTCGATTCCCACCCAGGACAAATATTTGTGTGATGAGCACGATCATTTGTTCTGTGTCTGTGTGTTATGTATTTATAATATGTTTGTATTTAAAAATATACAACGTTGATAAAAGCGAGAGGCATTAAATGAAACCACATATTCTGTATATCATTATAAGGCTACACAACAAAAATCAAATCAATGTAAGCAACATTTTTATAATAACTTTCGTGAGGATGATTCATACTTAAAACGTTATAACGGTTTACTCACGCGTATTTATCGGGATAGCCCGACTAGTTTCGAACCCAACCGGAGCCAACTAGATAACTATGCCTATAAAACTTAGTCACCTAATCAGGAAGATACAGCATGTTCAAACTAAAAAAAAACTAAAAAAATATCCTGTGACTAAACTATTGCTTACATTGATTTGATTTTTGTTGTGTAGCCTTATAATGATATACAGAATATGTGGTTTCATTTAATGCCTCTCGCTTTTATCAACGTTGTATAAGTATGTTTATCAATTATCTAGTACCCATAATACGCTTAGTTTGAGACTAGATGGCACACATGAAAGATGTGGAATATTTATTTATTTTCATCTGATCCTATCATTTGCTCTAGTATAAAACACGTTACGCTCACCGATCATAATAAAAACCTCAGCGACAATAGCGTAACTTAATTTAATCGCACGTTAAAGATAACTGCCCGTATTATAAGTTAACTGCTAATAGAAAACTGTGTCTCATGGCTGTTTTATTCAGCAGTAAAGCCCAGGGTTTATAAATGAAGAATGTGTACTAAAAAGGACTTATACTTCAATATTTTTAATTTAAAAAAAACTGTCCAAATAGGCCTTTTAGACACTTTTGAAACGTTAGGTACAAAATATTACTGATTCTATAACGCGGGTTCAAAATGTCATTCTCATGGAGAAGAACTAGCAACAATTTCCAAAAGTAACTCTTTTAACAATAGAAAATTAAAATTTTTATTCTATTGTACAACTAGTTCCACGAAAATATACTTTCGTCCCTGAAATCGTATCCGTATTTTTTTCTTTTATCGATTCGATAGATATACGAAGATATGACGCATAAAAGATGGTTAATCGAATAGAAGTGGGGGCTAGTAACATCACTTGTAAGTAAAAAGTTCACTGAGACGTGGCGGCACACGTGATTTAGATTATATATTGACGGGATAAAAAAAGGGGTAATATCTCTTTAAATATACCTTACAGACTTATTGTTACTTGTTTTTTAGTTAAACACCCAATTTATTATCCACATTCTCTTAAAAACCATTTTTTTCCTTGTAATCGTAATCCATACGACATTCAATTAAAGTCACATACCTTGTGCTCACATTTCATTTAAAAAGTTTAATAATATGTTAAGAGAGACATTCGCATTGTCCGCGAAACTAATTTAAACTCTTTGTTGATATAACAAAACCTTGTTTGTGTACGAATGTAAATTTAATTTAAATGTTAGCAGTAAGATTACCTGAAAGGCATTTCTGCATTTAGGAAGCATTATATCATTTTACTGCATAAAGATGCAAATAATGTGACACTAGGAATTGTTTTAAATGTTAAATAGGTATTCGTTCCACAATTTAAAAGTTTAAAATCGGTTAAATGCGACTCTGACTCTTGACGCTGAGGGTCCCGAACAAATAGTCTAAAGAAAATCAGATGTGCATTAAAATATGTATATTTTTGTAATATTTAAACTAACTGAAAATGTATGGTTTTTCGCAGTTTTTCTTTTATCTGTGGTATAAGATGTTACTTTGTACTACATTTTAAGATTCTAAGTTTACGGAAATTATGAGTACCATGTAGGTTTTGATTTGATATCGAATACCGAACGGAACATTAACGGCTGATCTTTTGATTGCGTTGACTTAAGAGCTTGTTCTTTTTATAGCTCCAAGAGACAGTTATAGACCTGAGTATTTGGTTTTAACCTTAATAACAAACTCTATATACAATTAGGTACCTACTCATTAATAATCTATCAACGGTCAATACATTAGACGAATCGCTTTTCTTTCCAACTTGTTGTATTTACCTATTCGCAACAGATGTGCTCTACAAAAGCTTTGTCGATACGACCCATAACATTCCTTAAATGCTACTTCTTACTATTTTCTAGAAAAAGAAACACACACATACTCACACGTACACTTAAATGTTGTTAAATGTAATTGTAATTAAGTTTATAATAAGCTACTGCTAAACTCTCCAACTTCTTTAAAATGTGCCCTGAAGGGTCCATATTAATTCTAGAATTTAAAATATACCACCTGTATAACATAATTATGGAATGCCAATAAAAAATTGAGTATTGAGCCCTACCGGCTCAAAAAATATAACACAAGGCTATACATTAACCATACAAAAAAAGAAAATCATATTTTATGATACAAGTATGTTTTTCAAGTTACCAGTGTACAATAAGTATGAAGGTACTATCATAACAACTTAAGTCTACAATTTCGTGGTAATCTATAAAATCCATCGGGACATGTCGTATCTGCGATCTTAGCCTTCGGTAGCAGGTGAGCACTGGTCAGTAAGTCAGTGCAAAATGGAGAAAGAAAATGTTAAAATATTGGTTTATGTTTGCAGTAGTCTGTAATATCGAAGTAAGTATTTAATACTGTCAACGAACTAGTCTAATCATGTAATATGTTTATTTAAAAATATAATTACTGTAAAATATTAATTGTTAAAGAAGTGTTTATTTTTTTAAATAGTGTTTTTTTTTGTTTAGTTAAAAAGGTTTCTCGATTAAAAAAAAAGGAGATTTACTTTTAAAATATAGGTAGGTAGTTTTTTCTTACATCGAATTAATGCCACACAATTTGCAACTGAGTCGTAACTAGGTGACAGAACAACACATGCATTTAATACCGACACGCACCTCAAAAACTTAAATACATGACATATTACAGCCTAAGCCACTGATCAAAATCATTAAAAGTTTAGAATTTTACATTCAAATATATTTGCCATTTAATTACCTTTGTCTTTCATTGTTGAAGCATTTAGAAAATAATTAATTTATGTATATTGTATATTATTATCTTTGTGTTAAGTGTTTCCCTATTAAATGATTTTAAAGCGTCCGTAATTTGAAATTATCTTTTGGTTATATTCAAACCATTGAGTTTAGGCCTACAAAGGTAAAGTTTAAAAATAATTTACATATTTTGAATTTCCCTTTTAACATTGAGTTCTGGTTTGTATTAGCGTCCGAAATAATCTTGGTGTAACTCGTTCAAAGGATTTTTTTTTTTAATCAATAGCAAAAACTATACGATATTGTTTTCGGGCACCAAAAAAAGAATCGGTCGATTTAAGAAACCTCTTTGATCTCAATTAAAAACTAATCTTTTAACAGTCATTTCTAAAAAAAGTCGAACTCTATTTTTAGATACGAGACAGAACTAGCATTTGTCAAAAAAACATCTGGTAATATTGACCATAAAAATACAAAGAAATGTCTAAACATTTATTCCATTGTAGCCGTTAGTCAAACGGATACAAACGCAAAAGTTTTTTTAGAGTCCGCTTATAAACACAACATCCCTTTAGCAAGCAAACAGGCATTGTCAAACGATGGGAATATCTTTACAAATATTAATATTTAAGGCTAGCTGTTGCACCAAAGTTTGGTGGAAGGCTTTACGATTAGTAACTGAAATAGTAGGATAATCAAACTACTCAAGTGAAAGAATGGTTAATTTTCACTAATTTACTTAAAATTTCTTAAAACAAATTAGATTGCCTCACAAAACTGGTTACGCAGTTTAATTGTGAGAGCGTTGAGTTTCTATCACAGCAATGATATGCAGGTACACCTATAACTTACATTATACTTAGTATTTAAAGCCTATTCAATTGGACATCCTACACGCCTATTTTTCACAAACTTTCAAATCAAATGCAGATAAATCGTCCAACAACTAAAAAGCAAAAACTCCACATCAAACCAGCAAGAGGGTTCCGCAAATTAATTTCCCACCCTATAGGTTAAGACAATGAACCGCATCTGTACCACGACACCCTAAACCGAATCTGTCGATAAAGAGGAAGCGAGACACCGCTCTACATTTTGTAGAGCTCTATTTCGCTTGCACAACGACAGTGATGATACCTTTAGAGTTCTTGGTGAGGGGTCTGGATTCGCTGTCGTTTACGATCATAATTACTGGTATGAGGTCGTGTCTTATCTCTTTTGCAAAGGGATCTAAGAAGCTGTGTGTTCAGCTAAGTGGAAATGTAGTTATAAGTGTCCACTTATTAGTTGGGAGTATTTAGTTTTTGCTCTCGTTAATGCGTTTTGAAATGGATTACTGCAGTTCTGTGTGTGGAAGTCTGTATGTGAAATAAATGCTGGTGATTTGTGCAGATGCGAGATAAACGAATGACTTTTTATTACTGTAAATAAACATTTATACAAATAGGGATGATGAATGGATAAGAAAAGTAAGAATCGGTTTAGTCCGTCGAATAGATAAAAATAATAATTACTTAAAAGGTATTTTTAACTTAATCTAAACATTCAATATTTACAAAGATATGATGCTTGAACTTAAAGGGAGGTTTGCGTTTACAGAGAAAAAACTTACATTTTTTTTTAAATTTTCCACAGACACTTAAAAAAAGAATTAATTACTATTACATAAGTGGTTTATTCTTGTGTGCACATACGAGTATAATATCTCTACTAAATACATCTATAACTAATTTTTTTTTTAATATACTATAGCTCAGGCAGAAAACATACAAAGTTGCATTGAAAAAAAAGAGAAAAAGACTCTTCCATTATAAAATCTCAACAACTATA
Source organism: Chrysodeixis includens (assembly GCA_941860345.1). NCBI lineage: Eukaryota > Metazoa > Arthropoda > Insecta > Lepidoptera > Noctuidae > Chrysodeixis > Chrysodeixis includens. Next base: position 6,456,599 of record OW796111.1, on the reverse strand, counting down.
ATGACGCCACTTTTCCTAGAAATAATGGGCAATATTATCTAGATATTATTTCAGGCTTAAATGCTAGGCTGTAATCGTAGCAAGTATTTTTTTCTTAGGAATCCCGATGGATGGCAGAGGCGTGCCAGACTCCTACCGGTTAAAAGCACCTCAGGGAGTAAAGAAACAATTCAATCAATTTCTAAATGTACGTAAAAAGAGGATGATACAACTACTTTCGGAGTTTTGCTGTCTTGTTTATTGTTAGAACGAATAACGTAATATTTAACAAATATGTCTAGAATATAAATTTAAATTAAAAGATAAGATGACGATTGCATTTTGTTTTGTGATATGGTAGTTTTTTACACTTGTAACCTTATTGAGTTCTGCAGTTGAACAATGGTTCATTTGCCAATTATTATTTATTTATCTACATAATATGATTTCTAGAGAGCTACAAGAATCTTTTGACACGTCGATGACATAAACATGGTTACGTTGGTGTGTCTTTTCGCAACAAGAGTCAACTCAACTGTCTATCAAAAGTGATAGTTTTCATAGAAATTAGTTCCGAATTCGGCTAATGACCAGCACACAGTTGAACCCATTGTTAATAATGTTCACACCAACGCCCTCATGTTAATGTCATCCACGTGCTAAAAGATCCTTGTAACTCTACAATTTATATGTGATCATCAATTGTCAATACATTGATTGTCTTATAGTTTTTATAACTAATTTTAACTTGTAATACTTAAGTTTGCTTGTCTAAAAGCTTTGTCGAGCAGTGCATACAAAAGTTGCAAGCCTCTTGTGGCACATTGTTTACTAACTTTGGTTACTGTAAAATTACGCTTTTAAGTATAAAATTCAATATAAGAAAAAAATCTCTATTGATTGTATTAAAAACTGAAGAGTGGGAGTTTGGCTTGATCACGAGAAAACTCCTAAAATCTTCGTGTTGTTTTTCGCATCTGATAGACGCATGGTATGTATATGTTATGGACCAAGTGATTAATGCGGGCATTATTTATAATGCTTGGGCATTATGAATAATGCCTAGCATTATCGGGCTAAGTGATTAATTACTATCTTAACTTCATTATTATCATATCGCTAGGTCATTATTATATTGCTAAATGATAGTTGGGCAATTTGATACTAATGCTATATTTAAGTTGTATCAAGCGCTAAATAAACCATGGCTGCAATTGGGGACACCGTAAGAGTTCGAGTTCCGATGTTGATTGCGGTCGTAATGTTGGAAGAAATAAAAAAAAAACCTAACCTAACCTAACCTAAATTAGGTGAGGTTAGGTTTTTTTTTTATTTGTCAAAATCTATATTTATTGAGGTGAAAATATCATCTTATGTTATTTTAATTGTTAAAATAATCTTTATGATATGTACGCTTAAGGCAAATTAAAATACAAATTAATTCTGAAACGAATATCTACTTGTTTTATTACTTTATCTAATTCTTCGAAGATATTATATATAATAAGCTAAACAGTATCTATAATATCCAGATTGATCACTTTGGCTGTAACATTTGTATTACTTTGCCCAAAAGGTGATAGGCGATATGTATAGTGCCCGGTCAATTTGATTATTTGAATAATTATTATCAAAGTGCACTCTCATATTGGGCATATTTCATAGTGCCCGGGCATTATGTATACTGCTCAATTTATCACTTGGTCCATAACATATACATCGTCTTAATTCAATCCACAAATAGGTATATGTATAATGATCACAAAAACGTATCTGAATTTTATAAAAGTACAGAGTATCGATTTTGTGACTACTTTTAAGACTTAGCATTTGTGGAACCCACAAATTCTTGTCTCACGCGGGGATAATTGGTCGCGCACAGTGGTAATAGGCGTGGTGACCGTTTACCACTCGGCTATCCGTGCAGTCAATATTATATCACTAACACAGCTCTCCTTGTTCTAAAAATACCCCTTTATATCTCATTTCCTTGCCGTCACGGACTTCATTATGGCCTTGCTATTAACATGCAAATATCCTGCCTCAGACCAATCAAACGTCGATAGAAAATGTTGAGGGAATTAACGAATTTGCTCATAGAATTAGTTTTGTGATTTATTTAGCTATTTATTAAAAAATATTTCTCAACATTCACACAACGCTATCTATTCTAGTCTCAAGTTAAGCATACTTAGTGTTTTGTGTTATGAGTACTAGACAACCGATAAACATACTTATATACTTTTAAATACATACATACTATAGATGACACCCAGACACAGAAAAAATGATTGTGCTCATCACACAAACATTTGTCCTGGGTGGGAATCGAATCCACGACCTCCGGTATAGTAGTCAGGGTCACTGACGACTAGACCAACAGGCCTGTCGAAGAACTATGATATAATTACATCGCGAATAAGACCCGTTTATCGTCTAAAATATGTGTACAAGTCGCGAAAGTTTAAAAACATTATTAACCATTTAGTTAGTAGCTTTTAAAAAACAAACCCTAAATATTACATCATGATTACTTGTTTATTAATTCAATTGCGTATAAACAGACACATTTAGATAACAGAGGCGTTATAAATTAACTTTACTTAATACTAAACTGTTAATAGCACTTTAATACATGTCGTGTAATAAGTTTTAATAACCTTTACATACTTATTAATGACTAGTTGTGCCCGCGACTTTGCCCGCGTGGAACAGTGACTTTTTCGTGAAATAGCCTAGCACTTGCAGGTGCGAGGCGTGTACGTACTCTGTATAGAATACCTTAACAAATGTTTGTCGTAATTCTTTAAATTAAATAAATAAATAAATTGTTTCAATTTGTATAACATTTTACAATAATTTTTCTTACTACTTAATAAATGCTCATGTGTTTGACAAATTGGCATAACTTTATTTATGAACCAATTATCATGAAATAAAGACTAGATGTTAAGTATATTTGTGTAGACAATATATTTGTGAAAACCTAATCTAAATCGAATAAACCGTTTCCAAACAGACAAGCAAACAAACCGACAAACAGACAAAAACATACTTCAGTAAAAAATACTTCTATAGCTGCCAATATTATATCATTTGTATATCCCCAAACTTATTTTCGACCCACAGGGACTTAATGAGTATGAGTACTAAACTGTTAATAAATTATACATTTGGGGACATGATTATAGATCCATGTACAATAAAAAGGTAATTAAGGTGAGTGCTCAGTGAAGTACGACATAGTATACGAGCGTTGTTTAAAAAAACAGTCAAAAAAACTACGCTAAAGTTATTGCATTTGAAATGTAAGTTAGTAATATCATAATGGAGTTTTAATAACTTTTGTTTCATTTTTTTTTCATTGTAAGCCAGTCATCTGTGTTGTGCAGATTATTAGCTACCCGCCTCAGCTTCGCACGGGTGCAATATTGATGTATTATACATATAAACCTAACTCTTGAAACATTCTAAGTATTGAAAAAAATGCGCTAAAATCCATTGAGTAGTTTTGAAGATCTAATCGAATAAGGATAGACAGACAGTAATATCCATTGCGTATTTTTAAAGACCTAATCAAACAAGGACAGCAGGAAGAGACTTTGTTTTATACTATGTAGTTATATCACGGCTTCTCCGTTTCAAATGGCACGTTAAAATATGAGTCTTGCGCCTGATCCCCTACAGCCATATCGAATAACCGTCCTATCGGGCTATGAGAGTAAGGAACAGAGAGTGAACTTGGGTTTACGCATACGCTTGTGCACTATAATATGCCCCGCGTAGCTGGCTGGTGTCTAGTAACACAAACCGCATCAGCCAAAGTCAGTCAGGACAATATGTTTATACTTAGACAGTGTTGTGTGACTTAGCTGTTGCCTGTGACTTAGTGCAAATTAGTAACACTCCCGGGAAAAAAAAAGATTTGTCAAAAAAAAAAGAATCCGGGATAACATTAAATATTAGCCGATTCTCAAACCTATCCAATATGCTCACGGAGGAGTATGGGAACGAACATTGTGACACGAGAATCTATACATATAATAAAATTATAACAACCTCATGTCTGTACATTGTAGATATTCAAGAAAAACTAAAATGGGGGATCTTCATACAACCAATAGAAGCCAAAAATATAATTTAAAAAAAATTTGTCTGTCTGTCTGTTTGTTGTCCGCTTTTCAAGCAAAATCTACTGGACGGATTTTGATGAAACTTTTTTGTTATATAGCTATTAGTCCTCGCTAACATTTAAGCTATCTTTTTTTTTGAAAATTCGCTCTTTAAGGGGGTAAAAACTTTCCCACCCCGGTGAGTTTGTATGAAACTCCATCAGTTTTGAAACTAATTCGATTAAAATTAATATTTGTCTGTTTAGTTAGCAGCTAAGAAGGACACAATAAGGATTTTTGGAAATTCTGCCTTAACGGGGGTGACGGAGTTTCTCTGAAACTGCGTCAGTTTTGAAGCTAAGTCGATGAAAATTAAAGCTGTTTATGTGAATACTAAGCTCTTCTGCCGTTAGTTTTGTGACGGCTACCTGTGTAAAAAACTATAAATTATCATAAAATCATTAAAACGTCAAATGTATGTCTAAGATAATCTCCGATAATACTGTATAGATTTGATTAAAATGTTCGGAATAAATTTACTAGAGGTCGGGATAACATAAATTCTACATAATAATATTATTGCGCTATTTGATACGGAGGGTGAGCAATTACGAATTTTATGACAATTAACATCATCATCATCATCATCATTCCCCTGCCCTTATCCCAATTATTATTATTTGGGGTCGGCGCAACACGTCTTCTAGACGTGTTGCTTAAAGTTTTGGCTATAGTTTTATAGTCGGCCGCCTGCCTGACACTAACCCTCTTTGGGAATGCGATTGTTGGTTGTTTACCCGCCACCATTCGGGTGACCCAAGGTGCTTGGTACAGTGCACTGGGTCTTAAGGTCCATTAGTCGCCTTTTACGACACCCAGTGAAGGATATGGGGTGGTGCTATTCTTTATATCCGGACACCACACGGATAACAATTTTATGACAATTAACGGCTAATCGAAAAAACTACTTAATATATAGCGTTCAAATTTTGCATGAAGGTTAAGGAGAGGTCTAGACAAAATACAGGCTATTTATTATCACGTTATTAACCATGGGCTTTTAGCAATAAACCTTTATTTTTCAAGAAAACTTAACTGGTCTAACTGAAAATGTCACCATAGCGACCAAAATACTGTTGCTATGGTTTTATGATTTGACATTAATATTAACATGCTATTTGGTTTACAACATAGCAATCAAAATAGCCGGGTCTGGAAAGTACGAGCTTCGTATTTTTTCACTCCAAGTTCAAATTTCATTTCGACACACACTTTTTGAATTTATTTTTTGATATTTTTTGAGTACGGATTCAAATCTCAGTCAAGCATAACATTTTTTTTTCTTCTATCGTTTTTGGTAGTAAGAAGCAATTGTTTTTTTTTTTAACATAACATTGATCGTCAAAGTAATAAGCTTTGGCAGTCTCATCCGATTTAGATGGAACTGTGGATATTTACTGAAATGACAGAAAATCAACTACCAAAACAAAAAAAAATAGTTTGTACGGTAAATGATTTACAATATTTTATTATTAACTTGCTGTTGACTACAATTTTGTTGTGTGTTACACGTGGTTTTGAAGATTTGATGGTACCTATACACTACCACAATTGTGCACCAATTGCAATTGTACAGGGTAGTATATATAGTGGGTAGTATAGTAGTTGCATAGGTAAAAGTGTGTTAATAGGTTGTCATTCCGCACGCGTACTCCCACAAATGTTTTGTTATGTGTACATAACATTAAGCTTCTTCAGGCTCAGTTGGCTCAGCTCAAGCTACCAGAATCAGAAGCTTGAAACATTTATAACCATGTACGGGATTTTTGAAAAGTCATCCGTCAATGGGTACAAAGAAAACGAAACAGAAGATGGGTCTGGAATAATCTGCTGCGCATCCACCAAATGGGGAGCGGTGCCTGATGTTCTCCGCACCACAGCTCACAGTGCTCAACGAAACGTGTTGAATAATATCTGGCTGTTTAAAACTAACCTCGCTCAATAAGTTCTTCCTCTGGTTGGCATTGCTCTACCTGACGTTAGAAGAGACTTAAATCGGGTAGACTTAAGAGCCAAAAAAGCTTCTTCCGATATACACTGACTACTATTGCAACTCCAACTCGAGCTCGGTGCAAGATCTGAGCAGATCGACAACTGCCACCTACTCCTTATGTCCTACGTCAGGAACATCTGCCGCCCGGCCTACCGGCCCACCTTGCAGTGGCCTGTTCGGAAAACATTCAACCGTCTCAGAACCCAAATAGGTAGGCAAACAAAATTTGGCAAATTTGGGTATACAGACCCCTCTCACATCCAGTGAGAATGCGACATCTTCGTAACGACGATGTCACACCGCCTAGAGTGGCCAAAGTGTCCGCGGTTAGTTAATGCGCCGTCACCAAGTTCTGCGAAGAAGTGATGACGCTCAAGGAAAAGTGGAAAAAGCACGGCAGGCTTCATCTGACCATCTGATCCATGTTCGACGAGCAAAGGATAGAAGAAGGGCCTTATTTGCCCTCCTCCAACCACCATAAATAACCTACGCCAGTAGTCTCAGGGCAGTCTACTTTACTGGATAAAGGCAAAGACGGAATGCATGGTGCTTCCACGCGCCTCTTAATAAGGGCTGGCAAAAGCTAGCTCCACATTAATGAAGAAGCTCCCGTTAAAAAGAGCTCTCCTGTCGGGGCTTGCGGTAGATTGCGAAAGCGTTCCCGTGGCCCCCGACAATAGGATACGGTGAAGCACTCCGGTGGTTTAGCCAGTAAGAGACCAGTACACTTCTTTGCCATCGCCCTTTCTCAAGTCATTCAATCCAAATTGTCAAATCAGTGCAAGATAGTGGCCACAGCAAAAAACTAGCTGTGTTAACTAACAGTCAAATATGTTTGTAAGACTAGAGGTTAGGATTAGGAAGTTAAGAAATTAGGTAGTTTGGAACGGAACAGGATTAGGGAGCTGGCATTAAACATTATTTAGCTTTACTTTTTGTACAGCACTACACATCTTGAATACCACGCAGACGAATTCGCGGGCAGCAGCTAGTTTAATGTAAAATTAGAAGATTAAGCATAACCCGCTGCACAGGTGTATTACCATAAAATATCGAAAAATTACCTATCATAATCATCATTACCGTGCCCTACATATAATTATAGTCGTAAAAAATACTATGTGCAAAATATTACGAAACTATTTGGACAGGGAAAATCTCAGCTAGAAAAATATCTTTGACTGCCCGAGACGAAAAATAATATTATAATCTTATCACATATCATTTCTGCGATATAAGAGTATTTTTCGGATTATTGGCGAACACCGTGGGGCTTAACTGTACGAGAACGACATTTTTAAACGTGTTTCGGTTAAGACTGGTCATCGCGACATAGTATGATACTATGATAGTTACTTCCCGCTGTTTGTCGCTATGTATACACAGATCATTAAAACTACGCAATGGATTTTAGATGCGGTTTTTAACAGAATGTTTCGAGGGGAAGTTTTATTTAGATTATGAATCAGTATTTCACACTTGCGATCGCTGGTATGTTATATGTATACAACTTCTAGGTAAGGAACTAAAATGATGATCAAGATGCCTATTTTGTGTGGTAAGCTTTATTTAAACTTTCGAGAATTAACTGGTATTATTTAAGTATAAATCTATACTTATAATAAAAGTAAGTATTTTGGCTGAGGTCTTTTAAAATATAATCAAATCTTTGAAAAACTTCGAGATTCTTTTTGTTACGATTACTCGTGCAATATTTAACTTTAAAACAAATTAATACTTTACTTCTATAATTTCCCAAGAGCCGTGTCAAAAGCTTTTAAAAATAAACTTAAACTTGGAATGTTTCACTTAATTTTGATATGTTTTCAACCAACTGTTGACAATCTCTTTAGAAAATAACAGTATTACTCCGGGTACTTAAGATTAAAAATAGCAACAAGTTGACGACCCCTAATTATTTACTTGTCTCTTTGGCGACTAAAAATAAGTCAGTGGGTGTAGAAGAAACCCAATACGAAAAATCTGGAATATTCGAGAAAGTTCCAGATTATTCGAGATAAAACAAAATAGCAACGTTACAAGATGACATTGTTACGTGACGTCATAGTAACGTACGTGACGTAACGCGTCATATTACGTTTAGATCTGATTAGTATGGCGAATACAGAATACGAGTCGCTCTCTTTTTTATCTAGGCAACGATACATCTTTTTTTTATGACTTAGCCTGTCTGAGATCCCACACCCAGAAGTGGGGTTTTAGTGACCAGTGATCTTAAAAATGATGTCATACAAAAGCCTCCCCCATTTTCTTCCAAACTTTTCTATCTTTTGCTATTTCTGGCCACGAGCGCCCCACAAATCTGACTAGATTAAAGAATTACGCTACATCTCATAAAAAAAAAGGAATAGTCGTTTTTAATGTATGGGAATGATATTCGTATGGTGTATGTATAACCTGATGTTAGAATGTATTGAAGCAACACACACCCTTGAAAGATTCTCAGGTAGGCCAGTTTGACTGTACGGATAGCCGAGTGCTATAGGTCACCAGCCAATTACCACTGTATGCGACGTGTCGCGTGTTCAATCCCAGCGTAGGACAAGCATTTGTGCGATCCACAAAGGCTTGTTTTGAGTCTGGGTGTCTTTGTGTGTATGTGAATTGAATGTCTGTGAAACCCCCGCGATACAAGAATTAAATTCCTTAGTGCGGGAGTCGTTATAAAAAAAAGAAGAGTACGACCTTTTCCTTCCCTTACGACCACTTCTTTCACCGTTTCTAGCAGGAGATAATTAAATTGTAATACGAATATATTATATTCGAAAAGATATTGGGGCGTATCAAGATTTGAACCTACGATCTTTATCTTGGCAGCCCAACAGTCATGCCACTAGGCTATCACAGCTATATATGTGGAAGTACATTTAATTGTATGGCTACGTAACCATATTTCGTAGAGATTATAAACTATAGCCCAATATAATAATATATCAATATTAATGGACCGGTACCCTATTCCTGTTGAAACCAAATATTATTATTAAAATTGATTTATGCGGAGCGAGCTTCTAATATTTCGTTTAATTAAAATTTTGGAAACATTGAAGTTTATTATGTTACTAACTGTTGGCCGCAAATTCGCTTGCGCAAATATCGGTTACAGCTGCAAAAAGAAAATACCTCTCTGTGTCTCTCTGTCGGGTAAAAAGAGACCTGTGTCAATCCAGAGTGTGAGCTAACTCCATACCAAATTTCATCTAAATTGATTTAACCGTTTAAGCGTGAAAGAGTAACAAACATCTATGCATTCGTGCATGCATACTTACAAACTTTTGTGATTATAATATTAATAGGTTAATTTGACTTTCTGCTCTAGGTGTGGTTTTTTGCTTATAATTGCATTTCACGTCATTGTTTGTATCAAAATCCTAGTTTAGATATTATTGTTAGGCACGTCGTGTTTTCAATAGTCTACAAAATTAAATTATAATTAATATTCAATAGGCAAAACCGTTTGTAAATTCAAGTCCAGGGTAATTTAATTCGATAAAGTTCGAACTGGAAGTAAAGTCGTTCAGTCTATACTATTGCCGGATAAAAATAAGAGGATTGCGTTCAAGAGGCCTCGATATCAGCTTTTTATTACTGCGTTTGAAGGGACTGTCTAGCCGCAAACAATTTTATAAAGAAGCTGAAGTTAGGCGAATTAATTTATCTAACTATATATTTTTACAATGACTTTCGTTATTAATTTAATTAATCTATGATATAATTATTTGTATTTAGAAGTATAGGTATTTATCCATTGTCTAGTACTCATATTACAAGCTCTGCTTAGTTTAAGACTAGATAGCGTTGTGTGAAAGTCATAGAATATTTATTATTTTTTTCGATAGTGTTGACGACATTTTTTTGTGTAAAAAACAAAAACTTTGATATGTTTAGTATCTTATGTTGTTTAATAAATAATATTGGATACGTATTTTATGTTTGTCCCGCAAATAAAAAATAACCAAAATACAGTGAACGAAACTTTGGCGTGACGTCATTTTTTCTTATAAATTTTACTTAGCCGTTACGTCACAAGCCTATCTTAAACTTTAAAGCAGTTGATCTTTTTCAAAAAGTGTCTTGTCTTTGTAAAATTTGCGGGACGCATCAAGTGAAAAAAGACTTGAAAATAAAGTCTTAAAAAATCGTAAGTCGTTAGTACGGATAATAAAAAAAAGCGTTCGTCTACAAACTATCGCGCACAAAGTTTTATATTGTAAAGTTTTCAAGACTATTATGATACTTAGTAAGAGTTTCTACATTGAATCTTTTCTCAGTATCTTTGCAGTAATCGAGATACAAGCAGAAACTTTTAACTGTATTAAAATTAAGATTTACAGTAATACTGGTGTATTCTAATGGAGTACTGTAGTTTGTTCTGACTTTGTAATGGTCTTGTAATATATGGAAGGAACTGTGGGACTCACTAGCATTGTGCAACTTATCATTGTGTAAAAAGAAGTAATTTTCACACAGTAAAACATTTTAAAATGGAAAGATGTGATCTCTGCCTACCCCCAAGGGAAAGAGGCGTGACGTTTATGTATGTATGTATGTATAAAACATTTTTTACATAACGTTTACGGCTGATAATTGCTATCACTTCAGAGTTATAAAACAAAGTCGCTTTCTGTCTCAATGTATGCTCTTTAAATCTTTAAAACTACGTAAAGTGTTTTGATGTGGTTTTAGTAATAGATATAGGAATGTTTCAAGAGGAAGTTTTATATGTTTCACATCAGTATACAGAAGCTGGAACGGGTAGTTAGTTTATTTTATTTTAAGCAAAATGTAAAACCCTAATATCTTATTGATAAACTTAAATTACAATATAAAATATCGATAAACGACATGACGTAAACGATCAAAACCGTCAAAATATCCTTGTCTGTTTTAATTCCTACCAAAATGTTCAGCTTATTTCTTTTTCAAGAAATAAAACAATGCTTAATACATTTTATACGTAAAACTGTAAAAAGAACACGTAAATACACTTTGTTACGTTGATTATTTGATCAGTACTCCTAATTCCTCTCGAATATGGCGTCACGAAACCGTTGCGAGATAAATCTCATAAAATTTAACGATTTAATTCCCTTACCAATGTACTGAGGACGTGAATACATTATTAGAATGTGTTCAAACCAAATTTACTTAACTGGGGACTGCGAAAGCTTTTCATATAGATAATGCAAGGTTGAGTTGTGTGTTGTGTTATAAGTGTTCAGCGCAATGCAACTTGCAAGATATAACGCATCATCTCAATAAGATTATGTAGTCCAAATTTAAAATTCAAATTAATGAATCACGTGGTAAGGAAGGTGCTGGACATGAATGTGGATAGGGGAAGAGGACGACCAAAAAAACGATGGATGGATTGTGTGAAAGATGATATGGCTGCAAAGAGTGTCACTTGCGAGATGACGTTAGGAACGTGTGGAAAAAGAAGACATGCTGCGCCGACCCCAAATAATAATTGGTATAAGGACAGAGGAACGATGATGATTTAGAATTCAAATTGTTTTGAGCCAAAATTCACATCCATTCCTGCACATTCATTGTAACAATTCCTCAAACTGACGATTAAATTTTAAACGCACCTCATTTTGGCGCAGTGTGCGTTGTATGAGAGAGTTCCAACGACTTGTGATTTTATGCACTGTGCATTGTAATGGTCCGTCGCATCATTATAGTACTGTGATTACCATAAGCTCGCATAGAGGTACCAGTAGTATTCGTGGAGGAGAAAGAGAGAAAGATACATTTAAGTGCATTGTCTCGCTTCAACAGCAACAGCCCCCTTACTGCAAAACTGCAAAACTGGTATGGATCTTTGGTTTCAATCCGAATGTGATCCAGTTCTTGATTCGATTGTAAAATAGTATTAAAGAAGAAACCCGAATAGAGCTAACCTACATACAGATTACACGATCAAGCGTAGTTCTAACTCGTGCCACTACACAAATTAGTGCTAGTGTCGGGTACTCGATCACAATCGAAAGAGAACTCGATTCCGTCGGTATATTATTATTATCGTTAATCTTAGAGCCTGAAGTGGTTTTATAGCGTTCTAAATATCGCTATAGGTCGCTACTCACGGTTTGCATTTTTTTAATCCATGTTTAGAGCTATGAAGCCTGACAATACCTATGCTATAAATAAAACTGTTTCCAGTCAAGAAAGAGAAACACCCCTCTATGCTGCGTAGTGCGTCGTAACTCTTCCACTACTAATCATAATCTTATTCCTTCTTATTTCTTCTTCTTATTTTGACTTTCAGAATTTATTACATGCTCTCTGGCAAATAGAACTTCTTGAGAAAGTCTGAAGGTAGGTAATTATCCTCTATAGCTTTATAGTTATTCGAGACGTGGGTGGTATAGCGACGTGTTTATAACTCAGAAACAAATGAATGGCTCTTGAATGAATATCAATTAATTCGCGACCATTTTGATTCGGGCGATTGGCGTTTATGTGCCATTAAATAGACGAGGCAGTTTGCTTTGTTACAACAATCAATATGTTACTAAGTCATCCGTGATTATGTCATGGTGGCCTTGCGGTTCTATGTATGGATTTGTATGCATGAGGTGCAAGTTCGATCCCTAACGCATGCAAGAACCAATGTAGCTTTTTCAAAGTTATATGTACTTTCTTAATTGTTGTACGACACTACTGACAAACGGTAAAGGAATACATTGTGAGGAAACCTGAATAAATAAAAGAACAGACATAAGACATCTTTCGGCTTAATCAATGTAGACTGGACATATTAACAACTAAAAAAAAGTAACTGTGTACCTTCATTATTCTTTACATATCTAAGTGAAATGGTTATAACAAACGAGTGCTGAATAATCGGTATGTTATATTATTTGTTAGCCAGATTTCCAATCCACCATTTTTTAACTCAACACTTTTCTATAAAGTTTACCTTCCTATCGGGCTATGAGAGTAAAGGTACAGAGAGTGCACCTGTGTTTACACACACGCTTGCGAGCTACATGTTTAGAGTAGCTGGCTAGTGTCAAGTAGCACTAGCCGCCGTGGCCTAAAACGGTCAACACATTATCTCTTTCAAATAACTTCAAGGAAAGAAACCCGGTCCTTTTTAAATGCTAACACAGTGACACCGGTCCAACATGCAGAGGCCTTTTTGAGAACTGTAATCTAAAATGTGATGGGGCATCTACTAAGGGCCAACCACTCCTGCTCTATGGAAAAACAGACATGGACGGCCCAAGGTAGCTAAAAGACTATTATTACGAGGATGAAACTAATTTGGGTTGTTAAGGATATGTTAAATGTGTTTCCTTCATTAACTAAGAATTTTATTATTATATTATAAGCCTTAAAATCAAAGTACACAGACACCTACATCGATAAGAAATACATCTTAAAATAACCTTTTGTTCTGAACCTCAAATATTTTTGTTAATTAACCATCTCACCTGAATTGCGAAGCCGTTTACCAAACATCTTGAGTCTCAAGTCCTGCTCACCTCGAATTGTTTCTGCCGTAATTATACGTGAACAAAGGATTGCTATTTACAGTAGGGTTAAATTAGAGCCTTTTGTTAGTTTACAGGCCGTTGTAAATTTTGATAAGCTTGTCGTCGAGGGGAAATTTTTCGGGCGTTTTCTATGCTTTTAAAGGGTTATACGAGTAAGAATGACTCCATAAAAAGGATTTTAGGCACATTTTTTTGACATTTGTTTCAAATTTAAAATGTGACCGATTTGGAAAATAATCTAGCGGATATTTTGTCCTTCGTAATCGATTGTGGAAATTAGATACATGTAAAATATGGTTTTAATTGAATCTAGTAAGACAAAGAGAGGATGAGAATAGGATGAAGTGTTCACCATTGTCATCCTTTTTCTATGATGATTCCTTTAAAATGGTTGGACCCCATCGGAGTCCTTAATCATGAGCAGACGCGGCTGGCGAGCGAGTCTAACTGAGTAACTATAACAAGATATACTTAATATAAACTTGAAAAATCCCATCTTCATATATTTGCAAGGCTTTTCGTCTTGAACTATTGGAATTCCCTCTTCCTGAATAAGTACACAAGTCTTAAGAAACTATTTAGACGGTTAACAATAAGCCGAGAAACAATTTGCGCTATTTCGGGATATAACAAGTCAATCAACGGATTATACCTAATACTCAAAGTTTTCCGAACCTATTCTAAAGCTATTGAAATTGTTATTACAACTATTTGGTTATGAAACGATTATGTAAAACCTTTGAAAAAGGTCATTTTTCAAGAAATTATAAGAGTTTTACGTTCAATATTCTCTCACGGAGAATTTACAATTAGGTGAATAATGTCATTAAAGAGACCTTGTTCAGTTAAGCTTTGTTATTAGAACCAAGAGCTTTCTTCGAGCAGTATTTTTTTCTAATATACGGTAACTAAAATTATTTTGTCCATTAATAAGTTTAGGCGAATTTCTAGAACACAAAAATCTTCTTATACCAGACTGACTTACACTGCCTGTAGTACAGAGAGCCTTAAATACATCTGGATTGGCAGCACTTAATACAAGCTGTCACACCTAAAATTTTACGTATAGCGTCATGTTAAACCCTCATACCTTTTAAAAAATAGCCAAAGTAAACAGAATTGACAACACAGCAAAACATACCGCCCTCATTCTGGGACTCCCCATATTTTTTTTCGGAATTATCCTATTTAGCATAAAGTATTTTTTGATATTACTCTCGTGTGGGTTTTTGTCGTAAATATGAATACTTGATTACAATGTAAAGTCTACGTGGGTAACATTTGGAAGCCGAAATATAATCTGAAAGTGTCAGGCATTCAGTGGCTAAAGGGTCGTTAGTATTTTAAAGAGGAATAATAATAAATTTTTCCCAACATTCACACAACGCCATCTAGTCTCAAATTAAGTATACTAAATTAGCTTGTGTTATGAATACTAGGCACCTGATAAACATACCTACATTTAAATACATACATATTATAAAATTACCTTCGATATCACATAGTCAAAAGCAGTCTGTCAACAATTATGCATTGTTACCGAATTTTTGTTTTAAATATTTTTTTTTTAATGAATAAAAATTTACACTGCGATTTAGACTGAAAGAAAAAAACCAGTCTGTTCGTCAATCACATACGTTTTTGTCTTATGCTGTTATCTAGTCTGAAACACGGCGGCTAGATCATTTAAATGAAACCATTTTAAAATTCTCTTTTTAACAATTGTATTTTATACTCAAATCTTTCTTATCCTCCATTCGTTACACCCATGTTTTATTAAAAGAAAACTCATTATTTCAATGCACACATTCAAAATTGAATTTTAATTATAATACCGTAAAATCTATTATTGTTTAAACACCAATCCATTGATGTAATTGGCACATTTCGTTATTATCAGGCAGGTTGTTGATTTTAATTTTAATTGCTTCAATTAAGATTCGACATAAATTTGCAAAATCGGAATTGTAATTTTACTTACATTCTCAAGTGGTCTGGTCCAGATGTTAAAAATGTTTTTTTTTTTATCATTTAGGTATTTTCGTTTTGTTCTACTAAGGCCTACTACTCATCAAAGTAATAAATAGTATCTTGAGATGATAAAAAAATATTCTAACAAAAGAACTGATAAATTTCTCAAATCCTCATGTAGTGTATTTCTTTTTAATTTCAGTAAATATCCTGACAGTAAAAAAAAATGAATTTAAGTATAAGAAAATTTAACGAAAATTTTAAGTAACATAATTATTAATACGTCGTGTAATGATTTTTGTTACAATACCCCTTTTTAAAACCCAAAGCACATGATTGCCTAAAACTTGGTTTTCTTACAAGTGGCTGGACAATAGGGGACAATGTAAAACGGCAGTTTGAAAGGGGTCGAGGGCGTAATGGGGCTCTCGTCACGTCGACATACAACCTTTGGCTCCGTTACCTCACCTCCGTTACCTCGCCTACGTTACCGCCACTCCGTTACCTTAAGAGGGTAATATGAGAAGATGAATAACAGAATGCTTGTATGAACTCACGACGGTTTCATACAAATGGTTTTTGATGATTGAAAAGTTGCATAGTGGAACTGGGTATATCAATTTCAATTTTAAGTAATAAAAAAAACAATTTTAAGTAATAAAGTAAATGATAGTGTGACGTCTGATAGGAGAGAATAGAAGAAGAAAACGTTTTGCGCCGACCCTAATTAGAATGGGATGAGGACAGAAAGATGATGTTGTCAAAAATCAATATTTGAATATCTCGATATTTTAGTTCAGTTTTTTTTGCATAAACGTTAATGTTTTCTTCAGTTCTTTGTTTTCTTAGAAAAAAGTACTCAAAACATTAAAATGCAAACGTTCTTTTAAAAGCACTTTAAAAATATCTTTCATCGGCACTTTGATCCAGACGTTTAACAAGATTGTAGTAAAATCCTATTACTGTGAACGGATATCGGAATTGCTCGCCCGGGAAGTCCGGAGCCGGCATCCCGGGCGGATCCGCGGGATATACTTAACTAGTACTGAGTAACTTGTTGCATGTAGACCGAGTAACTCGTGATTTCACTTTCTATTCCGTCGTCCAAAAAAAGGAGTATAATGTCGTCTAGACCCTTAAAGTTAAGAGTTTCTTTTTTTTGTCTTTTAGTCTGAATCACAATGTGATTTTTTATAAATGTGGGTTGCATTACGCGGCGGTTCGGGTTTAGTCAGTAAGAGTCTGACACTACCCACTTCCTCCCTCGAAGAGATGGGTGTCTATGAGGATGGCCCCGCCAAACAATAATTATTTAACAAAATAATAGGTAAATGTCCTGATTACGTCATGGGGTACTAAAGATAGTATTTTTAAAATCTGGTTTGTTTATTTCATGGGTTTGCTGAAGACAGTATATTTATTTATCTTTATTGTGCTTTGTATATTCATCGTATGAAGACAGATACTTTGATTAAAACCCACTCAACTCCAAACGAAACAAACGATTAACAAGAAAAAAAGCCTTCCATTCCACCTCAATAACTGAAACTACTAAAAGCCTATTTATTGGTTCCTCCACTATTTTCAGCAATAACGAAATAAAACCAATCGTGTTCACCTGAAGGCTTTAGGTGAAAGGCTCACACAGACAAATCAAATTAAACGTGAAAAAGAAAGAAAATCTTATGAACCATGAATGAGGATCACGTATTACGTTTTTTTAAGGCTCTATCCTTAAAAGCCTTATTTGTAAGTGTAAGCGTGACTTAGAACTAGGATGTGTGGAGGCTTGTTAAGTGCTTGTAAGGATTCAATGTTATTCTAGCTTTTAGATTTCCTTTGGATACGTGAGGTAACTATTAAAGGCTCTTATAATACAAAAACATACGTTAAAAGGTACTTGACTTATTTTTTTTATTAGTTAGTACATATTGTAATGTTATCATGTAATTAAAACCAAATAAAAATCAGATAATCTGAATTAAAAAAAAACACAAATTCGTTGTGATTAAAAAATAATCAACATTTTTATATACTTGCATATTCTAGTTTAAAAAATAAATACTATTTCCTGATAACAAAGAAAATTAACAATATTATCTTCTCAGTTCCTTGGGATCATAATAATATAATTAATGTCAAAACAAAGTCTTGCTTACATTATTCTACCTTGCTAATTGGAACCTGAGTATCGTAGCTTGTAGCTCGTAGCTTGACTACGGCGTAGAGTACCGTAGCGCTACGCTTACAGCGAAAATAAAAAATTCTGACGCTTATAGCTTAAATCTTTTTACCGACTGTCCGATATTAAACTGTAATGTCTTTCGAGTACAATACACACTTTCAAATGATGTGTAGTTAAAAAAAATTGTAGTTGTTAATAATTACAGTGCATTGGGTTTAGTTGAGGCTACGCTTCAAATTGACTCTACCTAACAGCGTAACCTGATCACTTGATCAGATTAGTATGGAGAATATCGTCTCATAATTAATTAATGATGATAATCTAAATGTCAACAGAGGACAGACAGCGTACATGCTTCTAATTGAAAATAATCCACCTGTTGATACAATGTAAAGATATTTGGTTCTACAAAACAAAGGATTTTCTTATATTTTATGGAATTGAATCATATACACAACGAATTTTATATCCACAATCAAATAAAAAATTGACCATCTGACCGAATCGATTCGGGTCAAGTATCAAAAAGAAAAAAATAAATTTATTCATTATATTTTTGTACCGAAAATAGGAGACATGTCAAAGATATTTTTATTTGCATACCCTTTTCGGGCACATCCTATATATACATACAGCCTGGTGAAACTTTAGATATTCACAAAATATCGTGTGTCTGGTAATATAGGCATACATGACTACATGTCTATAACGTGAGGTCTATAAGGTTGTACTTGTTTTTTATCTATAGCTGAGTAGAGTACATATTTGGATTTCGATATTCTAGACTCAAAATTGTTGTCAGTTTGATATCGCTTTTGTGGATGATTTTTTACGTCATAACAAAGGACGATTAAAAAAACATTAGACTTATGTTTCTTTTAAAAGTGAAATGTTACAATTATTTATTGAACAGAAACAATACTAAACAAGAAATACCTACATTTATTTCCTAATAAATAAAGTGCAATAGTATGTTTTTTTAAAAGTGATTGTTACTGTCAATATTTTTTCTTCTTTCTGTCAATTTTTTATTTCCGTACTGCCTTAATTAATTCAAAAAAGTGTATTTAAGGTAAAAAGGACCAAATATTAATTAAAAAGATACGTTATTCCTCGAAATGAAATATGTTTACAACGAATGTATTTAATGAGTTTTCGCAAGTAACTTGGTATAGACTGAAAATATTAATTAGTGTAAGATTAATATTTGCTCATCTGGGTTTAGAACCCGCGTCCTTTTAAGCAGAAAAATCTAGAGTAAATAAATCGTAAGAAGCCCTGAACTCTACCAAAATGTCACAAAATTAGTTACTATAGGATAACATGATATGAATCTTCATTAAATCGAATCGTTGACATTGTTTTATCTCAGTATATTTTAATCATACATACTTACTATAGTTTTTAAATTTACGCACACATTTTCAAAACTTGCTTCGAAATTGTAAATTAATTGTTTATCGTTCATACATTAGTTGGAGTATACAGAACGCATAATCTTAACCAGAACGCTTATACTTAACCCTAAGTTTCTAACGTGTACAGCCTTTGTTGGAGGCCCATGAATAAATTCAGTTGTTAAACAAATTTTCTGATTGTCACTTTTTCATGATGGAACAATTGAGTTTTCGAAGTTCATTTGCCATGTGGTTGACATTAGTTTAAGGGTGCTGGGTTGTGAATATACACATTCACAACAAAAAACAACTCAACTGTCTGTCAAAAGTGATAGTCTACTATACATGATAGCATTAGTTCCTATTTCGGCCACGTACCAAAAGACCCTTGTAGCGCTATTGGCGATTTTAGCTACGTCAGTTTTGTTGACTTAACGCTATTGTTAAATACCTATTGTTATCAAAGGAAACTGTCTATTGATTAATTATGATATTATTAGACAACGGTATTGATCAAATATTATGGATAGTAATTAATGAGATGCTCTTTTGTTCTTCTGTCAGATTTATAGAGTTAACCCTTATTACTGTAACTTTATCTCCGATGAAATTTACCGCCACAGCCAGTCTTAGCGGATAACAATTTTGGCAAATTTTAGGAAATTTCGGAAGTCACTTCAAGAATCATGTTGCCAGTGACGCAAACATCTGATGTAAGATAGGTATTTAAAGTATAAATATCCTCACCATAATTATTGTTGTTCCTGTTGCTGTGCCCGACAGGGCTTATGATTGTTACTTATGCTCTGTTCACCACCTAAGCATACATTGTGAAATGCAATAAAGTATTGAGTGTTGAGCATGTCTAAACTGTCTAAAATCTTCGGCTTAGGTAGAAAAAGGCACTGGAGTGTTTCTAGTTGGGGAATTTTCGATACTTCCTTAGCCAGATTTACACTATGGTTACATTTGTCCAAGATGTCGCGATGTACGGATATTTAGTGGTCGCAGAACTCGTCACTGGTTACGACTTGCCAATATGAAACGAGTCATATGTCGCGGAGTATTGTTCCACAACTTCTGCAGAAATAAACTACGTAATGTCTAGCGGTAAGTGTCTGCGACATGTCGCCTAGTGAAAGTGCGGCGTTATAAATTCATCGGCGTTGTTGGGTGTCTATTTTTCATCAACTAGAAAAAAAGTAGAGTTAAGAGAAAACGAAACAGACATTCAGCGACGCTGTTTTGTAATTAGTATGGAGAAATCGATAAAACATTTTTTATGTTGCTACGTAGAAAGGTAATCGTATTATTTTTATTTCTAGTTTCAAATTTCTCACAACCAGGCAAAGGTCTTTCCTAATTTCTTTGCTCTTATCCCAATCTATCTCGAGACTGACTAACAGGCTAACCGTTTAGGGAAGACTAGCTGTTGCCCGCAATTTTGCCCACGCAAAAGTCGGTATTTAAAATGCAAAAATTAACCCCAGTGTAACGTTTTTGGTTTAAAGAGCAATATTTATTCAGGGTACCAGCTAATTCCATATCAAATTAAAAAAAAACATTTAGCCGTTTGAGCTTAAAAGAGTAACAAACATCCATCCATCCAAAAACAAGAATCAAAATCAAAAGGTTTTTCCTGTGCCTTCTCAGGCACTTTCAAAACGTTACTCTAGTTACGCGGTTCCAAAATGTCAATCTTATGGAGAAGAACCGGCTAGAAACTCCATAAAGCCTATACTTACAAACTTTCGCCATAAATAAACGTTGGCAGATGCTCTAACTATACTCCTATACTATTAGTTTGTAGTAAGCGTTTAGGAAATAGGCAGAGAATCCTATTTTACACGCGTGCAGCGTTGAAAGTTATTTTACATAATAGACGCGGTAACTGAGCGGAAATGGTTTCTTTTTGCCATCCATGTGTCTCGTGCGACGTCACAGGTGTATACGAATATGTCTAGCACTGCAATTTAGATTATAGTGCAGAGCTTCATATGCCCTGGAAAAAACAGTTTGGAGGAAATACATAATTTAAAATTCTTATAGCATTTTTAGGCAGATATTTTTGGTGTCACGACTTTTTTTGTACGTCAAATGTTATTTATTACACTTACAAAATTAGGAGGAAAATAATGTATTTAGGTAAAAAAAAAATCTTTTATATCTTATTCTTAAATATCTTAAAGGAAATCGTTAAATCAAAAGGCTTAGTTTTTTTACTAACAAAAATACGTTATATTAATTAATAAACATTCTTAACACAAGTTGCGTAAACATCTTCAGTCTTATACAACTCAACCGTATCAGAAGTTAATCGTGTGAGGCCAAACTTGGGGGTCCTTTGACCATATCGTGGGCATATTTATGACCCCAGGCTAATCGTGGGGTCAACCGCACGGAACAAATATTGTTGAGAACCTTTTACTTGCCGGATTAGGAGTTCGTACGCTGTTTGTGAATTTAACAAGTGATTATTAATTATTAGAGTAGATAGGGCAGAAATTGAGCAAGAATTATTATATTAACTTTTTACCCGACTGCTACAGAAAGGAGGGTAATGGTTTTCAAGTGTATGTATGTATGTAGATTTCTATGTTCCTTGCTACAGCCTGAATGGCTGGAACGACTATTAACTCTTTTGCTAAATACAAATCGCGACAACACGATCAGACGAAATCGCTGGCACAGCATTTAATAAATATAATAGACAAGAGAAATCTATTTCAACGATCCCCTGCTGCCTTTTTCTCTTCTATAAAAGTAAAATAATCTCAACCGCGCAACTAGAGTCAGTAACGTTTTGAAAGTTCCTGAAAAGGCCTACTAGAAATAAAAACCCTTTGATTTTGATTTTTGAACATTCAACAAGTTCTTCGGAATATCTATTTTTATACACACTGACATTTAAAACTAGATGTAAACTAAGAATCAATAAAAAGTCATGCAGCCTAGTACAGGCGGTAGGAAATTAACCTTCCTGAGTCGCGGAAGCTGGGGACTCACAGATTTACTATTGAAAGATAAATGTAAATTGTGTGGGTATAAGCAGATATATATTTGACAAAATATTACTATAGCGCTATTATAGGACTACAAGGATCTTTTGGCACGTGAATGACATTAACATGAGGTCATTATTGCAACAAAAATCAACTCAACTATCTGTCCAGAAAAACATGGTCGAAAGGTTGTAAATAACATACATATTACATAGACTTATATGCAGTGTCAGTTATGATTTTTAAGACTTCAAAAATTATTGAAGCAAGTTGCTATTTAATTAATATCATAATTGAAGAAGATATCAAGTCACACTTTGTAATACTAATCTGTTAAAAATGTCTGGGAGGGATTAACCATTTTTGCATTCATTTTGACACCATGCTTTAAAGGTATTTCAAATGTAACCTGAGTCCATAGTTTAACAAATTAACGTAACGAGAGCAGTGTTATTCCAATTTAATTTAATCTAATTTTAACCGGAAATTCAGCTAAGCTTGTCAAAAGGATTTGAATTTGAGTGTTTCGTTTTCATTAAAACGCAATGTCAAAAATCTCGCTCGCTCGAACCCCCGGCGTTACTTTGGGCAAACTTTAACCTTAAAAACATAAACAAAATTTTGAAATACATTCCTCTTATGTTTTGCATAAATCCTTTTCTAATATTATAAATACGTAAGGAATTGACTGTGCCGCTTTCTTTGTTAAATTGTTGATCGAATTATGATGAAACTTAAGCGTATGAGAATAGGATTCAGGACAGACGATATGAGAAAATCTACTTCAGATTGGTTTTAAAAACATATCACACGCGTATCTTTGCCTTAATCTGAACAATAACAATTGACAAACCCCTTTTCCGAATCTTCAAATCAGTTTATACTTTAAAGTTTAGGAGAAAAGGCTTGTGACGTAACGATTTAGCAAAACTTATACATAATTCTTGTATGCGTGACGTCACATTTATTTGTGATTTCTGGAAGTTCCATACTTAGGTCAGTTTGTGTTTGAGGGACAGAAAAAAATACGTATCCAATATTATTTATTAAAGTATAAGACGGACTCTAAAAAATTTGGCGTCACTATTGTAAGTAAGCTTATATCCTAAGTTAAATATTATATTACGAGTATTATATCGAGGGAATTACGGTCGAAAGCTGGTTGTAACTTGTGAAAAATATTCTGTGCCCTTACTAAGCAGCTTAAAGGGCACTAAGCGCTTAACAAGACTTGCTGTTGGAGGGAACGAGACGCAGCTATGTGCAAGTGCGTTGTCTCACTTCCACAGTGGCAATAGGAATGACGAAAGGGTAGGAAAAGTAAAAATCTGTTTAGTCCGTCAGATAGGTTCAAAAAATATATTACACACGTATTTTTGTCCTAATCTGAACTATACAAATTGGCAAAATCCGGCTTTCGATGCACTCGCAAAATTCATACCAAGAATTGACGTCGTGCGTAACTTTCATTCACTGTTGTGTGTATGTCACTGTGTTTGCGAGTCACAAGAAAAAAAACCTGTTCCCTATATTATTTATTGAACTATATAACGGACTCTAAAACAATGTCATCCCTATAGTCTAATAGTACAGATGTAAAATCCTGGTCGAAGAGTTTCAGAATGAATAATTATTATTAACGTTTTAAATAATAGATTATGTTCATAAAATCATAATGCTCCCAGTAGGTCTAAAAATGATTATTTTAATTACAATCTCAGCAGGTTTTAATTTTCTTACCTCGAAGTTATTAAAATTCTCTGTTATTACGAAATATCATGATTATGACTTAGTTATTTATTTAATAAAGGTTAGCTTGTGACCTATTTAATAACAATTTTATTAAAATAATGTCTTAGTACATAAAATTAAATAGCAATTTTTAGCGCTATGAAAGTGTAGTGTAACATTTCATCCCTAATTTTTACACTGAAAAGCGAGTAGGTTACGAATTTATTTTAGAATTGAAGAAGATATCAAGTAATGCTTTTTAATACTAAACGGCTGGTAAAAATGTATGGGACGACAATTTTTCGTTTTTGAAAATTGACTTAAAACAAGATGTACCTAATTTTTAATGTTGCGCCGACCCCAAATAAAATGGGATAGGAGCAGGAAGATGATGATGAGTTTAGACGGTGTGTGTCCTATAGTGTTCAATCGGGTGACAATGTTTAGTCATAGGTCAGGGTCCATAATTGTGACAATCATTTTATAATTTCCATTTATGTACATTATAGATACAATAAACGATATGATATCCTATATATCAAATTCTCGTGTCACAAAGTTCGTTCCCGTACTTCTCTGAAACGGCTTAACCGATTCTCTTGAAATTTTGTGTGTATATCGGGTAGGTCTGAGAATCGGCCAACATCTATTTTTCATCCCTAATTTTTTTTGTCAACTTTTGTTTTCTCGGGATTATGCGTACAAAGTCGCGGGCAACAGCTAGTGATAGGATAAATATTAAAAAAATGAAGCTCAAGCTGTGATAGCCTAGTGGTAAGACCATAGGACTGCCAAGTCAAAGGTCTCGAGTTCGATTCCCAAGGGGCGCACCGACTTTTCGAATGTTGTGTGCGATATAGAAATAAATATCACAGATTCCGAGTTTTGAGAGTTAGTCCTGCGCTTGATCTCTCTCCGGTCTTGTCGGATTGCCGTCCCATCGGGCTATGAAGGTATTTAGGAACAGAGAGCGCATAATATGTCCTGCTTAGCTGGCTGGTATCATATTAACACTATCAGTCATTATCAAAAAAAATCTGTTTCACCAATACACTCAAACAGAAGATTCGTTACGTTCTTGCACAACTTAAATGAATCTCTTTCATACTTTGCATTTTCTTTGTAAACTGGAAAGGTTTCCTTCTAAAATTGTTTTCGCGAATGTTCGCAGATCGAGTAACGAATACATAATGATTGTCAATTGATATTCTTAAGGCGCCATCTTGATTTCTTTCTGTATCTCTTTTAGTATGTGTCTTGAATGCATTTAGAGATTTTGACTGACTTTTTAGTTGTTTATTTGAATCAAGCTTTTGATAAAGAATTCTAAATTTGGAGACGGATTGAATCTCGAAGCTTTGCGATATTTCTAGGGATACTCTGATCCTGTTTTAGTTACCGATATTTCCAAGAGGCAAATTTTGTGTGATCCTAAAGATTCCACGTACATTTTTATACTCTAAAATTGGTAGAATAGGACTTTTGATAGAAATACAAACAGACATACTATGCACATATATACGTAACATATCCGTAAAGTAAAAACGAAACCCTTATAGAATCATGTCGCTGTCTGTCCATTCGTTTGTCTGCCAGTGTCTCTAAGTCAATTACCTAAGTTAACTCTAAGAAATCAAACGGTACAGCTGTTTATTCCGAAATTCTTTGACACTTTCAATGGATTCAAAACTTACTTCCCTTATGATGGGTTAATGGTAAAATAATAGAGGATTGTATATTAAACTATTGGTATATTAATCAACGTAATACAACTAATACATTATGCAGAACAAGTGAACAACTGACAGACAAAGTCAGTGTTGCCAAGTTAGAAGAAAACAACAGCGCCACGTACTGGCAACTAGGACTATTAAAGTATAGCTATTTAAACTGTTTGGTTTATAACATATGTCTTAACACCTGCCCTTAAACTAAACAGTTTTTAAACCAAGATTAGAAACACAGTAACAATGCTTGTCTTTACATAAAGACTTTGTTAAAACATCTGCAGGCATACATTCAGTTGGCATATACTCCAACTTAACAATTTTACAATTTGTGACTTCTCTTATGAAATGATGCCTAATATCAATGTGTTTGCTTCTACTATGATGCATTTGACTATTACACAATTTCTGGGCAGATTGACTATCATTATACAAAGTTACAGTTAGCCATTTACCTAAGCATTCATACAAAAAGCTACGAATAAATTTGGCTTCTTTCGCTCCCTCTGATAAAGCCATGTATTCTGCTTCCGTGCTTGAAAGTGCGACTGTTTTTTGCTTTCTGCTTTCCCATGACACTGCTGAGTTATCAATCTTGAAAACATAGCCTGTATATGAACGACGATCCAATTGATTAGATGCCCAATCTGCGTCTATATAACCAGAGACAGTGAATGTAGACTTCTCGTAAACAATATTGTAGTCTACAGTTCCTTTCAAATACCTAAGGACTCGTTTTGCAGCTTTCCAGTGTGTTTCAGAATAGCAATTATTAAACTGACTTAGTAGACTTGCTGCATAAGCAATATCAGGTCTGGTACATACTGCTATGTACATGATGCATCCTATAAGGCTTCGGTATCTCGACTGAGGTTCACATTCTTCTCCTTTTTCTAATTTTACACCATTCTCTAAAGGTGTACTTACTGGTTTGCATTCTGTCATATTGAACTGTTCTAAAACTCTCTGTATATAATTTTTTTGATCAAGAATAATTTTGTTTTGTTCTTGTCTTAAACGCATGCCCAATATATGTTTAGCTTTACCAAGATCTTTCATTTCAAACTTCTTCATCAAATCCTCTTTGAGTTTCCTTCTTTCAGGCGTATTTTTACTGAAAATTAAAATATCATCTACGTAGATCGCCAGTATAATTAGGTCTCCTGTTTTACCAGACTTCATGTAGACACAGGGCTCACTGAGTGATTTTCTGAACTGTAGATCAGTCAAAGCTTTATCTATCTTGTCATACCAAGCTTTTGAGGCTTGTTTCAAACCATATATTGCTTTGTTTAATTTAAATACATAATTTTCTTTTCCTTTGACTTTAAACCCATCTGGCTGCTCCATGTAGACAGTTTCTTTAAGGTCTCCATTTAGAAATGCAGTCTTGACATCCATATGTTCAACATCCATTTCAAAATTCACTGCCAAGGCCAGTAATGTACGTATTGTAGAATACCTCACTACTGGTGAGTATGTTTCCTTGTAATCTACTCCATATGTTTGGGTGAATCCCTTTGCAACAAGACGAGCTTTATAACGTAGTAATTCTCCTTCTGCACCATACTTTTTCTTAAGAACCCATTTACATTTTACAGCTTTCTTTCCCATTGGTAGCTCTGTTAAAGTCCATGCTTTGTTCTTTTCAAACGACATATATTCATCCATGATGGCCGTCTTCCAGTGTTCCTTTTCAGGACCAGACAGCGCTTCTTGTATGGACTGTGGGTCCTCATTGTGATTTGTTGCAGTCATCGCTATTACAGCAGCAATATCTTCACTGGATTCTTCATATTCCTCAGACGACGAACCACCATCTGAAGTCATATCAGGATTCCATGTAATATCAGTTGGATCATGATCACAAATATCAGTAGAATTTAAACTGGAGTCTGATATGTCTATAGTGGGAATCTCATCACTATCATTAGAATTTCCTCTCTCTACCTGCTCTACATTGCTAGATAGATCTAAGTTGCCATCAGTAGTATTATTATTCTGATTCAGCTTTGATTCTTTATTGAATCTTTCTTCAATAAATTGTACATCCCTTGATTTTATACATTTTGAAGGGTTCTCTGGATCTACCAAACGATATCCTTTCGTTTCATTGCAATATCCAACAAAAATGTATTTCTTGCTTTTGGCATCTAATTTTTTCCGCCTTTCTTTAGGCACTAATGCATAAGCTGTACAGCCAAAAACTCTTAAGTTTGATAAATCAACTCTTTTACCTGTCCATTTTTCCTCTGGTGTGCTATCTCTGACTGCCTTGCTTGGTGACTTATTTTTAATAAAGATGGCCGTGTTCACTGCTTCTGCCCAGTATCTTCTCTCTATTCCAGCATCTTGTAGCATGCATCTTGCAGCTTCCATAATGGTGCGATTGGCCCTCTCCGCTACTCCATTTTGCTGTGGAGAGTAGGGCACAGTCGTTTGGTGCTCGATCCCATGCTCTTTCAGGAATGTCTGAAATTGTTTATTGACATATTCACGCCCATTGTCAGACCTCAGCTTTTTAATTTTCAAATCAGTTTGATTTTCCACAAAGCTTTTAAATTCTTTGAATACTGGCAACACCTCATCTTTAGATCTAATAAAATAGCCAAATGTCATTCTCGTGTAATCATCTATGAATGTTAATAGATATTTAGCACCACTGAAAGAGGAAACTGACATTGGTCCACACAAATCTGAGTGTATAAGACCTAGCTTCTCATTTGCTCTGGTGTAAGACTTTTTTGGGAATGGTAATCTACTTTGCTTTCCTTCAATGCAAGCTATACAAGGAGTATAATTAGTATCAGTGTAGTTAATTCCACTGGCCATACCTCTCTTAAGTAACTCCATACTCCTTCGGTTCAAGTGTCCAAGTCGACGATGCCACATTTCTTGAGATGTGCTCGCTGCACACAGGTAACTGGCTTCAGCCTGTTGACCCTCAGCAGTCGACGGAGTCTCTATTATCCGCAGACCTTCAGCTGTTGATTGACAGGCCACTTCTCGTTCGCTCGTGACTGTCTCTTCCTTAGGGAAAGACTCTATCTTCTCTAATAGTTGACAATCACTCATTGGTTGAGTTATCGAAGCCAGCACGCTTCCATCCGAAGACTCGCTGTTAGTGTTTAACTGATAAACACCATTTATCTTCTTAGCACTTGCAATGACAGTCTCACCATAATATATATTGCATTCTTTTTCATTGAATTGCACTTGTAGTCCCTTCGCTGTCAACTTACTGACAGAAAGCAGGTTTGTTGCTAAACCCGGCACAAAAATAACCTCACTTATTGTTGTAGTCTGTTGCTGTCCTTTTAGCACCAACTCAACATCACCATGACCATTTGAACACATTTTTTGATTGTTCGCTGCTGTCACTAACCGTGGAGTGTCCACAACATAATTCTTCAACAAGTTCTTGTTGTTTGTCATATGACAAGTAGCACCAGAATCAACATACCAAGCATTACAGTTAATGTCCACTGCTAAAGCCGTAAGTAATGTCCCGTTCCAGGCTTTTTCATTGTTTTTGACACTTTTGTTAGTTTTCGTAAGACAGTTTTTAGCGATGTGTCCTGGCCTTTTACAAATAAAACACCTTAACTTTGTAAAATGTTTGTTTACACTTTTTGGAGGTTGTTTTGTTAGTAATACGCTTTCATCAGTTCTGTCATTGTCTCTGCGTAAATTTTCTTGTAATAATTTACTTCTTACGGTCTCACTGCACAGTTTAATGTTTGAATTCTCTAACGCCATGATGAGTGGGTCATAATTTGGTGGTAATCCACTCAACATCAACACTGATAGAAAATCATCATCTAATGGAGCGTTTATGTCTCGTAATTGTTGATCTAGATCGGTGATCTTCAAGAGGTACGCTTCCATATCACTGAATTGTTCTAATTTTAATCCGAACAACGAACGCAGCAGTCCAAGACGTCTGCACAATCCTCTGTCTTCGTAAGCCGTTTTTAGGTTGGTCCATGCTTCATACCCGGTAGTTGCATTCCGTACATGTGAAAAAGACGCCGGCAGCACCATCAAACATATCTTTGCAAGAGCCTTTTGTTGTTTACGTGCGTCGTTGACCTTGGGTTGACCTGGCGTTGACTCCTCGATACAGTCCCATAAGTCCTCATGTATTAAATACATACGCATCAAAAACTTCCAATTTCCGTAGTTAGAAATCCCGCTGAGCTTCTCAAAATTGATGGAAATTCCAGAACTCGTTGCAGTAGATACGGCACTCGCGCCGGCTCGGCCGACGCCGACATCATCACCAACCGGCATGACGAATTTTGTGTATTTTATCGAAATAATTACGTATTCGATATCATTACGTATTCTGGGCCCATAACCTGATGGGTTAATGGTAAAATAATAGAGGATTGTATATTAAACTATTGGTATATTAATCAACGTAATACAACTAATACATTATGCAGAACAAGTGAACAACTGACAGACAAAGTCAGTGTTGCCAAGTTAGAAGAAAACAACAGCGCCACGTACTGGCAACTAGGACTATTAAAGTATAGCTATTTAAACTGTTTGGTTTATAACATATGTCTTAACACCTTAAACTCTGACTTTAAAAATTTGGTATAAAGCAACGTCTACACAGTCTCGTAGCACAGATAAAGTCAAAATTACGAAAACTGAAAATTTATATTCATACTATTTTTTTTTGTTTCTTTATCTTATGTACGGAACCTTTTGTGTAGCAAACCTGACTCGCATCTGGCCTATTTTTTATATATTATTATGCTACGGCTTAAATAAATGATATTGTAAGCTGATCTAAGGGATGAGAATAAGGAAAAACTACAAAGGGTACATTAAGGTCGTTTTACAAACAGCCAACCATTACTCTAAGGTGGGTTCAATCATACACTATCATTACGACTATTTCCCTTAATGGGGGGTACAGTAACCTAGTTTGTTGTGATTGTGTTGCGAATGCAGACTGTTTAACTAATTTTGAGGACGATATAAAAAGGTAGCTGGAATAGGATGAATGCAAAGGGACAGAGAAGGATGGTTTAAACAAAAAGAGGTCAATGCCCAGCAGTGGGGTATTCAGGGCATCAGAAATCAGAATATTTTATTTGTGTAGAATGTAGGTATTACAATTAGCTGTTACAACGGTTTGAGAATCCTTGTGCATTCTGCCTTACGGCATACAAACATGCATACAAGCTTGCAATGATAATTTGTGATCACCATAGAGTTCCAATCTCATTTACGATTTCAGAATTTGACAAAAGAACTATGTTAGAAATTAAATAAAAACTATTTTAAAACTCTTTAAATCGCCGTTTTATTTACTTTTTTTTAAGTTTCGGTTTAATTTGCAAGTGTCATGGCCCAGTCAGACTTTACAGTAGGTAAATACAATTAGGCAAGCTTTCAAGTACAGCGAAATAGGATAGGAGAGGATACCTCTTAAAATTTGCATATTCCTAAAATGTGTCATACATTTT
Source organism: Chrysodeixis includens (assembly GCA_941860345.1). Taxonomy (NCBI): domain Eukaryota; kingdom Metazoa; phylum Arthropoda; class Insecta; order Lepidoptera; family Noctuidae; genus Chrysodeixis; species Chrysodeixis includens. The sequence goes on along the minus strand of OW796111.1, from coordinate 6,425,427 downwards.
AAAGCTAAGTACTTTTTACGAGCTGAAAATTAAACTGAAATAAATAGTTTCAGTTTTGTTAGAAATGAAATCCGAGAGAAAAAAAAACAAGGATTGTTGATTCTCGTTGCTATAGGTTAACAGGGACAAAGAAGCCTTAAAGAAACCCCTTTTTTACTTGGAAACGGAAAGTAATACAAGGTCTATCTATAAATAAAGTTACGTGCAAATAACACAAATATTTAGAAACCTTTGAAATTTTTAATAGTTGCTACAATGGCTTTTATTTTGCATTCAAGCAACAGTACATTTTTTTCTAGTTATAGTTTTATACGGGGCGAGCGTACCTAGAAATTATTAAAGACATAAAAGTTCACAAGAAAAAGGGGAGACTTTTTACTAGCAGGAAAAATATGTAAGAAAAATTTTTCAATTAGTTTTCACGAAAAAAAAGTGAGCTAAATTATAATTAAACATTTATTTTCTCGCCCCACAGAAATTCACACGTATAAAACACTACAGGGAAGTTACTACTATACTAAATTATCACACAATATCCCTATATACTTCCCCCTACTTAGAAAGAACAACTGCATAATTCAAACTCGGGTCGCTCAAATAGAAAAATCGTTTAAACTTTAAAAGTTTGTCCTGAAGTTAGATATCAGGCTCTTGTTTATAAAGAGAGATGACATAGAAAGGGGTATTGCCTTACTAAGAGCCTTTAATCTCGGTTATAAAAACGATAGACTTGGGAAACTTTGGTTTGTTGAAAAAAGGGTTTATAATTTAACCAGAAGATCGATTTTCAAGAGACTATACAAGTGCATGGTTTTTTTTACTGTTACTTACAGGAAAATTTACTAGTAGTACAGGATCTTATGCGATCCACAGATACTTATTCTGACTCTGGGTGTCTTTGTGCATGTAAACTGAATGTCTGTGAAACACCCTGCGACGTAAGGATAGAATTCCTTAGTGCAGGAGTTGTTTTTAAAACAGGAATAAATCAATCGTAGGCATCATTGTTGACACGATAACAAAGGTGCGACTCAACCATATTTAAATGTATCAAACCGAATACAGTATTACATCTCCGACTTAAGCTGCTAGGGGCTATTCTAGAACCTGGTTTCCAGGAGTTGCAATAATGGGCATGATTTTCGGGCTTGTCATTAAAGTTAAAGAAGCGGGAAATTAAAATCATTAAAAAGTATTATTTATATCTATAATTTTGCGATGCACTCGGTAAGGTGTAGGTTCTTTGGGACAACTATTCGCTGTCCTTAAACACATAATTCTACGTGTTCAGGGCTCGATTCTCGTATTCAATGAAATAACCATAATGTATATCGTAAAAGTGTTGTCCGTCTACTACGGTTTCGCGGCTAACCAGTAACCCGAATTTGATCAAAGTTTAGTAGGGGCCGATTGTGGTGTCCAAGGACTTCTTTTTGACACAATACCATCATCATCGCTGACATCCGGAACACGGAAAATGGACTCTCCAATCAAGAATCCAACAAAGATGAAATAAAAGTGAAATCGATTTATCTCAAACGCTTTGGTTCTAATCGAGAAAGATTACAGATAACTGATACCCGAATGTAATCGAATTACAATCAAAAAATGAGATTTTTACGATTCAAGTTTTCACTTCACTTCATTTTATTTAAGAGCTGTCATCTAAATCTATAGTACCTAAGCATTTTCGGGCACTTTCATAAACATTAGAACTGACTCTACTTGCACGATTCCAGAGAGTCATTCTTTTGGACAAGGAAAAACATTGTTATTCCAGAAGTAGTAGTCGAAAAATCCAAAAATCTTTAAATCGCTGTAAAAAACAAAAGATGATGTGGTGAAACGAGAAATACTCTTTTTAACTTTTTGAAGTAAGTATGATGGGGTACATTTTTATCATTCGTAACTTTTTCTCGACTCGTTGAATTTGTTCAGTCGTAAACAGACGCAAAGTTAATGAAATAAGAAATGTTTTAAAGATAAGATGGATGAAACTGATTGTAAAATGTATAATTAGCTACTTAATATTACTCTATGAAGCTCTATTGCATAAAACATGAGATCTTTTTTATTCGGTTGTGCATAGTTTTTTTACAGACTTGTGGTTTGACCGTTGAAATTTCAAAGATCGTAAGATCCAATACTGGCACCAACTAATCATCATCATTCCTTTGCCCTTATCCCAACTATTATTTGACATCGCCGCAGCATGTCTTCTTCCACACGTTCCTATCTGATGTCATATTGCAAGTAACACCTTTTCGAATTCATATGCGTATTACGAAGCAATTATCTCTTGCTGGAAACGGTGAAGGAAAACATCGTGCAGAAACCAGTTCACTGGAGAATCTCCACACGCGTCAGAGGAACAGACAGCTTAAAGTCTTACACCAGGGGAGTTAGTAAAAGGTAGTTCATCAGCCACGAAAAAAGAAGAAGTAGGTAGAAGCTATCTTTTGTTTTTTTTTGGTTTTTTGGGAAACATCTTCAGGCAAAAGTCTTTAAAAAGATTATAATTATCTTAGTCATTTACCTAAATATTATTCTTGTGAAAAAATCTCTTCTTAAAATGAGTCTTTACTACATAGTATAAAGGAAAATATGTATAAAAAAGGAGTAAATGATACTGTGGCGTCTGATAGGGGAGAATGGAAAAAAAATGTGTTGCACTGACTCCAAGAAAAATCTAGTAAAAAACAACATATTTTCCGATGTCTGCCTGTCTCTGTGTAATTTTTAAAACTACGCAATGGACTTTAATTCGATTTTTCAGTAGGTAGAATGTTTCAAGAGCAAGGTTTATACATATTTCATCAGTATTGCACCCGTGCGAAGCTGTGGTGGGACCCTAGTTAAATATACAATTTAATGTTTGTCCTTTTTCTGTCTGTCTAAAAATGGAATGATACAACTTTGACTGGGTGGATATGTATCACCCATTGTGGAATGTGTCTAACCTAGAGCTGGGAGGCAGGCTCTGATAGATGAGCTTAAAATAAATCGACTTGACGAGGGCCTTTGTCTGTAGCAGCCATTTTAGTCTGTAAGCTAGTTCAATAATTTTATTTAAATAAATAAATGATTTAAATAAAAAAAAATATTGAGTTGGATTACGGATGATTAGAAACCAAATAATGTACAGGTTTTTAATAAGTTGTGGATTTTTTAACTTGTATTTGTATGTAAGAGAGTAACTTCCTGTGGTAACTTCTGTCCAGTTTTATATAACTTTTATTAAAAATGAACAACTTCGGAACCGAATGAGTCACTGGTATAGATAATATCGTGCTTACAATAAGAAAAAATAAGCGCTTTTTAGACATATGTGTGGTAGAAAATGGGAATTTGACAAACGAATTAGTCCGTCAGATAGATTTCGAAAAAACATTGAAAAGGTGTTTCTTTTTCTATTATAAAACTACGTAATTGATTTTGATGCGATTTTTTGTGTAGATAGAATGTTTGAAAAGGAAGAGCATGTACAATATTGTCACATCAGTATTGCACCCGTGCGAAGATAGAAAGAGATAAAATAATAGCAAAAAAAATTAGCACAACGTTATTTCAAATGGACAAGATAATAAATAAATCTGATAGATAATTTTCTAAGAGTAAGTATATTTGCGTGGGTGTTAAGAAAATGTCGATCCTGTAAGGACATTTAGCCGATATTTAATCAAAAACGTTTCATATTACCTAATCCGTTAAAAACAATTGCCAATCAATCCGCCTGGAATATTCCGATTAGAACAAGTGAATTAGAAGGAAAATCAATCAGTTTTAATACAATTATTAATTATAAAGACTATTTATAAATACGAAATGCGACAGCATTATTACGGATCGAGCTAAAGCAATGTCCATAATTAAATTTATCGGAATGATCTTCATGTAGTTAAAGCAAAAATTGTACGATTTTCGCTGCCGCTGTGCTTTTCTGAAATACGTAATACCATTTCGAATAGCCTAATCTTTAATTGAATATCTAAGATGGTTTGTAATATTCCGTTAACTCTACATAACTAAGGCTAAATTAACTGTGTTTTAACCAGCTCGGTAAACATTAATTAATTTAAAGTTTAACGTTACTTTTATAGCTGTCAGTGATGTAATAATAGAACTGGTGGTTAAATTAACTTTAATAATTACCTAATATGTCCGTGTTAATATTTCTCTTAGCTTAATTAAAAAAATAAATTCGTTTTGCTGTGACTACGATTCGTGTGGAGTAAATCGCGATAGAAAAGTTATAAAACTGTTTTTTGCGAAAAATTGCTATAATTCAAATAAATCATGGTTTTTTTCTTTTAATATTCGGGAAATTATCTGAAGAGAATTCGGGAATATTTGAGGAATTAATCTGTGTAGCCGACTTCATTGTACGCATATTAATTTATAAAGAAAAAATATTTACAAAAATGCACTGAAAACTTTCTTCATTGTGACTCTTTGTCTCGAAAAGGAATCTTTGAACAACAGAAGTCTGCCGTCTTTTTTTATATAATAATTATTTTTATATCTGTACAATATTGGTCAGTTCTGTATAAAGTGGTGTTTAAAATATTTTAGTTTATTTTATTTAATTATACAGACACACTTGCAAACCACGAGGACTGATATCATGGCGTGAGATAGAGAATCGTGGAAAGATTAGGGAGTGACTTTTACCCAGCATTGGGAAACTATATTAAAAAGAGTTGAATGTGAAAATATGTTTTCCCACGTGTTGAAGAAATGTATGTTACTTTTGTTAAATCCTATTACTTAATTATTACGTGAATATAAATTAATTGCAGAAGTATTAATATTATGTTATCAATAAAAATGAAGGTTTTTAGCAAGTAATATTTTTATAAATATTTATTTTTGTGTTTTTATATTTTACGCTTATAACAAAAACGCATGTCCATTGTGATATCGCGTTTAAAAAAGTATACGATTTTTTCATTTATATTTAGTGATTCGAAATATCGGCAATATATGTAGGTATAATTATGTAATTAATTACCAAAATATTAATTTTAATTAATATTTTGGTTTTTACCATGTGAATTAATATAACATTTTATTATTAAATCCATAATATTGTGTAATGAACTTTTGTAGCGTTGATTAAAAACTTTAGTTTCTGTTAGTAACGTTTTGGCTTAAATTAAATACGATATTATGCCCTACAATATTTCGAAAAGATTTAGTGGTATTTTTATGAACCTTTTTTTTTATTTAAATAATTCGTTAAAATTTCTTAACTTTCATAACTTTTCAAACTATGTTTTACTCAACTAACGTAACGAATTAACAAAGTGTAATCCATAACTATCATTCTTTAAATCGAATTTCTCAAAAAAAAAAAATACTCAAACAAAAAACTTATTTTTTTTTTTCACAAAAAAAAAATACCTAAATTCCCCTGAATATGTTTTTACAAAAAATGAACTTTATAACTTTTGAACTTACCTGAGTTTGTCGTAGTTACTCGCACACACTAAGCCGGCATAACCCGCGCGCGCCCGCCTTTGACTGTGCGCTGAGCGCTTGTACGGCGCTTTTATAACCGGGAGCTGCCCAATGGCGCTAGGGCGGGCGGGAGTTATACCTATGGGAAGCCAATGGTCTATTCAATAAGAAGTTTGCCTGTTTTTAATTGATAAGTTATTGATATACAGGGTGTTTGTCTTGTGATTTTTTTAAGTGGTGAATTTAGTTCTTGAGTTTAAGATACAGTTTCAAGATAAATTCAGTTAAAATTATTGAGTATAAATAATATGCGTTTTTTTATTTACTTTTAATTTCACATCATGTGTAGACTTCTGGTTTTTGTGTGTATTGCTAATTTAATGGTTATCCTGTATTTAAAAAAATTAACAAAAAAATCCTTATAAACTACAGAAGGTTTAAAATAAGCGCAAAACTAATTCAATTTCTATGGTTTATTATAATTATTTTATGTATTTTTGATTAAGTTTCCTTTTCCAAGTATTTACGAAGAAAAGCTGAGAATGAAAACTTTTCCATTACTTGTTGAATAAAGTTTCTTAGTGGATCATGCCACGTGGGATTAAATATATACATAGAAACCTGAAAATATATTTAAAGCAGCATTATACCTTTTTAATTTAAATATTTGGTACTTAAATACACATAATTATGAGTATTAGGTGAACTGTTTTAGTTTGATTCGCTCGCCCGCCGCGTCAACTCATGAATAAGAGCCCCGGTTGGGTCCGAAACTAGTCGTGCTATCCCGATAAATACGTGAGTAAACCGTTAACATATTTTTTTAATTATGCATCCACCCCACCTACAGTTATCATAATAACATTTAGTATACATGTTTATTGTTTAATTATACTCCAGTTTGAATTTTTAAAACCGTGGCTTACGATAATGTTCGGTCCGATTTCGGCCATGGTGGTTAGTGCTACTATGACATTAACCAGCTTCGCGGGACATAGTCTCGTGCACAAGCAAACACAAATACATTCCTTTTCTATTATACCCCGATTAAACGGCAATCTGACACGACTGGAAGATAGTTCAGACGCAGAACCCATATTTTTACGTTCCTTCCAAAACATTTTAGCTGTGATATATTTTATGTCTAAAACACATACAAGTCGGTGAGTGTCGTAGGGATCGAACTCAAAACCTTTGACTTGGCAGTCCTACGGTCTTACCACTAGGCTATCACAGCTTCTGCGTAAACCATGGCTTTGAGTAGATATGAACCATTTTCTTTAATTTAACACAAAGTATTAAACAAAGTCGCTGCTCATTGGCTGTCTGCTCCTATGTATGCTTAGATCTTTAAACTACTTAATCAATTTTACTACGTTTTTTTATAGGATGTTTCAAGAGGAAGGTTTGTATGTATTGCACCCGTGTGATGCTGGGGCCGGTTGCTGGTTTATGATAATATAAACCCATATTCGTATACTTAACTAATATAATAGATCACATATCATTCAAAGCGAGAATCGAAGCCTGATCGGCATGTGACAGCTGACGTATGTTAACAAATTTGCTGTCAGGGCAAACTACCTTTTTCGTTTAGGTATACTTAAAAAGAAAAATTTTGTTTAAAAAAAACTTATTATTAATTTAATTCAATGTTGATATCAGTTTCAACCTAACTCATTTTTAAAGTTGACATTTCTAAAAATTTAACAATCATTATTAAGGAAGGACAATTTTTTTTCTTTCTTGTCAGTGCAGGGATTGAGATTTATTGATCTTGACAGATTAATGTCTGATATAATTACTTCTAAGATTAGGAAAGTGTTTTTCTGTGAGTTTTCACTAACATTAATTAGACTAGCTTTTTCTCGCGACTTCGTCCGCGTGAATGTCGGTTATTGCTACTAAACATTAATTTTAATTTTACTCAGTCGGGTAAAAAGTAACCTATGTGTTAATTCAGTGCGTCAGCTAACTTCATACCAAATCTCATCCAAAACTAATATAGATACCTAGCCGTTTAAGCGTGAAAGAGTAACAAATCCATCTATCCATGCTCACAAACTATTTCGATTATAATAACTAGTATTACAAAATATGGATCATTAGAAATTTCCATTTCGATTTAAATCTGTAGCAAGAAAATAAACAAAAAACAAATATTAGACAACTTTCACACAACGCCACCAAGTCTCAAATAAAGCAAAACTTGTATTATGAGTAATATCAGTTGTCTAATTAACTGATAAACATACTTATATACTTCTAAATACATACATATCAAAGTCATAAAATTACAACCAAACACAGAACAAATGATCGTAGTCATCAAACAAAGATTTGGCCTGGGTGGGGATCGAACCCACGACCTCCGGTATAGCAGTCGTTGCCACTAACCACTTGACCAACATGCCTGTTAATTTATTTATACTAGAGAAACCATAAACTTCTGCTAACTTTATTACCATTTTATTTTTAGTTATCTTATCTTTTATGCCTTTCGTAGGGTAAAACCAAACCCTTATTGTGTTGAAATATAAAAATAGATCAAACAGACTGCACGTATAGCCGAGTGGTATTAGTCACCACGCCAATCACCACTGTGCACAACGTGTCGCGGGTTTAATCCCCGCGTAGGATAAAAATTGCGTTCCACAAATGCTTGTTCTGGGTGTGTATGTGCATGTGAATTGAATGTCTGTGAAACCTCCCGCGATTTAAGGATTAAATTCCTTTTAAAGAAAAAAAAAATAAGAAAAGTTGCTGAGGACCTAATCATCATCTAAGCCAATGCAGGCAAGAAACAATGTGACTTATTCGATGTTCGATTATTACTTATTCGATTCTAAAATCACTTAAAAAACGGTAAAGGAAAATGAAAGGAAACCTGGATTCCAAAATTTTATATACAGATATAAAATTTAAATAAAAAAATATTTAAATGTGGTGTTTATTTTTTTACTATATAAGATCTCTTAAATAAAGATTTTGGCTCAATAGTAGGCAAACAGCCCACAATTGGGCCGAAATCATTGGGCTAACGGGCTCGTTGGTCAATACCATTAATTCTACATAGCTGAAACATTACACTACAAAAAACCTCTGCATTTAAGCCATCCCAAATAATTTGGTGAAGAGCTATCCTAGCGTCATTTTAAGTATTTTGCGGAGTAGTTTCCTCAAAACCCATGACTCCCAGGGGAAATCTGAGATAAGACGCATCGGGAACCACGGGCCTGTAATCAGCTGCATTAGGGGTTTAAAATAAACTTTTTTTTTTCTGTATTTATTAGTGAAAGTGTAGAATAGGGATGACAATAAGGCACGAAAAGAAAAAATCGAATTAGTTCGTCAAATAGATAATTAAAATATTACACGATAGAAAATTAAAATTTGAAACGCGTATTTTTGGATAGAAAAATACGCAATGTTTAAGAGAGGGGGCTTGTGACGTAACGAATAAGCAAAATTTGTACATAAAAGTGACACAACGCGTAAGTTCCATTCTTTGGTCGGTTTGTGTTTGCTGGACATCAAAAAAACGTGTCTAAATTTGTCTATAAAACTATAATTTGTTGTTTGCTGAAATAATGTGATCTTATTGAAGTTACTCTGATGAGAAATGGTGTGTTTAAATGTAAAACTGGCTTTTTTGCGTTTTTTGAGTTGTTTGTTTAGACCTTAAGACGATGCTGATTAACTATTGCTATCTCTTTCGCATCGTACATGCATATTATTATATATGCTGTACAGTCAGAGCATTAACCGCCCGTAGGCCTTTGGCGAAGCAACGGTATGTAATTATTGTAAACCAGATGTAATTTAACTTTAAAATTACATTTTTTTTTTAATTTAAACAAAAGCTTGATTTTTTTTCTAATTGTCAGTTAGACTTAGAGGTTCTTGTATTTTTTGTATAATAGCATTAGTCATATTTTTCTTTCTGTTTAATTGTAGGTACACCTGTCTATGTTTCAAATTATCTCTCCTTTTGCAGGTCTGCTGGAAGATTTCTTGTAGATATAAGCAGTACCTTTGTACACCTCTTTCCAATTTAAGTGCTTTTATTAATTTGTTTGTGTAGATGAACTGAATAAATAAAAATAGAGTGATTTGTGGTTAATTAATCTAAAAGAAAGAACACTTCAGATAATTTAAAAATAGAAACATAGCGACAAAACCTCCAAATAAGGACCGACACGCAAGCAAGCGAGCTTGGTGATCGCTCATTCCTTTTTTATGCGAAAAGATGCATTCCACAAGACTAACCTTAAGTTTCTGTAAAGTCAATTGAATCTGCTGTCAAATCAACTGATCACGACTGTGATTGGTTGTCCATAAAACTTATAAAACTTACAACCAATCACAGAGCTTAACATGAGATTCATATTCATTTTCATATTATTTATTTGCATTCCACTATGTATAGAGTAGGTGTTACAAATGGCTTAGAGCTAAGTACAATTATGGGCCCTGTAGGGCACAGCAAAAAAATAAAAATAATCTTACGACTAAAATAATAAGTTTTTCTATAAGTAGTAAATTTATAGAAAAAAAATATATGCATATACATAAAAATCAAACAATTGGCAATTTATTCAAAGTAGATATTTCTTGTTCAGTATTGTTTCTGTTCAAAAAAGTGTCTCTTCGTAATATTAAAAAAAAAAAACAATTGGCCCTATAATAATTAGAATTCATTTTACGATTAACAAATTTTCTTGTTGTATAGCATTTGAGAAAGCAGTTAGTCCGTTTATACGCCCGTATTATCTTACATTTTAATGCCAAAACAGTGGGAATCAGCTGTCTGTTGCATGAAAACGTTATCACGTTACTATGTATTGTTTTCGAATCTGACTAACCATCTGTTGCTTTATCATCATCTATCAAAGTTATCACGGAATTTATTGGAAATCGCCGCTAAATTTCATAATGAGTCAAGTTTTGTATGTATTCTTGATGGTCGGTTTCGGATGTTATCTGGCCACTCATATTAACACGGTATTTCCATAAAACTCGATCACTACGAAATGATATCAGCGCTTCTTTGTACTTAATACTTAAATCGATTTTTAGGGGCCCGTTGGATAAATTTAAAAACGTTTAATAAAAATATTTGTTGATTTATAATTATATAAACTTTACGGATCTGTTGGTCTAGTAGTAAGTGGCCCTGACTGCTATACCGGAGGTCGTGGGTTCGATTTCCTCCCAGGACAAATGTTTGTGTGATGAGCACGGACATTTGTTGTGTATCTGGGTAATTTATCTATAATACCTACTTACGTATACGTGTCACGCCGACCCCAAGTAAAATGGGATAATGGGCAGGTAAATGATGATAATGATTTAGAAGTATTAGTATATTTATTAGTTGTCTAGCACTCATAACACAAGTTTATTCTAGTATGCTTAATTTGAGACTAGATGGCGTTGTGGGAATGTTTAGGAAAACACATAAAATAAGTTTCATTTTTTAAAGTTCGTCACAGTAACTAAGGTATACGGAAGAAAGGTACGTCTAAGATATAAATGACAGTCATTTTATACGGAACCCGATACTTTGTAACTGTAACCCAATTGTCTACAGGGGGCAATGCCAGAGCATTGCCCCCTGTAGAAATACTATACTATAAAACTTCGCAGACGAAGTTTTTATATGACTGAATGGGTGACAGTTCAGGTCAAATCTTTAAAACTGAATTAGTACACTTTTTATATTCTCCTAGCGACCCACCCTAGTTTCTAAGCCTTCCTCTTAAAACAGTCTTGGTGTTAAAAAACAGTATGAAAATCCATTGCAAAGTTTTAAAGATCTTAGCATGCTATATCCATTCAGATGGATATACAATATTACGAGGCTATTAGTTGTAATTATGGTGGCTTTTTACTAACGATTGTAACTTACGATTGATAACGATTTATTATGTGTATTTGAAGTATTTTTTTTTATTACTTGTAATTTTAAACTTAGGCAAAAATATGATTAATAAGTAAAATTATGATCTCTTTTAATACACGGGATAACTTCAAGGGAAGAAACCCGGTCCTTTTTAAAGGCTTACACGGGGACACAGGTCCAACATGCAGAGGCCTTGTTGAGAACTTTAATCTAAAATGTATTAGGGCATCTACCAAGGGCCATCCACCCCTGCTCTATAGAAGAACAGACATGGACGGCCCAAGGTAGCTACAAGACTATTGTAAATTATGGAGATTCTAATTTGGGCTATTGATAGGATTTATTAAATGTAATTGTTTCTTTCACTATGGAAACTATGGCACCTGCCTTTAAATACATGATAATGCAATTAAATTGGCAGGCGGTGACTCGCCGGCTCAAAGATAGGCCCCCTATTATACCGCCACGATAGGCAGCAGGTGGGCAACACCAGAGAGTAAGGCTAAGGGGTGTAGAGAGGTGCGACACCGATTTCGTCATCGCGGGTAACAGACCCGGAGCGGGTTTCCTCGTTATTACGCCATTAGACACTTCCACCCCCGAGCATATAGCTCTTGCGACCCCTCTCTAGCCAGCCAGTTAAGGCAAGAAAGAGCTGAGAGTCCTCATGAAGAGTGACCCCCTGGGGCATTCAGGTTCCGTTGTGTCGCCACTCACAAACAGCTCGCCACAAGCTGCCCTGCGGATGTATGCTCCTACATAGACCTTCCGATACATATTTTATTTATACCTCAAGTTTTGAAAAAGCATGCTAATATGCCCTCAGGTCTTGCGTTATCCCCATAATGAGGTAACGACTCGCCCCGAAGGGTAAATTATGATTATTATTATAGAAATTTGTTTAATATTCAAAACATCAGTGAATTTGAAGAAAATCTATTCGAATGACTATTTACATTTTAAACTGTAAAAAATTGTTATTTTTTATTTTAATTAAGATTCAATTATCGTATAACACTATTTTCATTACTTTATATTTCAAACCGTCAAACAAACCGCTTGTTAAGATAAAACAACTAAACAAAATCAAATCCTACGGAACCATTTAATAAAAACCTTCTCAGCCTAACCTTATGCCAGATACTATCAGCCAATAGCGAGAAGCGTGGGATGAGCGTGACGTCATAGCTATGACGTAACACTACGAACCGTGTATTTCTTTATATGTTCTATTTGAAGTAGTTTGCATATCTTGTCGGATTAAATTGTTGCAGAATTAAATTATTTAGTAGTAGAATTGTCGTTTTCTGTTTATCTTTGTGTTTTTTATCCGGATTAGTGAGTTAGTTCTAATTGTAGTCATTTCTTTTTAATTGTGATGGAATTAATTAAAAATATATCTAGGTTTATTTTTTTATGCTACGGGAATGTTTTTTTTATCCTGATAAGTGAATTAGTTCTAATTAAACTTAGGTATTTCTATTTAATTGTGACAGAATTAAATAAAAATAATATGTTTCTTTTTTATGCTTCTCGAATGTTTTTATCCTGATAAGTGTGTTAGTTCTAATTACACGGAGCTTTTTAATTGTGATGGAATTAAATAAATTAAATAATGTTTGATTATTTATTATGCTACGGTATATCGTTTTACTCGTTCGAGATGCAATGTCGAAGTAGGTAGGATGAGTGTGATTCGTGTGAAAGGTATTCAGCTAAATTAATATGTTTATTATATGGTTAAGCAAATAAATTATTTCTACATCTATTTCAAAATTCCAAAAAGGCTTGAAGCCGATTCCAAATAAGATAGTTAAACTTGACTTTTTTTTTGTTAGAAATGGACAAAATATAAACACTTTTTTTAGATTGAGATCTACAGATTTAAATTGTATAATCTTCAGATCTTACTACCTAATATACAAACACTCTCAAACTTATACAAAAAAAAATACATAAAAATAAAAGTAGACACTCAAAAATGCACTTGAAATAAAATCCCAATTCACAAACGACTCCTCCTTTCTACGTCATTGCGTTCCAGCCAATGAGAGCTCCTCGCGTGGGTGTCTTCCCACGCCGTCGGATCTTTTTGCTGACCTTACTGCCTACCTCAGCTTGGAGTGCTGAATCACGTTATGCGTGGGTACACCTCTATTGGTCAGAGGAACATAATTGGTGATTGCATGTAGGCAGTATTTTTCAGAGTGGTTTAGTAATATCTAGACTTTTATATGCGGTTAGTTCTTTTATTGTTTGGTTTAGAAAGTGGTGTTGGAGTTTTAAAATTACCCGTAGGTGTCTGATATGGTTTATCACACCTTTGAAAAACCTGTAAGCCTCTTACACCCTTAAGAATTTCTCAGGTGTACTGGTTTCCTCACGATGTTTTGTTCACTGATTTTAGTAAGTGATAATTACTTTGTAATAAGCACATGAATTCAAAAATACATTGGTGTTTGTAGGGATTTGAACCCACGACCTTTGATTTGGTTGTCCAACGGTCTTACTGAAGCATTAATTTGGTTGTTCTACTGGACTATAGCTGGACACCAATCAAAGAAAAATACATACAAATCCAATTGTCGAATTGTGTTGCGAATATGCACAGCAACGCCCCTAAGTTAATGTCATCTACGTGTCAAAAGATCCTTGTAACTATAGAGCTAGATCCTTGTAGCTATTTAAGACAGGGCCACAAGAGTCGGAGACACTCATTGAAAACAGTCGTTCTGACACTTATTTCATTTGCCAACTCTGGTTCCAGCTCAGATTTCCATCGCATAAATAAGTTTATCGTATATTGTGTCAAGGTGAATAATGCAGAATACATTCAGGGTTCCGCATTCACAGATTATGTTGAAGGTTTATTGTTACTTAGTTACGTAAAATTTCGTTTAAAGTTTTAAATGACGGTAGGCAGTACACAAAAAAAATCTCCACCGCTTATTACTTCTCTGTCACAATAGCTAGACTTAAAATGAAAAACTATGATGTACCTAAATTAAACAAAAGGAAGTCGAAAGACCAGAGAAAAAGAAAGAAATACTTATTACATAGTATGATTGATATACACAAATAATTAAAAAATATGCTCACAATAAGTAAATTTTTGGAATGTAATCAACTCAGTTGACTACATTCCAAAAAGTTTTAATGTAAACTTAATCATAAAATACTAATACATAATTATGCCAGAAGGTTATAATCTAAATCTCATATAGGGACCGAAAAAGGAATACTTAACTTATCGGAAAAGATCCTGCCAGAATCCCAGTTTGGTTTCCGACCCGACCGTGGTACCTGTGAGGCCATTTTCTCATTGCGTCAACTACAAGAAAAAAGCAGAGAACAGGGTCGCAATATGTATCTCTGTTTTGTTGACCTTGAGAAGGCTTTTGATAGTATACCGCGAGAAGCCCTTTGGTTAGTTCTGCAGAAACTAGGATGCACAGAGAAATTTGTTAGACTTTTAAGACTGCTTCATGACGATATGCAGAGCTGTGTCGCTGTAAACGCAGATCAGTCAGAGTTTTTCCCCGTTACCTGTGGGGTAAAACAAGGTTGTGTCCTTGCGCCCACACTGTTCGCGTTATATTTTGCAGTTATGGTTCAGGAAGTTTTACAGACAACTCCTGAAGGAATTCGCATACGTTTCCGTAATGTTGGCAATCTTTTTAACTTAGCCAGGCTCAAGGCTCGTACCAAAGTTTCTTACGCACTGATCACTGAGATTGTCTATGCAGATGATCTGTGTTTTGTAACTGATTCCCCAGAAGGCCTGCAACGACTTATGGCCAATCTACACAAATCCTGTCGAAATTTCGGTCTGAAGATTAATGTCAAAAAGACAGAAGTGATGTCTTTAGATGTCCGTGGTCAAGAGACACTGACCATTAAACTCGGTGAGGACGTACTAAAGCAGGTGAATACATTTCGCTACCTGGGGAGCACTATAACATCAAAGTGCGACCTTGATGCTGAAATCAACAGTCGGATCGGTGCCGCAGCCGCGGTATTCGGCAAACTGGATCGCAAGGTTTTCAGCTCACATGACCTGAAGCTGGCTACTAAAATAGACATATATAGGGCTGTAGTATTGCCGAGCCTGCTGTACTCATCGGAGTCATGGACGGTTTACTGCCGCCATATTCGAGCTCTGGATCGTTTCCATATGAAATGTCTGCGCAAAATATTGAACATCCGTTGGTCTGACCGCATCCGAAATACGGAAGTGTTGCGAAGAGCTAACATTATGGGGATCGAGGCCTACCTCATGCGCAGACAGCTCCGCTGGTGTGGACATCTATCACGAATGGCGAATAAGCGTACAGCAAAGTGCATCTTTTTTTCTGAACTTGAGGAGGGCAAGCGTAAGCATGGCGGGCAACTCCTCAGGTATAAAGATGTGCTGAAGCGCCATATGAAAAAGTGCGATATTGAGCCTTCAGAATGGGAACAAATGGCTATTCGACGACCAGAATGGAGGACGTTGGTAAAGACCAGAGTCAAAGACTTTGAGGACAAACGCTGTTCCGAACTGGATGCTAGACGCGATGAATTAAAAGCACGCCCACCTTGTGCCATACCATACAATTTTTGCAATGGTGTACTGACCTGCCCACATTGTGCGCGAACATTTAGTAATAAGATCGGCTATGTGAGCCATGCACGAGCACATCAACAACAAATGGAACTGTAAAACGGAGAGTGAAGAGGTCGCCGTGGCCGAAATCGGTCGAGGAACATATAAAAAAAAAAAAAAACTTAACTTAATGGTAACTGGCGTGGTGATCTATACCACTTGGCCATACGTGCAGTCATCCGAAATGTCTCTCCTCGCCGTGTAGTGTAGTATTTCACATTTACAAGTGCAACAGCCTTAAGTACTGAAACAGGTAATGGTAAGCCCTCGCGCCATTTTCTTTTACCTCAAGACTAATTAGTATTAAAGCAAATACGAAAGAACATATATTATAACTTTGATAAAGTCACACTCTGACTTACAAAACTTTAATTCAATGAATTCGTACTTAGTTAATTTAAATTATATTAATGCCTACGTAATACAACTTTAGTATAAAACCCAAGGTTTAAAAGTTAAACTATTGAAAGAAATTTTCGTTAAACATACTCTGAAATTTTCATGAAATTATGAAAGTTCTGAAAAGTATTGCTAAATCCTATTTAGCAATTACACGTGTATAGAGTTGCTTTTTATTCTAAACTAGTGAACGGCTCCAGCGTTGCACAGATGAAAATACTGATGTATTATACATGTAAACCGCTATTATATTAAAAAAAAACCGCTTTAAAATTCGTTGCGTAAGTTACCGCAAACCTGGTACTCAAAGGGCTCCAGAAGGAACATTGTGGGTTTTAGTCAGTAAAAGCTTAATGTCCACGAAAAAAAAGACAGCATTTTTTTTTGCCCCGTGCCAAAAGGTCCTTGAAGCACTGTACGCTGATCTTTGTCAGTTTGTAAATAAAAAAAAACTCCTACAATGAGTCTTACTATGGGCGACTAGGTTGCTTGTTACAATGGCTTGTGGAAATCAAATCAGTATTTTCTATGTCAAATACAATAGTCAGTAGCTGTTTCATCTACCTTAGCAAAAGCGCTAGGGAAACGGTGAATAGTGAGCCAATCTGAGTACTAAAGATAATGATCTATTCACAAGACAAAATGTTTGTAATATTACATAGAAATGTAGATGGAAAAAAGAGCGAAATCTCTTAAGATTTAGTTAGCTTGCTTAGCCACAAATCGTACAAACATAAATTCAATGTTATAAACTTAATAATTGCAAATACTTTGTATTGCACTTTGATTTTTAATAAGTTTTAAGTTAAAGATATGGTTGGTATAGGCAGAGAGCAATATATCTTGAGAAAAGAATGTACTAGAAAAACGGTTACATACGGTCGAATTAAGAAGTCTCCTGCTTTTTGAAATCGGTTAAAAACATCTAAGATTAATTCTTGCTTGATTTTATATCATTCTACAAATATACGTTAATTAAATTATAACTACTTCTTAAATAAACAAGGAACTGTACCTAATGTTGTTAACTACAAACACAATTAACTCATTTAATACCCCTTGGTATAATTAATTAAGATTTAATTCGTTTAACTAATTTGCAAATATTATAACGTTAACTTACGTGAATTCACGTGTACGTGGCTTACGTAGTAATAGTTAGTTTATAGTTTGTTTACGTAAACATGAAAATCCTACTATATTTTAATGTTGATTGTTTTAACTGAGCTTTTTAGCAGTTTTTGCTGTATTTAATTTGAAATTTCCTTGCGTAATGGAAATTTAAAATGTTTTTTAACTTTATTTTAGAGCTCTACAATAACTAAAAAAAAGGATTTATTTTCATGTTTGTATTGTACTGACAAAGAAATATAGAAAAAAACTTTTTTAATTAATAATCAAGCGGCAATACGGACACCATTTTTTTAGACCTAATCACAAAATATTTCTCAAAAACACCAATGATCCTTCATTGAAAACTAAAACCTACTCTTCATACTTAACATTGGGAGTAATATTGAATTCCTATTATCTTTGTTTTCCCATTGACAGCTGACGAGAGCATTATCGGACAATGCTAGCCAACAGACCAAACGCCAAAGGCTGTAGAGTTAGCAAGGAAAGTCGACGGAAGAAATAAGATTTAATAACCGGGAAAACAATTTTGGGACTTGCACACAACGCCATCTAGTGTCAAAATAAACAAAGCTTGTATTATCTGTACCAGACAAGTAATAAACATATTTTTAAACTTTTAAGTCAGTCGTTTCCCGCGTCTGCCTGCCCCTATGTATGCTTAAATCTGTAAAATTGATTAATCGATTTTGATGCTTTTTTTTTGATACATAAAATGTTTTAAAAGAAGCCATTATACTTACAATGTATTAGTACAGCACTCATGCGAAGCTTGCCAGACACAAAACAAATGCTACGATTATTTATTTATTATTTACGATTAGTGGCCACTAACCACTAGACCAGCCGGCAAGCCAAAGGTGGAATACCCACAGTATTTTTCTTTGTAAATAGTCTATTAAAAAAAAATATGCGAGGAAGGACTCATGTAAATTTATCAGTATTAATCGACCTTTGCTGACTCTACTTTGTATAAACTGACAGACAGTTAATCAAACAGTCAGTTATATTTACTGAAATGTGCGAGAATCACTGTTCTACTCGTAGTTACAGATTTAGAGCTATATAGATACATAGTGCTATCTCTTTTACACGATCCAATAATATTGACACTTCATATTTTTTCCTTCTTCATCATTATCAGCCCTAAATCGCCCACAGCTGGGCGTAGGCCTCCCTTTGTTTATGCCAGTCTCTTCTGTCTCTTGCCCTTCTCTCAAAACATTGCGCACTTTTTATCTCATTTAATATATTACCTATGTTTTACAAATGTCTTTTATGTTTTACAAATTTCGTGCCTTTCACAAAACGCCATCTAGTCTTAAACTAAGCAGAACTTGTAATATAGTACTAGACAACTGATACACATACTTATGTAAAACTTTCACAGTATTTTCTAACCAAATCAGTTCATAAAATCTAGTTTTTTAGGATGAAATAGCAATCCATTTTTATTAATGAGTAATATTAAATGACCAGGCCTAAGAAAATCTATTAATACTATTGCTCTTTGATTATTCTACGGAAGATAACAGTATGTGGTCTGTAGTTTATGTGGAATAACAGCACATAAACTAATATGATTCGACTATCAATTCATTTGCTTTGACCATTGACCGTCTATCCATTAGCCAAGACACTAATCGTTATATTAATGAAACTTTCAGCCCTAGGATATACATATTTTAGGTTCTACTTCTATGCAAAAAATATCTGTGAAGAAAACGAACCAAAAAAACCCTATCAATTGTTAAAATCATGTTTTTTCTCATCCAATGTTTTTTATTTTCATGTAATTGGTATGGATGTAGCGAAAAAAGATGAAAATAACATAATAATAACTTACAAATATTTTGCTTAAAGCTGAAAATTGGTGAACATCACGCACCATACACCACACACACGCCATAATAAAAGAAATACCTAAAGCCTTCACAGATCCGATCACTACAAAAAAATATTCAATATCAAATGTCCAAAATATCGGGTTTTCGCATTTTTCTCGAAAACGGCGTATGCTATCGCAAAAATGTTTTACGCGAAATTATATTATAAGTCATGCAATAGTAACAAAATGTTAAATACAATTTTCGTACAAAGCACTATTCTGGGGATATCAAATTGTAAAGCATAGAAAATGTCGCTTTCCAATGCCGGAAGACTTTAAATACGACGCACAATGCTTCGTTTAACATTTTGTTAACTTAATATCTTTACATGCATCCAGTTTTTACAAAGAAAAAGAACAAAGAGCATAATTCTGAAAACGTAACTCCAAATGTAATCCATTTTTTTCTAAAAGCTAGACAAGTGCCAGTCTGACTCCCGCACCGAAGATTCCGTACAAATTTTGCATAACTAACTCTTAAGTGACAGACTCCGTAACAGATATGACAACAGGGCAAGAAAAGTAAAAATCGAATAACACACACATCTAATAACATACACACGTATTTTTAGCTTAATCCAAACAAAAAAATTATGACTGCACGGATAGCCGAGTGGTATAAATCAGTCATACAATTTAGCACTGTACGCGACGCATACAATTAGTCTGGGTGTGCATATGAATCGAATGTTCGTGAAACCCCCCGCGATACAAGGATTAAATTTCATATTGCGCGAGTAGTTTAAAAAAAAAAGAAAAGAGAAAAGCAATTAAGGTAAACTGCTTTAGAGTTTATTTTTTCATTGGGATCTTATCAGAGATGGTAAAGGCATTTGTTCTTAAATAATGTTATTGTAATTGTTAAAACGTGACAGACTACAGACCCCTAAAAGGAATCTCATACTTGAGACGGATTTGCTCCGGCGAGCAATGGAAAAACAATGGCAAAATTGACTTTACTGAGTATCCCATTATTTTAACAAACACATTACGAAGATGGATGTGATATATGCCTTAAAGATGTTTGTCGAAATCGAATAAATTCACTTAAGATTATACTGAGTTACTGGAAACTCGGTGTATATTCGCCACGACGTTATAGGAGTAAAATGCAAACAATTTAATGTCACCTATGTATGACTTGTCACTTATGCGATTTTTATAAAAATATTCAATTTTTTCCTTTCATCATGGGTATTTACTAAAATATGAGTTTTTTCTGCTTTCACGAGGTTCTTATCATGCGGGACGGTGATATCAACAATCATTGCTCGACGCTCTGATCATATTAAAGTTATTATTGTTACACTAAAGAAAACTTAAAAACGATAAAAACACAGTTCATTCTTATATTAGATACCAAAGCAATACAACATTTTATTGAAAACAAAGTCTATTGTATTACTCTTGAACAAAATAGAAGCAATTTTAAAGTTATCAACTTATTACTGGATTCAATAACAACACGATATGGGCACAAGAGTAAGAATCTAAAGGTGGATGTCAACTGAACTCACGTACGCAACGTATGCAAACAATAGACACACTAATACATAAATCTGTTACTGTTTTTCGCGACTTGTACACATAATTATGTTAGACAACAAAAGCGTCTTACTCGCGATGTAATTACAAAGGTTTACGAAACTTATTTTTTTATATCATTTAAATACAAATTATAGAGGACATCTTATACCTGTTCTGTGTTAAAATACATATCATCTTTTCCTTAAAGTATTATTATTGCAGTTGTGGAAGCGTGACAGCACGTAACACAACGTAGAACGGCGTCTCTCTTTCACAACTGGAGATGGTAGTTAGCCGAGATATCGTAATACATTACCCACGTGGGAACAGTTTGTTTCAATCTTTATGTGAGGTATGACAAACTTTAGCTTAGATATATCAATAAAATCTTGTTGCACGCAGTCGGTAGATATTACAAAGTTATGAAATAAAAGTCTATGTTCAATGATGGTTCATGAAACAATTGTAGTTGTTCAACCCCTATTATGTTATATCAGTTGTTAGTAGGTATGTAACAAGTCCTCTCCTAAACTTTAAATCAGCTAATCTTTGTATTTTTTATTATTCAGATCTTGAAAAAAATATGTGTTTAATACGTTTAGTTGTCTATCTGACGGACTAATTATATTTTTACTTTACCCTGTTGCTTTGTCATAAAGATGAAAAGGTTTAAATACAAAATACTTTAAAAAAGAATACGCGTTAAGGTAAATCACCAATATTAATGAGTCTACAAATGATGTGAAATAAAAACTCATTCACACGTTAACGTATCGACCCCTCTTCAGCCATATTAAATAACACTTTATTTTAAAAGCACAGGGCCACATCATCAAACACACTCGTTTTAATATTCCGGTGACGTCATCCAGAATTCATTACAACAGATTTTGTGGGCACATCGTCACAATAATGAACCACTTGTTACGTGACACACTGGAATAAAGAACAGACAGCATAGCTTCAACATTTCGGCTTTATATGTACTTTCTTAATCACTCTAAGACACTACCGACAAACGGTGAAGGTAAACATCGTGAGAAAACCTGGATTCCAAATATTGGAATTTGTAATCGCCAACCCGCAGTGAGCTACGGTAGTGATCAATGCTCAACTGCAGGGTGACAGGGCAACAGGGTGCTTCACAAATCGATCAATGTACCTAATCATATTTTGAAGATAGTTCTAAGACATTACTAACAAACGGTGAAGGTAAACAGCGTGAGGAGGAGGAATCTGGATTCCAAATAATGGAACTTGTAATTAACTACTAATCCGCAGTGATCTAGCGACAACTTACAGCAAAGTGACAGGGAAACAGGGTGCTTCATAAATCGATCAATGTATCTGATCATATTTTGAAGTATGATGCGGTTGACTTCCAGTCTTATATGATTCGACTGCATGCCAAGCATACGTCAGTATACAAATAAAAAATACTTAATTAGTCCGTCCGAGATGTTTCTAAAAATTAATGGACAAGTATTTTTTCTTCCATCCCGTAAATAAAAATTGAAAACGCTACAGTGAGTTGAAATGCATTCATCCCCATTTCCATATAATTCACCAATTTTGATGCGTTACATTTTCGTATTTTGTTATTGCTTTGATAAAAAAAACGTATCCAATGTTTATTTGAGAATCTATCTGAATGACTAATTACATTATTTTTGTCAAATACCCTATTGTGACTTGATAACTTACAGAAACAAAAGGTTTCTGTATGTTTATAAATGGTCACACACTTGGGAAATTAGTTTATTAAGATATTAGACACTTAATAAGTTCAAAACTTTAGTTTTCATGCATTTTATAAACATTTGCAGTTAGCTCACGTTGTAAGATGTAATTTCATAGAATATTGAAGGAGTTAGCTTGTAACAGTGCACTTGAGTTAAATTGTATCAAACTTTAATATTAGTCATTATAAAAGCAGTACTCCAGTGGTCAAAAAATGGTGCAAATTGATTTATAGGTTATTATTCTCTCTATATTCATAAAGTGACAAATTATAACTACTCATTAACTGGTAATGAGTATTAATAGGTCGGTACATATAGGATACTAGGTGTTTCCCGCGACTTCCCTCGCGTGAATATCGGCTGAAGTTGCAAAAACACTATCCTCTCCTAACCTAACGCAGTTGGTTTAAAAGTAGCCTAATTGTGTTAATACGAGTATCAGCCAATTCATACCGAATTTCATCAAAATTAAAATCCAGCCGTTCGTGCGTGAAAGAGTTACAAACATCCATTAATTCCATACTTACAAACTTTCGCATATATAATATTAGTAGAATTTAGCCCTGCAGTACCTCTAATCGTGTTAACCACAATATGGTTATGCATTTTCAAAGCTAACATTAATTATGATTCATTATTTTGGTAATGTAATATTTAGGTACAAATTAATTCATTGTTACGAATTACTAATCAGTATTCACTCGGCTAAATGCACGTTTGTACTGACAAGGAAAGGGAGCGGAATGGACTGTGAATGAACAATCAAATCAAATCGAAAAATTTCTTACTCTTTCCGCAGAACTGTGACTATCAGCTTCAGACTCAGCTTTTTCCATTCCTACTAAATCCACCAAATTTTGCACACTCTTCCCACTCCACGTAATTTCACCTAGCTCCTTACAACGCCGCATCGGTGTCAAAATCAAAAGGTTTTTATTTCTTTATAGGCACTTCAGGTAAATGTAACCAGCCACGGTCACGCAGAGCATGCGCGAGTGATCCCGTGACGCTGGCTTTGATAGTAGAAGTGGCCCGAGGTGTTTTTAGTCGGTGAGAGTCTGACATATCCCCACGCCATGCCCTCGGCGTGGGTTAAAGTCATTGGCGTTTCACCACGGAAAAAAAGGAATAAACGTGAATTTAATTTCCAAGTTCGTTAAACATTCTATCCATATATACCATCATGAAACAATACAAGGGTTAGCGTGGTACTGGACGCGCGCTGCCACAACGTATCGCGGAATACAGTTCACAAAAAAAGACGAAACAAAACCGAAATAGAATGAAACAACTCGTGCTGTGAAACGTAATCTGTTTTTGAGTTTAATATTTATAAATTTTTGATATTACAAATTCTCTCTTTTTATTCTCCTTTTACAAAACGACTCCTGCAATTATGAATTAAATTTTTGTATCGCAGGTGGTTTCACAGGCATTTGATTCACATACACAAAGACACTCAGGCTCGGAACAAGCATCTGTGAATCGCAAAAATTCACTTCCTACGCGGGGATCGAACCCGCGATACGTCGCGCACTATGGTAACTGGTGTGGTCACCTATACCACCCGGCTATCAGTATAAATTGATTTCTTTTCTATCACCAAATTTTAAAGTAAGACAAAATTTTGAAATCTGCCAAAATGTTATTTAAAGAGCTCTTTCGCGCTAAGCTAAATTGCGGTATTCTAAGTCGCCAAGCCGTAGCCATGGCGCCTCGACAGGTAGCTCTTTCACGAATACTCCAACTAGGTACTATGTTCCGAGTGAATTTGAATTCGTTACAAATTAGTGGCTGACAGGCGACTGACAGATCTATTGACACCCGTACATTACAGTAATAACGTCGTCGCCAGTCTACCAAGCAGCCAACGCCTCATAGAGAATTTTAGATTATAGCCATGAGTATCAGCCGACGCTGCCAACGCAATGCCTCGTTAGGTAGGTACCATAATTTTTAAGGTTCGGTACCCAAAGGGTAAAACTAGCAAACAGGAACCCTATTACTAAGCCTCCGCTGTCTGTCTGTCTGTCTCCAGGCTGTATCTCATAAACCGTGATACTTAGAAAGCTGAAATTTTCACAAATTATGTATTTCCGTTGCCGCTATAACAACAAATACTGAAAATAAAAAAACAATATTAAGGGGGTCCAACAAACGTAATTTTCAAACAATAGACAGGTGGAATAACAGACTAAAAATTTGTATACCTACAACAAACGAGATTTTCTATTATAAATGATAATACAAAGCATTTGGCTGGTTTTTAATATCAACTGCTTGGAGACGTAGCTGGTGACGTGGCCATGGCGTCGTAACGAGCCCGATCTCAATATCTCAAGGTGGTAGGTAAAATCGTTACATTAAATTTAAAATTCACAATTATTTATTCCATTCAAGTTTCAGTTCAAAAAATCTTTAAGTCTTTTTCGTTCTACGTAATTGCAGTTTGATGAGAGTCCGTATTGATGTTATTTTACCGTCGAGACGCGGTTTAAAGTTTGTAATTTTATTCGTATCGTGTTTGACGGAGCCTTAGTATGTATTAGCTTCCGAAGTTTTACAACTTAGATGATGGGATATGCCTGAGGTAATAGATTTTTTACTGAACGACTTTTTACGATGAGTAGAGGAATGGTCGATACGATATAATATATGTATGCTTCCATTGCGCTAGATCACTTGAAAAAAGTTCAATAAAATTTTGTCACATATGGGTGTTGGGTCGTGTTGTGACGCCATACGCCGCGTCAAGATGCATGCTATGAAAAGTACTGATCCGTTCCGCGTGACTTTTCTATTGCATTTTGACGCGGCTTTCGGTTTGACACTGTATAGTGCTACAAGGATCTTTTGTCACGTGGCCAAATTCGAAACTAGTACCGTCTTATTTAAAAAACCATCACTTTTAACAGACAGTTGAGTGGCGAATTTTCTTGCGAATATGCACACTGACGCCCTAGTGTTAATATTATCCACGTGCTAAAAGATCCTTGTTTTATTAAAGTCGGCTTATGACGTTTATCCCTCTCTCAAACTACAGATTTACTACGCAAAAATAAAACAAACCTTTAATAAAAAATCTAGAACACAAAACCAGAAAATACTATCAGCAAAACAGAACAAAACAGCGATAGTTCAATACTTAATCCAATATCCGTTCAGTATTTTTGTGCGGACGCTACGCGCATATTAACCACGGCCGCCGTGCAGCATGATACAACATTATTATGAATCCCACGCAATACGTAGCACTGAGCTATTTTAACTCTTTTTACTATTTTTCCAATACTGTTTTCCCTTTATGTGAATGTATGAAACCTAATAAACAATCTAGTGTTTTGTTTGCGTTGCTTTAGAGTTCGATATATTTTTTCAAGTGTTTTGAATGTTACATGGGAAGTTTGATTTGTGGATTTTGTTTTTATCTGTGGTTTAGTTGAGAGATCCATAGAAAAAGTCCGATCTTGAGTTTTTTTTTTTTGTAAAGATGTTGTATCATCAAATTTGTAACCATTTTCTTTTCTTTAACAAGTCACTATGTATTTATTATAAAACTAAAATACACTAATAAACGAAAAATACATACGAAGTGGATTTTGGTGTGGTTTTGTGTAACAGAACGTTTCAGTAGGAAGGTTTATATGTATAATACATCAGCATTGCACCCGCGCGAAGCTGTGGCGCTGGTAAATAAATAAAATGGAGGTTAGTAGTTCAGTGTGTTATGCAAATATCTATAAATATCGAGTGTCGCACTCAACAGGAAAACAGAAAACATTAGTAGCTGTATTCGATTACATTGATAACAACTGCAGGGTATATTATAGTTATCTTGTAGCCTGTTGGTTTAGTGGTTAGTGGACCTGACTGCTATACCAGAGGTCGTAGGTTCGATTCCCACCCAGGACAAATGTTTAGGTGATATCAAACACTATCACTTATGACAAACAGTTGAGTTGATTCTTGTTGCGAATATGCACACCACCACCAATTTATGGAAATGGATATGTATACTTTAGAATTTAAAATGAGTGTTGTTTTTTTCAGATTAACAATTAACTGGTGTAAATTTAAGAGAAGCGAGGTTCAATAAAAAATACTCTGTGATCATTTGAATTTACAAACAAACTATGAAAATAATAATATCATTTTAAATTTCTACTTCAATTGAGCATTTTACCTATAAACAAGTCATCACATCAGGTTAAAGAACCATTGCGTACCTGTGATCGTTGTTTTGAAAAAAATAAACAATTTCGTATTTATCTGGCATGCAATTTTCACATTGACGAGCAATTTTTGAATGACCCAAACAGTCCATCAGATCGTTAACGATGAGCAGCCGGCAAAAAACTCGAAACGAAATAAAATAGCGGCTTTTAGTAAAACTACGACGAATTTACTCAACCGTATTTTTTTTTGTTAATCTGAAAATCCCACTAACATTATAAACTCGAAAGTCTTTGAGTATGGATAGATGTTTGTTACTCTTTCACGCTTAAAAGGCTTAACCAATTTAGATTAAATTTGGTATGGAGTGAGCTGATACCCTGAATTAACACATAGGTTGCTTATTATCCGACTGTGAGAAATAAAGTTAATGTTTTGCAGATATAACCGACTGTCACACCGGCTACCTCGTCACGCTTAAACCGCTAGATCAATTAGGATGATATTTGATATAATATTGTTAGCTGACACTTTTGATTAACACCTAGGTAACATTTGGCCAACTGCGTAAAAAAAATATCCATTTTTCAATGCACTTTTACGCAGTCGGCTTTTCAGTTTTGACAATTTTTGTAGCTATATAACGGACATCTCCCCAAGAGAAACCGTATGAAAAAGCTAGTTTTCTAGATTTTAATTCAAGTGTAAAAGTTAAGTGTATTAATTTGACTGTGCAAACCCCGAAGGGTTTCTTTGCGCAATATTAAAGGTTACCTTCAATGTTAGTTCTTTGCAAGTTTTCAAGAACCTTGGAAGGTATCAAGGTGGTTTATTTATGTTCTTAATTGAAATAAAAAGTGTTGAAATGTAAACAGTATAACTTTACTTACAAGGGTAAAAGATAATAATATTGTTTTAGTTAAGAAAAAATAATGTGGCATGTTTTTTTTAATAGGCCCAGTAAAGGCAAGTTCCAATTTAACTTTTTCAAAGTTATATGTACTTTCTTAATTATTTTACTCTAAGGGACCCCCCACACTAGCGTCTTTCGAGCGTCGTCGTCGTGCCAGCGTCTGCTCGACGTCGACGCGACGTCGACGCCGCGGCGACGCGACGCCAGTGCGGCGTCAGTTCAACGTTTTTTGTGAACAACAACGGCCGCAACGCCAGCGCCGCGCACGCTCGGCGTTCGTTCGGCGGCGAGCGCTGGCGTCGCGTCGACGTCGCGCGGACGCTGGCACGACGACGACGCTCGAAAGACGCTTGTGTGGGGGGTCTCTAAGACACTACTCACAAACGGTGAAGGAAACCTGAATTTCAAGTACTGGAATCTGAAATCGCCAATCCGCAGTGATCTAGCGGAATGATCAACGCTCAAATCTTGGTTCTGAAATTACCTACGTAAACTTGCCTGACTCACTAGAGTTGATTCTGTAACCCTCATGTTAATTTCATTGACGGGCCTGTTGGTCTAGTGGTTAGTGACCCTGACTGCTAAGTCGGAGGTCGTGAGTTCGATTCCCACCCAGGACAAATGTTTGTGTGATGAGCACGATCATTTGTCTGTGTCTGTGTGATTTATCTATTATAAGTATATATTTAGAAATATATAAGTTTGTTTATCGGCTATCTGATTACCATAACACAAGCTCTGCTTAGCTTGGGATCAGATTCCCGTGTGTGGATATTGTCCCAAGATATTTATTTATTTATCTAAGTGCCACGTGGCAATGCCTATTTAACGTGGTAATGCCGTCTTTTGGTAATGGTGAATTTGATAAACAAATATATTTTTTTAAAATGTAGCTGTAACTAAGTTTGGAGTAGTTTTTAAAATACCTCTTAATACTCATCTCTCTCTAAGCAACTCTGTTGAAAATTCAGCTTTAGAAAGGAAGCCAATTCCAGCTGCGAGTATGCGGAAAAAATAGCAATTTCCTAAAAAAAAGATAAAACCTGACCTATAGACATTCTTAAAAAAACAAATAAAATACCCATTATTCATCGTCGCTACGGCAGGTGGACAAAAAAGTTTTTAACTAAACGCATTTCTTTTGTCATTTTCATTAAAATATTAAAATTTCATGTATTTCTATGTGACCTTTAAAACTTTTCCTATTTCCTGTTTTGTTTTCTTAAATGGTGCAATGGAACAAAGTTTCACACTGTAAGTACTTATTTAGATCATACTTTAATTTGCCTTGCGGTGGCCTTGCGATTCTATGTATGGATTCGTATGCACGAGGTGCAAGTTCGATCTCCAGCGCAGGCAAGTACCAATGTGAGTTTTTCAAAGTTATATGTACTTTCTTAATCATTCTGACTAACGGCGAAGGAAAACATCGTGAGTAAACCTGGATTCCAAATATTGGAATCTGAAATTGCCAATCCGCAGTGAGCTAGCGTGGTGATCAATGCTCAAACCTTTCCTATATGGGAAGAGCTTTAAAGCCACGATTATAGTCATCTTTTAGTTAACGCCTGTGTTTTTGTCAAAACTTCTCATTCGGTATACATTTGTGCATGCTTAAAACCACTTCAAGTCTAAAATGTCCCTTAGGCCGTGTTAAAGCGTTGGTACTTATTTAACAAAACAAAAAAAAAAGGAGTAAGAAATATTTTAGCAAAACTACAGTTTGATATTCACGAAGACTTTCAATTTTGTACAGCTTTTTATTATCTTATCAAACATCCCCCAAAATTGAACAGAATCTTTTGTAACGCTTTCAAAACCTCAATAAATTCAACATTATCTTACATTATTTAACCTCGAAACAACCATTCCGATATCTTAATATGAAGATATGGCAGATTGACAATGCTAGGACAAGCCAACATGTCTCAAGATAACAAACGGTATAAGAAATACATCCCTGAAGATTCATTTTGTAGCTATAATATATCTTTTACCCATCTATATTTGAAAGACTTATTTTCATTTATAAAAGAACAACGTAGTATACCTATTAAAGTTGAATGGCGTTCATGACAAAATCTACTAATAATAAAGACTGCACGGATAGCCGAGTGGTATAGGTCACCAAGCCAATTATCACTATGCGCGGAGTCGTGTCGCGGGTTCGATTCCCGCGTAGGACAAAAATTTGTGCGTTCCACAAATGCTTGTTCTCAGTCTGGGTGTGTTCTGAGTCTCATGTGAATTTAATTTCTGTAAAACCCCCTGCGATACAATGACAATATTTTCATTCAATTTCAATTTATAATCGAAGGTCAGTTTGAAATTTAATACAGAATAAAAGACAGTCGAATAAAAAAAATACATTTAATTATGAAAAAAATATTTACAAAACGTCAATAAATCACAGTGAGAGTATTTACAATAAGATTAATTACGAAATATTAATTAGTTAAATAATATGAATTAAATATATACGTATAGCATTTTCGTCAAGCTAAAGTATAAAGGCGTTTACTATAAGGTTCAAAGGAAGAATTGTTAACGTTGTAAGAGTGAGACAGCGATAAGAGCAGTGTAATGCGTCATCTCGCTCCCACACGTAACAGTGTTGCTTTTACAACTCATAGAGACATAGGTTTTTTTCAACATCAGAAATGTTCACAATTGCATAGCTATTGCTGTTACTCGTAAAACATATTATTTATATTTTTAACAATGTTATCTTGAATACAGTAAACTTTTAAATCTTTAAAAAACAATGATAAGTTGTAACTACTAATCAAACATAGATAAAAAAGAATGTAAGAAATAGTACCACAAATAAAAAAATCTATTTTTTATACATATTTTAATGTATATGTAATAAAACCCGTTGAAAATTAAAGAATATTAAAATTTAGAATCGTAAAAAAAACATCCTTTTAGGTGTAACCTGTTTTCATTTTCGTAAATTCAAATCTACATTTTGACAGTCTTTGCCAAATAAATACATATTATTATAAACTTTCGGAAGATAAAAACTCCTATAACTATTAAATAAGTCTACAAGCTCATTAGCCCCGTTCTTTCAAAAACCTCTGAGTATAAATTTATTTATTTAAATAGGGTAAGGTGCGAAATTCAAGTTAGTATACATATATTTGATCACTGGCACTTCAATGAGAGTTATCAAATTTTAATGTATATTATAATTATAATAATATTTTATATAAAAGTAAGTTTCTCATCTTGATTTTTTTTTCTATCCTTGATAATATTATACTCAGGAATATAGACCAAACATACTACGACTGTCGTAATTATTTTTTGTTAGTACTTAAAGTAATTCTGATA
The DNA here is from genome assembly GCA_941860345.1 of Chrysodeixis includens. NCBI lineage: Eukaryota > Metazoa > Arthropoda > Insecta > Lepidoptera > Noctuidae > Chrysodeixis > Chrysodeixis includens. Next base: position 6,394,302 of record OW796111.1, on the reverse strand, counting down.
AAAAATTTGGAATTATACAATTTTTTTTTTGACAAACTTTTATCATTTTTCATTAAACAAATGACGTCAAATTCTTAATTTCAATATTCAATATTATAAAGTGCAATTTATACTCAAAGGTTAAATTCTAAACTAAAATTAACACTAAAACTGAGATTCCAATAACATTTTTTCAACGTATTAAACCCGTAGTTTTTCCAAAACATAAATATAAATATACCTATCATTAGCTTTACGCTACCATTGAACAAGCGTTTTTTTCAGTGTTTAGTAAAACGATGGATTTTTAGGAGAAATGCAAAAATATAATTCATCGCCTTTTTTTGATGAAATGTTCATTCGACCACTTTGAACTGCTTTGGTAACCAATTTTGTGACACACTGACTAAATAAATATCGGGCAATCTGTTATCTGGTCTATAATGTAATCAATTTTAAGACAGCAATGCAGCACCAAATAATGGCGATCGTGGAGGCACTGGCCAGACTGCAAACATCTGTATCCCCTGTATTATTGTGTAAGTGTAAATATAAGTAGTTTGTAAGATTAAAATATAAAAGGTGATGGACACCGAAGTTATGTAAGTTATTTATAAATTAACGAGAGATGCCTTCAGCGGAGTACAAGTTCTCAATTTTTCAGATTTTTTTTTCCAAATAAGAATGTTAAAACCAAATAAAGGCGCGGATCACGAGTCTGCGGAATCGTAAAAGAAGGAAATATTTTTTTTTTTAAGCTTTTGAACGTGGTACTTCTACTCCTACTCATGCTCGTGCTCGTGCTACTCATACTCCAACAGTTTACATCTAGTTTTATACCATCACGCCAGTATTCTCTGAATAGGCAGAGGTGTATTTTTACATACATTAATCTTGATCAGTCAAAACCAGCTTGTTTGAAACATTTACAAATGAGGCAGACTGTTACTAAGAGTATCTATTAAAAAAACTGAAAAATACTGTTCAAATGGAAAATTATCGAAGGTATTTGACGATCCAGTGCAGACAAATGAAATAAAAGAAAAATACTAATAAAAATAAGGGGATATTATTGTGAGTTTTGCCTATGATGCTACAAGAGCCTTTTAGCACGTGATCGAAATCGGAACTAATGCCGTCATATATGAAAATCCATCATTATCGACTGACAATTGAGTTGATTCTTGTGTGAATATGCACACCAACAGCTTGTTACGTAATCCAAGTGCCAAAAGATCCTTGTAACTCTATATGACTGAAGCAATATTTACAGGAAAGCTGAGCCCAGGTTACTAGAAGCCCAGAAGAGTTTCTAGCACGAATGGCATTTTTTTTTTAGAAATCTCCCACAGTTTGTATGGCAAACGGCTATCTCTTAATTTATATTCTCGGTAACATTTATGTTACGACCGCTTTATCAAATTAGTACCAATACATGCTTTGAAATTCTTAGTATTTTATTAACATCAGCAGCACCCTAAATAACCTCATTTTTTTATGAATATTGAAGGCAAGATTGGTAGAAACAGAAACTAATCTCAAATTTTGACGGGCCTGTTGGTTTAGTGCTTAGTGACCCTGACTGCTAAGCCGGAGTTCGTGGGTTCGATTCCCACCCAGGACAAATGTTTGTGTGATGAGCACGATCATTTGTTCTGTGTCTGGGTGTGATTTATCTATAATATGTATATATTTAGAAATAAATAAGTATGTCTATCAGCTGTCTGATTACCATAACACAAGCTCTGCTTAGCTTGGGATCAGATGGCCGTGTGTGGATTACGTCTCAAGATATTTTATTTGAAATCAATTCCCCAAAAATAGACCAGATAAACAAAATTCCCCAACATTTTTTGTCAGTGTGTGTGTTTAAGTCTTCCAAGTCCTTAATTCTTTAGTTACCTAGTTATCCGTAATACTGTGGTCCGTGGTACAGCTGGTCAAGTCGCCTATCGATCAGTACCAGGTTCGCCGTTTTTGGCGGATACCCGTGATGATAGATCCATTTCTTGCCCGAATCCTTCGATTCCTTTTTGTGATGACCGCCTCCGTGCTTCCCATGGCTGTCGTGGCCCGCGGCTGCTTTGTGCCCCTGGAATTTGTGATTAAAACACAACAGGTTACAGAATATCTAAGATTTTTTTAGGCCAACCGTTTCGGAGCAGTACGGTAACTAACATTGTGACACGGGAATTTTATACATAAGACTAGCTGTTGCCCGCGACTTTGCTCGTGAAAAAATAGGGATGAAAAATAGATTGTAGCTGATTCTCATACCCACTGAATATGCATAAAAAGTTTGGTAAAAATCGGTCCAGCCGTTTCGGAGGAGTACGGTAACTAACATTGTGATACGGGAATGTTATATAGCCAGATGCGATTTTGTCTTTTTGCCTTTATTGCTCCTTAATGATTCTACATTATCAAAATTGACAAAACAAGTAAAAGAGATTTAAATGTACTTATTTTTACTAAACGACAATAACTACATTCTTAGTATGTTAGTATTGCTTACTTTCTAACAATCTGTTAAGTTCAATGATAATCCACATTGTCAAATAATTTGTCATCCAGTTTTGAATACTTGTTCAGAAAATATAGCAATTCTAGTATATAATCCTAGGTTTCATGCATATCAAAGCTTTTATCATTATTAAGAACTTATACCTCAAGTACTATGTGAATTCTTTTCTTAACTCAGTTAACCCCCCTTACCTCAATTAATAATATAAAACCTTGTCTTAGTTCACAAATGTAACACTAGTCACAAAAAGCTGATACCCTAAAGATTTTATCTACAAAAACTTCACGAAGACTTTCAAATTTAGACAAATGAATTTGAGCTTAATGGTGTACGTTATAAGGTTTAAATTACCTTTGACAAGTGCAGGTGTCCTCCTTTTTCGAAATGACCGGATTCACCTTTGGCGTGGTCCTCGTGGCCCGCTTTATAGTTGCCGTTCTTGAAATGTCCGCCCTGAAACAGAAAAACCACTTTAAGTTGTAGAACAGAAAAATGCAACTGATGAGAAACACAATATTTTTTCGGAGAACAAGTAAACTGTCGAAAGTGATAAAGATAGAACCGAGCGATAAAGATCTAATTCTTATCAACGCTTGAAATCCTACTACCTAACATAAAAACGCAAAATTTTGTAAGTATGGATGGATTTTACAAGTAGGAGCGATATGAATGAAAAAAGAGTAAATGATAGTATGACGTCTGATAGGGGAGAATGGTATCCAAGTAAAATGGTATAAGGGCAGGAAGATGATGATGATGGATAGGTGGATGAATGTTTGTTACTCTTTCACGCTCAAGCAACTCGGCCGACCTTCATGAAATTTGGTATGGAGTTAGCTGATACTCTAAATTAACACGGATGTTCCGTGTGGTATAGGTCACCACGCCAAATACCACTGAGCGCAACGTGTCACGGGGACAAGAATTCCACAAAAGCTTGTTCTGAGTCTAGGTGTCTCTGTGCATGTGAATTGAATGTCTGCGCAACCCCCCGCGATACAAGTATTAAATTCCTTAGTGACAGAGCCATTTAAAAAAACTACATGGGCAATTTAATCAAACACTTTAAACGAGCATAATGTTTTTGCAGCTTAAGATAAAAAGATAACTGCTGGCAGGTACTTTAATGCAGAAAAACTTTTTAATAAAATAGTGACTGCAACTGGTGACGTAGTTGAACAATTCTTAATAGAAATAATTTTAACTAGATTTGAAAACCGTTTCGCCGAGTGACATGCAGTCGTCTTGATACATTGTAAACAACTGCAAGTAGGGGTCGTAAGAAAAAAATAATTACCAAGAATTATGCGAATAGGGCGACAGGATACGTAAAGTAAAAACCTAGTTAGTCCGTCAAATAGATAGTTAAAAATATTACTATTGATATGCAAATCATATTACAGATGATATGGCTGCAAAGAGTGTTACTTGCAAGATAACGTCAGATAGAAACGTGTGAAAGAAGAAGACATGCTGCGCCGACCCCAAAATAATAATTGGGAATAAATAATAAATAAATCAGCCTATATACGTCCCACTGCTGGGCACAGGCCTCTTCCCGTATAGGAAAGCTTCGAGCATTGATCACCACGCTAGCTCACTGCAGATTAGCGATTTCAGATACCAATATTTGATCCAGGTTTCCTCACGATGTCTAAAAGTTTAATTTATTTCCACAAGCTACTCTTTTGCAATGCTGGAAACCTAAAACGGATATTTTTAATGCAATAATGATAAACCAGAAGTGATTGCAAAAAAGCGACAAATTTCGTTCCGATGACTTTTTTAAATATTACCAAGTGCACTTTGCAACTTTTAAGCAACCGATGCAGTTGCAGTTGCAGCTTTTAAGCAACCGTTGTAGTTTGTAATATTCAAATTGCATTCACAGGACGTGATGTTCGTGAAATCTATTTTTTGTCCGTTTACAAATAGTTTCAAAAAACAACACTGTTTTCGAGTAAATTCTCTACAAAGGTGAATACTGATACAATTTAAATAATGTATAATTTTCCATAAATTACTTTGATTTCAGTTTGACTAGCTTTTGACGAGACAACGCAAATCTCTTTATACCAGGCAATCTTAGATTCAACATTGCGGACGTATGAACAAACCTTTCTGGCATAGATGGCGATCGAATGGCATTTGGATATTATGCGTAATATTGCGTTCACATCACCGATTAAGTACTTTCATTATGCACAAACAAAAATGTGTAAGGTAGCTGCATTATAATAAAATACAATGTTTCGCAAACTTTTAGTGTTTACAAGTAAAAACAGCCCGACATGTTATTCCTCTCTGGGAGCTCCTCCTAACTGCGCGAGCTTTTTTTTAAGATACAGGGGCTAGTTCACCCCTGCCGGGGCTGCGGGATGTTCGTAAGAGTTACCGCGACCCCGGCACTCAAAGAGCTCCAGGAGGAACATAGCGGTATATTTATAATTAAGAACTCCGGTTGGGTCCGAAACTAGTCGGGCTTTCCCGATAAATACGCGTGAGTAAACCGTTATACATCTCTTAAATAGGTACATAGCGGGTTTTAGTTAGTAATAGTCTGACACTCCCTCCCGCTGCATCCACGGCGGGCGGAGTAATTTGATGATTTTCCACAAAAAAAGAGTTCAAGCCCATAGATCCCATTTAACATTTCTTTAGTAAATGGGACGTTGATACGTAAATTTTCACTATCCCTACTCTATAGATTTGTATGCTAATACTCGTTTGGAGACTAAAGTTATCTTATATCACAGTCGTTTATTACCTCGTGTACAAAGAGCCTTACTCTCTAAGCTCAAAGACATTTGTAAAGTGTTTTATAATAATATACAGATTTGAGTTCTGTCTTAACATGATAAAAGCTTAGCCTGAGATTATGTAAATTATATTTCTGTAAGACCTAGTCGACTCATATTTAAACAAACATGAGAAGACGTATTTGCCTAAACTAGATTCGTTTAAATTATAATAAAACTGTGTAGCTACTTATTTTGTTGAAACGCAAATTGCGAAATAAGTAGGTATCTCTAAATCACTAATATGTTAAATTGAAGTAATGATTGATGAATTTAATTTGGTGCTTTTGGGATCACTGTCTCTTATACTATTGCAAATCTTAGTCTGTATTCCGTTACCTAGCAACTACTCGAAAGACGAAAAATAACAAAACCCAGACAAAGCTCATTCGTGTCACATAATTTCTTGATACTGCACATTTCTTTTGAACCTTTGAATCCTGCATAGATGAGACTTAGAAAATTGAAAATCACAGCAACTTCTGAGACATCATTGCTTTGTAAGGAAATCATCCTGAAGAAAATTGGGTTCTGAAAATTAGATCTGATTTGAAAATAATCCTAAAGTGAGAAACAATGCTCATTCTATCTCAGTAAAAGAAGAAACCAAAAAGACATTTTTTTCTAGCATATGATCCTAGTGCTTGCCTTCCCCTTCTCCTTTCAGAAATCTCTGTCTTTTGCAATTCTTAGCCACGTGCACTAATTATCATCAACATCATCTTCCTGCCCTTATCTCATTTTACTTCGGAGCAACATTTTTTTTTTCTTCCATTCTCCCCTATCAGACGTCACACTATCATTTACTCCTTTTTAGCCACGTGTAGCCAGGTAGTAATAACAGACATAAAAAACTCTAGTTAAATAAAAGATTGCGTCCATAGTTTTCCCGTTCATCCTCAGTTAACGTAACTCCTACAATAACAAGGCATGCAAATGAAAGTAAGTTAACTATAAGTTAACTACAGTAAGATTAAACTAACTGCTTTAGTTATCCCAGCTGTAATGTATTAAGTTACTGCTCTTTGTAATTAAATTGCTAATTACAGTTTATATATAAACTTAATGAAAGGTTTAATAACTGTTTGCTTTGTTTTCATAAAGCAGTTAACTGTTTTGAGTAGTTATATTTATATAATACCAACTAACTGTTGCCCGAGACTCCGTTGGCGAAAAAAAAATCGGGGATAAAAAATAGATAGTCATCGATCACCGCTCCAGCCGATTCCAAGCGTTTACAATCAGGTCTTTGTGAAGAGAAAAGAGTGTTCCGACTCTTTCCAAATGGTCTGTGTGAAAGGACCCTAAAATAGTCGGGTATCTGAGACATACAATGCCTCGTGCTGCGTTGGAGGCATCGTAAAATTAATTGCACTTCTAAAAGTACTTTCTCGCCCACTTTGTTTAACGTTACTGCTAATATATACAATGCAGAATAGTTGAGGTACACTCGTGTTCCCTTTAAAGCTGTTGTATTTTGGAAAACCAATTATTTTCGCTCCAAAACCTATTTTTTACAAAGCCTATGTGAGATCCCACTGCTGGGCAAAGGCCTCCCCTATTTTCTTCCAAACCTTTCTTTCTATCTTTTGCTATTTTTGGCCACGAGCGCCCCGCAAATCTGACCTTAAAAAATTACTTGCCGAAAAAAATACTATTTCTATCCTTCGAGTAATCAACTTCAACTAACTGTAAACATAACAAATTATGCTTTTTAATTTATGCAGCAATCAATATTGTTTTTTCAATTAAACCAGCCGTTTAAGGTCATCATTGCGCAAGAGTACCGAATAATTGAATGACAAAAACTGTTACACTTTCTTACGATCCGAGCATCAAACCTTGCACAACCAGGCCGACGCAAAAACAAATTTAAATAGAACCTTGAACTCTTATAAAAAGCCTGACTAAATAAAGTGAGTATAACCTAGTTATCATTAAAATTGCTTTTAGTTTCATAATCATAACTGGATTCGAAGAGTTTTGATGGAAAACTTGAATAATAGAATACTCTTTATTGTACGCTGTAGTTAAAGCTGTGAAATAAATATATTGAATATAAAAAAACCGGCCAAGTGCGAGTTAGACACGCGCACGAAGGGTTCCGTACTATCATCTATAATAGAAAAAGCGTCTACCGTTTTTAATATTGACCAAGAAAATACGAAAAAAAAACGTTTATTGTATGGAGACCTCTTAACACTTTTTTTTTTTAGTGTTTGTTGTTATAGTGGCAACGGAAATACATCATTTGTGAAAATTTCAGTTTTCTAGCTATTACGGTTTATGAGATACAGCCTGGAGACAGACAGCGGAGGCTTAGTAATACCCAAAGGGTAAAACAAAACCCTAATAACGGTTATTCCCATCCGCTCTCTTCCAGTAATATTTCGCGATTTTTGTCATACCTCTTCCCTTTCAAACCCAACGTGATTAATGGACGGTCCCTTATTTGTCTAAATCAATAAACCCATCTCTACAGAGTCTATAATATGTAGAAATATCAATTTAAAAATAAACAAATGCAAATCACGAGTCATTGTACGATCAGCATCAAAAGTCGATTAACACATTTAGATTTTCAAACGAACTGTACACAATCGAATTTAATAAAATATCGTTGTGCTATTAGGTAATTAAATAGGCATGACACCTGGTATAGTTAAAACATTCTAAGCACAAATTCCTACATTTCATAGAAAAATAATGCCACTTTGTAAATAGGTTTGTGGTAACCGACTTCTGATGGTCACTGTACATGTTGTGTTTTATCGTCTATTGCGGTCCACAATTTCCTAATCTAGATCGAAATCTAGATTCTTTAGAAACCCAGTCACGAACTGTATCATCATCTGGTCCAATATTGACACATGATTACAGTAAGGTCATTGCACTTGTTTTTGTCAGCTGCCAACTCAACGACATCTGCCAATTTCAACATCTTTGAGCAAACATCGTTTTTTGTTCATGTTACCTTAGTATTTAGTAAAGCTTTATCACAATTTTACGGTTTTTACTTAGAAACCTGTTTTTTTTTAATTCTTTAAGTAATTTAATCCTTGTATCGCGGGTGTTTTATAGAAGTTAATTTTACATGCACAAGAAACCCAGGCTCACACAAATTCTTGTCCTACGCGGGGATCGAACCCACAACACGTTGGACACAGTGGTAATTGGTGTGGTGGTATACCACTCGGCTTCCGTCGTAATCTTTACTTTTCAATCAATTATTAAAAAATCTTTACTTTAAAAAAAAACAATGTCAATAAATTTCTTGACTGAGATATTAACGAACATATGATTTACTATCCAAGGTCAGGGGTCAAAAACCTTCGAACAATGCATCACATGGAAAGGTGGATATTATTATTAGTATATTATAAACATTTCTCGGAACTCGAAATACGTCAAATCTGATTTGAATAGCGGTCGCCCTTTATCTTAGCTTAATAAGCCATATTGCGTTACCTGCCTGTCAACTAAATCTACGTGTAAATTGATTAGAAACCTTCAAATCGCAAAACTATTACCAAACCCTAATTCGCTGGCTTACAGGGAAATCGTATTTAATGGTGAATTTAATACAATTAAGGGCTCGATTTAGGAGATGAAAGGTATTAGTGTTTTGTTAGTAATATTAGATATATGTGACTTATTGGTTTAACATGTGGGTGGTTAACGTAAGCACTTTAATGAGCATTACGTAACCAACTTCGGTGCGATATATGTATTTTGATTTGTGATTATAAGATTAGAGTAACAATATTTCAAATTCAAACCAGTCAACTTGCATCCCAACTGCAACTTTCGGTTGGACTGCAGTTGAAATGCGTTCCGATGTGGTATAAAAAAGTGTAATTCTTTTTTACTAGCGTAAGTGGATAAAGCCAACTACACACGTGAACCAGTCAACTTGCATCTGAACTGCAACTTTCGGTTGGACTGCAGTTGAAATCAAAGGTCTTCGCAGTTTGAGACTCTAGATAGACGGACTGCCGTCTGCCTAGAGCTTCAGACTGCGGATACCTTTCGTAACATTACCTTGGAATGTCCATGCTCCTCATTATATCCTCCATGCTTCTCCTCCTCTCCGGAATCGCCTTCTTCTTCGAAAAACTCCACATTTTTCTCGTACTCCTCCTTCTTGTGGATATCGTGACTGCCTTTGGTGCTATGGCCCTTAGAATGCTTGCCCGACTCCTCATACTAAAAACAATTTTGTTAAGTGAGTATAGGCTTGGTTTGAATGAATTGGTTTCGTTATATTACTTGATATAATGCTGTAAATTTTTTGCTTGCAACGATTAGAAGTAGCGTAGTATAAACTTTGTGCAAGTAACTAATTGTCAGCCAGGATCACGTAGAGCATGCGCGAGAGATCCCGTGACGCTGGCTTAGGTATTAGAAGGGGCCCGGGGTGATTTTGGTCGGTGGGAGTCCGACATATCCCCACGCCGTGCCCTCGGCGTAGGTTGAAGTCATTAGCGTTTTAGGACGAAAATCAAAAAATAAACTAATTGTGGCTTAATATCTGTAACATAACTAAGAATAAGTGATTGACTTTATACCACATTGTTAAGGACAAAGTTTTCTTGATGGTTTTTTTTACTCGAATTTGGCAGTATTACCCGATTTTTCTATTTAAATGATTTAAGATACAAGCACATTTTGCATATCAGGATTACATCAAGATCAAGATCATCTTTCAATTTAGGAAAAAGCATGTGATTTCTTGTATTTTAGGTATCTATTATGTAATTGTTTTTCGTCCCTAATAAAGAAATAAATTGGCAGGCGGGGACTAGCCGGCTCAAAGATGGGCGCCTTATTTTACCGATACCATAGACAATAGTAATATTATTCTTACCTTGGCGTGTTTCTTCCCATGCTCCTCATGGTGGTGGGCTCCATAATGTCCGGACTCCTGCTCGTGATTCTTCTCCACTCCTCCGTGGTCGTCATACTTACCCAAATGGTTTTCTTTATCATGGTGTCCTTTAGCCGATTTGGTTTCCTTGTGTACCCCCTAGAAAACAAAAAAAATGTTATTACACTTACATTTAATAACAGCCCTGTTAGAGGAGTGACACTGTAGTTTCTATTTGTATTGCTTAAATATATTGGAATGACACGTGTACCGTATCGTGCTACGAGAATCGTTTGGCACGTGGCTGAAATCGGAACTAATGTCGTCATACATGAAAAACTATCACTTTTGACAGACAGTTGAGTTGATTCTTGTTGTGAATGTGCACACCAACGCTCTCATGTTAATATCATCCACGTGCCAAAAGATCCTTGTAGCTCTATAAGTTCATTGCCTATATTTAAGCATTCACAAACTACGTCATCAATGTCATAATTCTACAGGGCCTGCGCTGTGATGATTAGTTTCTTGTTTATTTTGTAAAAATCAAAATCAAGTTACAAAATGGTACTGATAATTAATTTCTATATATTTATTTCTATACAACAGTTGCAAATTCAAGAATAATAAATTGGCTTCAATTAATTAAGTTGAGTAACATTTAACAGCTACTGCAAAAGTAAAAAAAAGAGAACAAACTATTACCTATTACAAATAATTTAGGATCTAGATTGAGCAATAGTGCAGGCGTTGGGGTGCTGTCTATAATTTATGAATCTTGTCGTTCAATAAGTGTTACACTATAGCCTTATTTGAATAAATACCTTTTGATTTTGAATACGCTGTCTTACAAACATTTATTTCGGTTATATTTATAATAGACATACAGTGCTACAAATAACAATAATAGTTACACAAATAATGTTACAGTGATTGTTGTCTGCGGCTCTCAAATCATGATACAATAATATTATTGAATGTCTATTTGTTTGGACCACTATGTCTATTTAAGATTGTAATTGTAAAGCATTGTTTAGAATTCCCTCTGGCAGGATTCGAACCGGTGATTCTTCGGTCTGAGACCTCGACGGCTTATTATTATTATTAAAAGGCCTGTTGGTCTAGTGGTTAGTGACCCTGACTGCTGAGCCGGAGGTCGTGGGTTCGATTCCCACCCAGGACAAATGCCTGTGTGATGAGCATGATCATTTGTTCTGTGTCTGGTTGTAATTTTTCTATAATATGTATGTATTTAGAAATACATAAGTATGTTTATCAGTTGTCTAGTACTCATAACACAAGTTACTGTCGTATACTTAATTTGAGACTAGATGGCGTTGTGTGAATGTTGAGGAATATTTATTTTATTTATTTAAAGCCTATATCGTCCCACTGCTGGGCAAAGGCCTCCCTCTTATCCTTCCATTCTTCTCTGTCGAGGGTAGTAGTCATCGATAGATTAGTTATCAAAATCATCTTATACAGTTTTTAGTTTCTTTGGCGACTTAAGATTTTCTAGAAACTGTGATTTTTATTTTCATCTGTCTGTCTCTATGTATGATTAGATCTTTAAAGTACATAATGGACTTAATGAAGTTTCTTAATAGATAATGTTTCAAGAGTAAGGTATATATGTATAATACATCAGTATTGCACCCGTGCAAAGTTAGATCGGATTGATAGTTTTGAATAAAATTTTACATCCATGAATTTATTTTGAACCTGTCAAACCTGTTTAAAAGACATGTCTATATTTACCACTACGACCAAAATTTCTTCCGATTAAAAACTCGTTGTATGACCATAATCATCATTCCCTTGCCCAATTATTATTTGGGGTCGGCGCAGCAGGTCTTCTTCTTCCACACGTTCTTATCTGACGTCATCTCGCAAGTAACACCCTTTGCAGCCATATCATCTTTCACACAATCCATCCATCGTTTCTTTGGTTGTACGACTTAGTTCAACAATCTTCTTCCTAATAAATCGAACAAGATTTAGATTGCTCCAATTAGATCTCAATCTTAATCAACCAAAATAATTATTTAAAACATCATTCTCGTAAGTAACTAGTCCTACAGTGAGATGTTTTGTCAAAACATATTTTAGAAATGTCTACAAGTACAATACAAAACGTTAGGACAATAGGGACTTCGTACTCATAACAATTTAGTCCAATGTTTGATAACATTGCTACTGAATGATAGATTAAAGCATTCGTCATAGTTTCGTAATAAACACTTTATAAATAAACTTCTAGTCTTAATACATACTACAAAGATCTAGTCGAAATTGGTACTAACGAAAACCATCACTTTTTAACAGACAGTTGAGTTGATTCTTGTTGCAAATATGCACACTACACACTGTTCCGTGTTTCGGAAGGCACGTAAAAATGTGGGTCCTGCGCCTGATCTCTCTCCGGTCGTGTCGGATTACCGTCCCGTAAAGGAACAGAGAGTACCCCTGTGTTAACACACGCTTGTGCACTATAATATGTCCTGCGTAGCTAGCTGGTGTCGTAGTAACACTGGCCGCCGTGGCCGAAATCGGTTCAGATATAATTATGCACACTAGCCCCGTGTTAATGTCATCCACGTGCCAAAAGATCCTTGTAGCTCTATGTCAAGGAAATTTTACTGTTTTGCAGGCTTAACCGACTTCCACACTTGCGAAGCCACGGGAAAAAGCTAGTATAAGGAAAATTGACAGTCAGTTTGTTTAAGAGATTTTTTGTTTAGAAAACGTTACCTTTAATGGATTTTGAATGGAAACAAAATATGTGGGGAATGCAATCCCGTGTTATCTCTACAATAATAACCAAAGGGCGTTGTGGACTAACATTGAAAATTACTAAAATACGAGTAGGTATCTAGTTACATTGGTTACCTATATATGTATAACTAAATCACCATGTTAATTGACACGCGATATATTATGTTGTTTAGGATATTATATGGCAAATATTCTCGTGACTATGGCCTTTAGTCGTCTGGGTATCACCAGATTTGTAATTTTAATTATGGTATTTTGTTATTGTGTGATTATTGATAATTATTATTATTTGGAAAAGTTTTCTTTTCTCAGCCCTTGACTGGTTTATACCACATATATAAATATTATTATTTTCTCCTTTATTTAAATTTAAACATATTAATTACATTTTTAAATATACATATATAAAAAAAGTGTCCAACCGGCATCGGGAACAGGGTTCAATATGCCGGTGGTCAGGACCCCAGAGAGAGGAACCTCCTCACAATATGCGCCGTGTCAAGAAGTACTGCCTTCTGGATCAAGCCCTTGACCCGCGTACGAGTCACCATAGCGACCAAAATACAGTTGCTATGGTTTTATGTTTTGACATTAATATTAACATGTTATTTGGCTTACGATAATAAGCAATCAAAATACCCGGGACGTGGAATTACGAGCTTCGTATTTATTCACTCCAAGTTCAAATTTCATTTCGACACACACTTTTTGAATTTATTTTTTAATAGTTTTTGAGTATCAATTCAAATCTCAATCAAGCATATTATTATCTACTTTTCTTCTATCGTTTTTGGTAGTAAAAAGTATATTGTAAGAAGCATCTGGCTTTTTTTAACAAAAAATCGTTCTTCAAAATAATTTTATATCGTATCTACTTACTCTTTAAGCTATGACAGTCTCATCCGATTTAGATGAAGCTGTGGATATTTACTGAAATGGCAGAAAACCAACTACTAAAACAAAACAAAAATAGTTTGGACGGTAACTGATATACTATATTCTATTAACTAGCTGTTGACTGCAATTTTGTAGTGTGTTACGCGTGGTTTTGAAGATTTGATAGTACTTATACACTACCACAATTGTGCACCAATTGTAATGGTATAGGGTAGTTGCATAGGTGAAATTGTGTTGATAGGCTATCAATATCTATTTATACTCGCGTACAAGTATGCCCCGCGTTATATGCGCGTAACATTAACCTTCTTCAGGCTCAATTGGCTCAGCTCAAACTACCAAAATTAGAAACTTGAAACATTGATAACCATATAGGTAAACACTAAGAAGCGATTTTTGAAAATTCGTCCGTCAGGGGGTAGAAAGAAATCGAAATAGAAGATCGGTGCTCGGAATAATCTGCTGCACCGGCTTATATATCCACTAAATAAGGAGTGGCACCTAATGTTCTCCGCACCGCAGCGCAAAGCGCTCAACGCAACGTGAAACGGGAACGGAGATGCACTCCGGCGGTTTTAGCCAGTAAGAGTCCGGCACACTTCTTCGCCATCGCCCATTTTCAAGTCTTTCAATCCGAATGGTCAAATAAGTGCAAGATAGTGACCACAGCAAAAATATATTATTATTACGACCTTTCATCATGCGAATGTTGTATTTACCTATAAAACTAGCAGTGTTACCAGTCAAATATGTTTGTAAGACTAGAAGTTATGAGTAGAAAGTTAAGAAATAATTTTGGAACAGAACTGGATTAAGGAGCTTGCATTATACATTATTAAGCTACACATCTTTAATACCACGCAGACAAAGTCGCGGGCAACACCTAGTTTTATAATAAAGTGACAATTTTTTCCCCCTTGCCTATAGTGTCCCACTACTGGGCAAAGGGCTCCCTAAGTTCTTCCACGATTCTCTATGTTGATAATTTTATTAGTGTGATTTTTGTTACCTTTTCACGGTCCCAACATTAATAAAGTTTAGTATAGGCATGGCTAACTGAATGAACACAATTTTAATTCACAAGTAAAATTGCGAAAGCGCAGCTAGTACTAGGTAATAAAAACTGTTTCATATTGAAATTTTTTATTTTTTTTCCTAATTTGGCTGTAAATCCTATAGTACCGTTATGAATACAGTACACAATATATTATTAACTTAGTTAAATCACAGTTAAACATCTCATTAATAAGCTACGAATATCTACCTATCTGATATTATTTAATAGACAACCAGTCTAACTTGATACCTCTGATGTTTGCAAGTATTTTTTTCTCATAAACAATTGTAACTAATACATGTTTTCGAGTATTTTACTGTAAATATAAATAACTCGGCACTGTTTTTAAGCAATATTTTTTATTAATATTCCAGGCTATAGATGTCCCACAGCTGGGCACACGCCTATTCCCACGTAGTTAAGGTTTGAACATTAACCACCACGCTAGCTCACTGCGGATTGGCTATTTCAGATTCAAATATTTGAAATTCAGGTTTCCTCACGATGTTTTTAATCACCGTCTTTGGATGATTAAAAAAGATTAAAATTGATTGAATTGATTAAAAAAGTTTTGTTAAGTCATTTCTTTACAATGTACAGCAAACTACTAGACTAACATTTTTTTTAAATACGATTCTAATAAATTTTAACTGCTTCTACATAGATCCTTTTTTTTCAGACCCACTTTGGCATCAACTTAAACTAAGTATTCTCAAACACTGCTATTCTAAACGTGTTCCGCCGACCCCAAGTAAAATGGGATAAGAGCATTAAGATGATGATGACTGCTATTCTTAGCGTTTGACTAACCAAAACAATAACTTCATGAAACAACTTCAGAGGGATCAAGTTACACTGGTCATTCGTTAAGAACGCTGTTAGAATATTACCATTATACACATGACTTACGTCGACAAAAATATAGTACCAGGGTTTAGCTTTCATCACTTTCCAGATTGACTTAGGTAATTGCTCTTTCTTCTCATTCTTCAGCTAATCAAAAAATATCATGCAATCACTAATATGTATTATGTTTATTTTTTGGTACTCATCTCAATACTCAATACTTTTATTGCACTTCATATTACGCTTAATAAAAAAAGATGTTACATATAATACAGGTGACTTCGAAGGCGTGGGCAATATTTAAAACTAAGACACTATTAATGACACTAATTGCGATACTACTTTTACTTTTACGCAAAAAAAAAAGTAAGTAGTATCTCTAGGTTCGACGATGCGACGGCCACGTTTAAATATTTTGATACTTTAGATCATTGGCATTATCTGATAAGTTTTGTTTTTTTTTTCAATAGTAATTTATTACGGTAGTATGTTACTTATTATTTAAGTATACATTACATTTTTAATAACTAGGTAACTACCTACGTTATTATTATTTCTTTTAAGTAAAAATAGCCCTAACGCAATTAGTATCATTAATAGTGTCTTAGTTTAAAATATTGCCCACGACTTCGAAGTCACCCTGTATAGTATGTATAATATGGACCCTGTAGGGCACGAAAACGTAGAAGAGAGGAGGATGCTAATTTCTCACTCAAATGCCCTAAATTTAGCTAGAAGGCACAAGTTTTTTTTGCCAAATGAAACTTGCTAATACGTTGTTTTTTTGTTTGAATTATTTTTATAATCTGGTATGGGCATGATAGGTTAACAGATATTTTCATCGCAACTAGGATTTACTTATAAAGGGTATAAATTCTTCTTCTTCACGTATGGTTGATGTGATTACGACCTGGTGTCACCCTTGAAAAATTCTCAGGTATGCTGGTTACCTCACAATGTTTTTTATACCGTTTTTAACAAAAGCGCAATGACATTGGTGCAAGCCGGGATTTGAACCTACGACCTTCAATTTGGCAGTCTAACTGTCACATTAGGCTATAACTGCACCAAAAACAGCACTTTGTAGTGACTACAAAAACAGCCACAGCGTAAAAAAATAATCAAAACTATCGTCGGAAAAACATTTTTATCCCTCCTTCAATCAATTGATAACTATCCTTATTGACTTAAGCTAAGAGTATAGTTTTAAGTAACATGTCTTTTACCTCATAAGCCTTTTTCCCTTCTTCGCTGTGTGATTCTTCATGCTCCGAGTAGTGTTCTTTTCCGCCACCTGAGAAAGCAACAATATTTTAGTCTTAATATATCCTTCTAATAACACAATTCCTAACGCAATTAGTATCATTAATAGTGTATTAGTTTAAAATATTGCCCACGACTTCGAAGTCACCCTGTATATGCCTAAATGTATGGGCATGAATACATATGGATGTTTGTTACTTTTTCACGCTTAAACAGCTAAACCGATTTTGATAAAATTAGAGATAGAGACAGCTGACACCCTGTATTACCCATAGGTACTAAAGCAACAATGACATATGAACACAGCCTACTTTTTAACCGACTGTAAAAAAGACGGCTCATGTTTTTCAGCTATAACCGACGCGCAACGTTCATGTGGGCTAAGTCGTGGAAAAAAGCTAGTTAATAAAGTAATTCAGAATCAAAGTGCATAATTATATCATCGTAAGTAGAATAGAACATAGGAATACCGACATTTTTTTACCGTCGTTTAGTTCAACGAATATTATTGGATATTTTTTTTGTCCCGCAAGTACCAATTGACTAAAGTACAGTGAATGGAACTTACGCGTAACGTCACTTTTATGTATAGATTTTGTTGAGTCGTTACGCCACAAACCTCTGTAAGCTTTAAAGCAGCATATCTTTGTCAATTTTTATTGTTCAGACAGTAAAAATACGTGTGTAATGAAGCTGTGATAGCTTAGTGGCAAGACCGCAGGACTGCTAAGTCAGAGGTCTTGAGTTCGATCCCCACGGCGCGCACCGACTTTTCGAATGTTGTGTGCGTTTAAGAAATAAATATTACAGCTTCCGTGTTTCGGGAGGCACGTAAAAATGTGGGTCCTGCGCCTGATCTCTCTCCGGTCGTGTCGGATTACCGTCCCATCGGGCTATGAGAGTAAAAGGAATAGAGAGTGCACCTGTGTTTGCGCACACGCTTGTGTACTATAACATGTCCTGCGGCTGGTGTCATAGTAACACTGGCCGCCGTGACCGAAATCGGTCAGGACCGCTATTATTAAGTGTGTAATATTTTTTAATTAATTAATTATCAGACAGACTAACCAGATTATTTCTTTTCGTACCCAGTCATCATCCTTATTGCAGAATCTAGTTTGATAGAGTTCTCGATTAGGTTTTTCACATTTTCAGATGACGTCATGAACACTGTATCAGTTTGAAAATGTTTAACCAATCAGTCTAGATTATTTGACTACACTACCGAACAAATAAATGTCCACCTTGTATTTCTATTCATATGAACTGTATATTATAGGTATTGTATTGTATTGTAATATATAAGTATGTTTATCAGCTGTCTGATTACCATAATACAAGCTCTGCTTAGCTTGGGATCAGATGGCCGTGTGTGGATATTGTCCCAAGATGTTTATTTATTTATTGATTGTGTTTGTTACATTGGGTCTTTGACTAAACATTAAACAAATCTAACTAATCCGTCAGACAGAATATAATCAAGAATTATCAAATTAATAACGAGATAAATTGCATCAAAGATAGTGAATCGTATGGAAGTGAGGGCTAGTAACTTCACTTCATCATCATTCCCCTGCCCTTATCACAATTATTATTATTTGGGGTCGGTGCAGCATGTCTTCTTCTTCCACGCGTTCCTATCTGACGTCATCTTGCATGTCACACTCAGTAAAAAATGTATTGTGTGTACTTAAAGTGATACAGTCACACGAATATAATTTAATCTTTCTGGTGGATGGTCGTATGCCCTAATGTTAGTATAATAAAAAAAAAACCTAATGGAATAGGTAATAAATTTAAAATTATGTTTCTGTAACAAGGAAAAGAACTGACACGATCCTTTATTCAATAACATTTAACTCTTTTTACTTATTACACAAACTACATAAGTTACTAACTGTTACCCGCGACTTCGTACGCGTTTCCTTGCAAAACCAAAAATGGGATGAAAAATAGATGGCCGACTCTCAGACCAAGAAAGACACCAAATTTCATAAAACTCTTTTCGGAGGAGTATGGTAACTTACATTGTGACACGAGAACTTTAGGAACTCTAAGAATATCATATTTCACTCCCTTTTTGGAAGTCAACAAAATAATGCTGCCTCAATTAAAGTGAACGAAAGTGTAGATAAAAAAATGGCCTCTTTTTATTTAAGGGGCGGCTTTTACGGGCTTTTTATGAACTATATCACTGGAAATTCTCCACTAAGTAACGCACAAAGTAGTATATTTTGTGTTATCTAAGAGAAGCTGGGTTACTTTAAATAACGTTTTTGGTCGTTGAACTTAAACTTTCAAGAAGACAATAGGTAGGTACTACTACTTAGGTAGTATAATATTCATTTGTTTTTTCGAAAAATATGCTGTTGATAATTAAGTAGTCATCTTCCTTTAAGGTTATTTAAAAAAAATCGTTCGTTATTTAAAAAAGCGGAATCTTCGAAAATTCGATGCGCGTTAGGAGATCAAACTTAAGATCTTTGACTTGGCAGTCCGGTGATTTTGGCACTAGGCTATCACAGACTATTAAAATATGGGCTTAGTCTATATAAACATACAAATATCTATAACTGTGTCAAAACTTTTCTATCCCTGACGAAAAAAAAATCTAATGTTACCCCGAACATTTATGTTGGAAACTGTTAAAGATTTTTCTCGTATTTTCTCAACATTTTACACATGACAGTCGAATTAAACGGTGTCATCGTGTTGAGCGGACACAATTTATTGCAATGTGAACACGAGACAACTAGAAAATGTCTTGAAATACCTATCTTGCAACCTATAGTTAAGCGTAGGTAATAACTACAGTAAACGAATTTAACGAAATAAGTAGGTATATCATATTTTTATTTTTGAAAAAGCTGCAATTAATATTTTTGTAGAAACTTGTAGCTGTGGCCCGCCACATCATAAGCGTTAATATTACTCTCGAGAAAATATTGTGTCCAAAAAAAAATGACATTGGCCGACTGACAAGCCAACCCGATATGCTCACAAAATTGCAAAAAACTAGTCGAGCCATTCGTAACTAACATGATGACATATTATAAAACAAAGTCACTCCTCGCTGTCTGTCTTACAGAATAATAATAATATCAATGATTGGATATAATAATATTTTATATGTATGTATCTATCTGTCTGTCTGAAGCCAATCAAAATCAGTAGCGTCCCTTGATGAACGCAGTCAAATCGCTCCAAAATGAACTGTTGATTCAAAGTACACATAATCATGATTGCTAATCTACTTTAAAGATAATAAGTATAATCAGGACTTTCCAAGCAGATTCTTGTTAACGTTAAAGTTTATGTAATATTTTTAAATTGAATAGATTTTTAATACTCTGATAATAACTACGTTTACTAAAGAATGAATTTCAATATATTTGTACTTACATAAAGTTTAAATTAATTTCAAAGATAACTTCAAATTACAATTTGCATAATTATTTCTTTTGAATACTTTTTTTCATACATATAACTACGTTCATTATTTTTAGTGAATTTATAGTGTCCCACTGATGGACAAAGGTCTCCACAAAATCCTCCCACGAATATAAATTTTTTATATTTAGTTTACTTAAAAACACCTTTAAAGCATCCGCCATTGAAAATAATCCATAAAAAGTAAATAAACAAAAAATTCTAAAAATATCTTTAAAATTAGAACTTCCTCTCTTTAAAGTTGGTCAATAAAATGTACGTTAGAAAAGAAATAAAAATAAAACGTTGTACTGAACAGTCAGGCGCGGGGCGGTGTGACGGTGACTCAGACGCAATTCAATTGCACTGACGCGACCGCAAAACGATTATCAGCTATAAAATAATATACAGAAGGTTAATATCCTATTTTAAGCCACACAACTCTATTCATCATCATCTTTCTGCCCTTATCCTATTTTTCTTGGGGTCGATGCAACACGTTTTTTTTTTCTTCCTTTCTATCAGACGTAACAGTATCATTTACTTCTTTTTCATTCATATCATTCCTTATACAATTCAGCCACCTCTTTTCAAATTCTTATCCTAGTTGGTAGGGAATCGAATCCACAACACGTCGCATACAGTTGTAATTGGTGTGGTCACATATACCACTCGGCTATCCGTGCCGTCTATCTGTGTGATTAGATTGTTCTAAATAGTACTTCTTTAATTTCCCTGTATAGGTACTATACGTTTAATGCCGCCTTTTAGCATTGCCAAGTTTTATCTCAAATTGAATATTACTAACTTGTAGTCCACGATACTGGTAATGTGACATTGATATCGCCTGTGTGAAATAAGTGTGAGATTCAAACTGGGTGACTTTTTTACCGTCTTAAGGCCTTTCCTCTATTAACCTATCTCGCACAATTTTCTTCAAGACTGTTAAAAGTAGCCGAAAGGAACCGAATATAGTGACACTTATATTTTTCACTGGTCACTCGTGGCTCTTGAGAGAGACAAGTGGAAGAAGAGTAGGGAGGCCTTCGCCCATCAGTGGGATATCGCTGGCTAGTAATAATAATAATAATTATTTTTCCAAGACCTACCACAACCACTTAAGATTATTGCAGATGTGAAAGCAAGATAGCGTACTACACGGCGTAAAGCGGCGTCGCTTTTTCGCAACCCCTCTGAAGCTCTTAGGAAAAATTACTAGGTACAATTATTCTTTTTATTTTTACTTTGCACAGTATCCGAATAACCAAAAAAATTCAATTGTTTTCAATTTATGCTCGGAACAAATCTTGTTTTAAGACTGCATTCTTAACGTTTTCAAAGGTTGTTGAACTAATTGAAATGCTTTTATTTTTCTGTTGAGTGACATCAGTGGCATTAAAGTCTATTTTTAACCTACTACTACTAAAAAGGAGGAGGTTCTCAATTTGTTTCACAAACTACTGACTCACCGAAATATAAAACTGATCGAATAATATGGTCTAGGTCTAGGTCATCGCCCCAAAGTGGGATAAGAATTTGTGCGATCCACAAAGGCTTGTTCTGGGTCTGGGTGTCTTTGTACATATGAATTGAATATCTGTAAAACCCCCCGCGATACACGGATTAAGTTTCTTAGTGCGAGAATCGTTTAAAAATAGCAGCCAAAAATGGATCACGACGGCATAATTTCATGAACTTTGGACAATTTTCCGTAAAAACGTAGGCAAAACCATACGCATAAACTAGTCTTCTAACACTATTACCTCTGTTCCCGTTTACGCAATAATCTCACGCTGTAAATATTAACTTTCACCATAGAACTGCTATGGTTAGTAAAACCATAACGGCACCATAAGCCACCGCTTCAAATATCATTACTTTAATTGATTTTACAATAATTATACTTTCTAAACACTTTCGTTTTCTTTTAGATTGTTAAATGATTGTTGATTTTATGTTGTTTTGAATAAAGGTATTATTTGGTTTAATCTATTTAAAATGTATAGTTTTTTTTTTTCAAAAACGTCCTGTCAAGAGCGAGCTCTTTTTCCGCATGTAGGCTCCAGTGTCCCATTGTGTGAGACTTGGATATTTTATATAAACTCGACCTTGATACCTTCACGCGATTATGAGAAAACAGGTCTTGATAGACAGAAGGCCTGATAGCAAAATGATCGTAAGAGGGATTCGTTTTTCCTCTCGAGGTATGGAGCCCTAAAAATAACCAAAATTTGAATTACCTATACATTCTTCCCGTGGCGAGGCATGGCCTGATAAAACCATAAAAGGATTCATAAAAATCTGTAGTTTTTCATTCGCTTCTAAATTAGGACATACAAAAAAAACGTACGTTTTAGCATAATAAAATTACCTAGTATCTCTAGATGTAGGTGAATGATCGAATTAAGAACCTACTCCTCTTTAAAATACTTTTACTAAACCAATCTGTTTTTTTTACATTACATTTTACAAGCGAACCTTTCACTATATCAACAGAAACCAAAATAACTAAGCCACTTACACACCCGGAATTAAACCAAATACCAAATTGCATTACAACAAACACGATATCTTTGAACAATTTCTTTTAATTTGCGGTACAGAAATCAATTTGTTTTGTCATTTGATAGCAGAGGTATTGTGGTTGCTTAGTTTGCGTGACCGCTAGTAACCGGAGTCTGTCTAGCAACCAACTTGTGTAAGATAACCTAATGTAAGTCTTGACTGGGTGTTTAGAAATTATTTATTTAAATCTATTTGAAAGTAGGAAGTGTATTGGTGTTTGTGAATGACATAAGGAGGTTCTATTACTGTATTTTGAAGTAACGTTATTGTAGATGTGGAAGAAAGACGGCGCGATATGGAGTAGAGTTGTATCTCGCTTCCACAGATGTGAAAAACTTAGTTTAAAACTATGTTGGTCTGTCCATAGATAGTTATATATACCTATTTATATAGATGATCTTGATTCTATTTTTGTTTTTTTGGCTCGTGAATTTGTTATTGTCAATCATGATGGATTTTTTTCTAGTTTTACTTAAATGGGCAGAATATCAAGCTTCCGTCGCATATGATTAATAACAAATTCGTAAGTGAAAATATTATGATAAATTCTTCTCAAATGGATTGAATGGTTGTAATGGAATGTGGAGTAGGATCTTGGCATCTTTTTTGTGTAATGCGGTAAACTGTAATGTCTAGAGAAAAGGTGAAGTACGATCATTTGTTTACTAGAAACGGTGTGCACTTGGAGCGGCCTACGTCCAGTGGATTGCGATAAGCTCATGATGATGATAAGCTGCCCCGCGTTGTTAGATAGATAATCTCTTTCAATTCACGGGATAACTTCTAGGGAAGAAACCCGGTCCATTTTAAAGGCTTACACGGGGACACAGGTCCAACATGCAGAGGCCTTGTTGAGAACTTTAATCTTAAGTGATGGGGCAACTATAAAAAAAACCATCTACTACTTATTATTATAAAAGAAAAACCGTCTTAGTAACGTAGTATCGATTCTAAGTCTTCAAATATCAAAAGTAGAAAAATGTAACCTTTAATATTACATAAATAAACATGAAATTGCAAATCAAATCTGCCTACAGTCACGTCCCTGACTGCGAAACCAGTTACAGAAATATAACTTTAAATATTAAAAATATAATATTTTAGAAAGTTTGTTTGCAAAGGATCGGGCCGAAAACAGTATTTATATCATCAAAGGGAAATTGGGTAAGAAATTTATATTGAATCCAAATAACTCCTTAATTTGTATACTAGATATTTTTCCTTATTTTTTTCGAGAAGTTTATTGACATTCCGTACAATATTCAATCACAGTTCTTCAAAATTAAACTCTAAATATTCATTTTCACGGGCCTGTTGGTCTAGTGGTTAGTGGCCCGGACTGCTATACCGGAGGTCGTTGGTTCGATTCCTACTCAGGACAAATGCTTGTGTGATTAACACGATTTTTTCTGTGTCTATAATACGCATATATTTAAAATACATGAGTATGTTTATCAGATCTCTAATACTCATAACAAGTTACTCTCGTATACTTAATTTGAGACTAGATGGCGTTGTGGGAATGTTGACCGAGTTTAACTACTGTATGTATTAATATTGTGCTCTTGTTGACTAAACTTGAACCGCCGGGCAATGACCCCCTTTTGGTCGGTTCGTGGCCTTTTTTGTTGGAAATCATCAAATGACACCCCCCCCCCCCCCCTAATGGCAGACTTTTACTGACTAAAACCCACTATGTTCCTCCTGGAGCCCTTTGGGTGCCGGGTCGCAGTAACTCCCACGAACATCCCGCAGCCCCGGCAGGGTGGGTTTGTGGCCTTGCGTTGCAATGCATCACAGAACAGATCACACGGCGCCGCTTCTATCCCAAAACGGCAACAGTCTTTCTTAAAGAATCGTAAGCTGCCTGGCCATAGTATTACAGTTAAACCAAACACGAAACATTAATAGTAAATTCGTTCTGCTAAGCTGTATTTCTATGGGAATAACGCAACAAGTGCAAAGAGGTTACGTTACGACAGACTATTTATTTCGAACGTGATGTTTGTAATTCGGAAGCCTAACTAATCCGATTGCAGTGAAAAGCGTTAACTATTTTTATGGGAAGTTATTTATTAAGAAAAAATAAGGTCCTTCGTAGATGCATATCATTTCTAGATTAAAGTTCTAAACAAAGCCTCCGCATGTTAGACTTATGTCCCTGTGTAAGTCTTTAAAAAGGATTAGGTTTCTTCACTTGAGTAACACCGTGAGAGAGATACAAATAGATTAATAATTGAGAACCTCCTCCTCCTCCTTGAAGTCGGTTAAATATCCGGCCATGTGCGAGTCTGACGCGACAGTAAGGGTTCCGTAAGAATAAGCAAAACATAAACTAATCTGCATACTTTTTTTTATAACTAAAAAACATAAAAATTTCATGTGAATATTCAAAATGGGTAAGGGAATCAAAACCATTAGGGTTCTTCCCGTGAACTCAGAATCTTGAAATTTAGTACGAAGCAACGTCTCATACCACCATAAATTTTGAGGTAGTTATGAAAGAAAAAAAAATTCTGTACTCAATCTTTACATTGTCATTAAAAAAAAAAATAGCAGATCTATTTATCTTTAGCATATTTGTACAGCATCGTCAGCGTCAGCGTCGCTATTCAGGCGAATTTTTTCATGGCAGTCTAGTTAGTCTACATTTCAGTACATTTAATAGATACTTATTTACATAACAGCATATTACTAAATCGCCTTATTGTTATCATTATTCGCAACGCTTCCAAAACACACAATAAGCATTATTGTAAAACTAAAATGTATTGAAATCGAAAGTAAATAGAACCGTCTTGATTTAAAAGTGAATTAACTGTTGAAAGAGTGTGAAATTACGATTGGTTACAATTATCAGACTTTCTTTGGTACGAACGTTATAGTTTTTGCTTTATTATTAATGTTAATATAGTTAAAACGGAAATAGGGATGACGACAGGCGTACATAAAGTAAAAATGTAATTATTCTGTCAGATAGATAAAAAAAATATATATCTAACGAACGAATCCAAAAAAACGTAATTCAGGCAAGTTTCTAATTAGAAAATCATGTTTTAATACTTTAGATATGCAGAAATTAATCTAAACATAGGAAGTGTAATTTGAATTATATGCCATTTATTATTCGTAATCAACCTCTATGCAAATAAAGTATTAAAATTATAAAATAAAGTTTTAGAATGCTCAATTTTAGGCTTACAGCACCTACTTTATGTAACTTAGTTATTAAATATAATAACGAGGTTTCGCTCAGTATTTTCAGAATGACCTAAAAAACGTATTGTTACATAAAGTAGCTAGTTATGTTTTTAACAAAAAAACCTTATTGCAAACTGCTGGTGAATCAGCGGTATTAAAAAAACAACACTTTAAAATTACGTTCTCAATTCATGTAAATTTTCTGATACTCACCAAATGCTTACTTATAATATTAAAATTTGATTAAGCAGAAGTCATAATTTAAAGCAGTAAAATGTTTGTTTTAAACGTAACTCAGCTTACACTAAGATTAAAATTAAAGAAGAACTAAGTTTTAGAGTAAAAAAAAATCCGCCCGCATTCATGCGTAGTGACACGCATAAGTACGCATTCTTTGATCGCGACGAATCTAACAGTTCGATCTGCTACAAAATGAAATGACCCTAAACGTTTGTTGGAGAATACTCGTCTACAGGAAAAAGGTGAACGACCCCGAGGAAAGGGTACAGACAGGTAAACACAAAGCATAAAAGGCTATTTCCGATGGCATCGGATATTATTTCTACGATCTTTTGTTATACTTTAAAATATTTTGTTTTTTTTTTAAATCACGTGCGTAGATTTTTAGCTTGATTGTGCATGAACAACAAAGATAAAACAAGGAATGGATAAATTTGAACTATCGGTCAACGACCTCAGTAGCTTGGTTAAGAGAGTTTAGCCGTAGATGCCAGTTTATGTCTTTGTCATGTCTTTATTTTTGGTAAGGCGGGTAGTGTCAGTTTCTTACTGACTAAACCTGAACCGCCATACAGTGTCTCCCGTTTTTGGTTGGTGCGTGGCAAAGCGTTGCAATTCATCTCGCACCAAGTCAAGTCCTGCCTGATGAGGCCTAAGAATCTATTACCACGGCTTAAAGGAAAATTGGTGCGTTGTGGAAACGTGACAGAGCACTACGTTGCATAGAGCGGCATCTCTCTTCCACAATGAGAAAAATGGTGGTAGGGCTCCTGGATTTCATACTTTAGGTTTTACAGTCAATATTTCCCGTCATTAATTTAACGATAACTTTTTTCATCCAGAAATAAGGTTTAAACCTCAACCTGGTATTGAAACATTTTCACGTTAAAATTCTCTTCGAAATAACGAGTTTATTTTGATCAAAGGTGCAATAAACCGGTCCAATGGGCAGTAAACACTGCACAGTGCTTCAAATTATTCGCTTATTGGAAACAAAAAATATAAGAGAACAACAATTAGGCTTAGTAAGATCTCTTTGTTTTGACAAAATTGAGTTAGTCACGGTTTTGTTTTTGAAATCATAGTTTTTTTAGATAAAAAGTCTGGTATTAAAATATTATAGCTCTCTAAAGAAAACCATACTTTGTACATGTGATAAAACATGACACTTATCTCGTTAGGATAGCAACTGGAGAGCGTCTTTGTTTTAAACTATAAAGTGATTTATCTAGAGGTGATGATGATAGATGATGCAGAGCAGTAACTAAATGGTGGATGAATTTCGATGGAGAAATCCCGGAAGACTGAGGATAAGATGGGCGGTTGAAATATACAGCGAAGGCTTAATAATCGACCTTATTACTACGGAAACGGAACCCTAAAAAGCATTATAACCTCCTCCTTTTTGAAGTCGTTTAATAACATAGCAGGAATAGGATGGATCAAAGGGAGCTAAGGGCAAGGCACAGAGGTTAATAGTAAAAGCTAAGGGAGGCCTATGCCCAACAGTGGGTGATTTAGCGATGATGATGATTTTGACTTGGTTACGCTAATTATTCATCAAGCCTATGATTACTTCAATGTCAGATTATTAAGCAAATTTAATTCAGATTTACAAAAAAAATATAGTTAATTAGATCAAAGTGATTCGACATGGCAATGTCAAAAAATCAAACATAACTTTGCTAAATTTGCAATATTAAAAAGGTGACGAAAATTGTACTGTCAGCCGCTCGAAAATGGTAACAATGAGTGTAGAAAATGAATCTTATGTCTTTGTAATAGAGACGAATTGGTTGATTAAGTTTGAGGAATATTATGCGGTTGACTGTACAATGCTTCGTGTTATTAGGTGATTATTTTAGACTCAATTTACGAAATTTCGTACGCTTGTTTAGTTGTAAAAGTGTGATGATAGAACTTTCGATATTTTTTTGTGGTTTATGTAAATTTTTACTGCGCTTTAGTTTAGTGATATAGTTACAATGCGATCGTTATGAGCCAACTTATAGACGAAGGTTTCTATTTCAGTATATCTAATTAAACTTTGAATGTAGCTATCGGTACATCGTATAAAACAAAGTGGCTTCCTTCTGTCTGTCTCTATGTAAGCTTAGATCTTTAAAACGACGCAATGGATTTATCAATATTACACCCGTGTGAGGCTGGGTGGGTCACTAGTCTAAATTACAATTATTAACTATTAGAAACTTATATTTTTTTATAAATATTGACTTTCAGTTTCATTGTATTTTCCTAGAACTCAATGTTTTTCTGCTTAATTGACCAATTTAATACTGTTAGTGTCCCACTGCAAGGCAATGGCCTCTCTTCCCCCCTTCCACCTATCCCGATCTATGACAATACTTAAATAAAACTACAATAATGAAAAGAATGAAATAAATAGAAATTACTTACAAATATCAAAGAATAATAGAAAAAGATCAAAGTTTTTTCCCGTCTATTATTCCTTTTTATATTTCACGCACCCAATTACACAAATCAAAGATTTGTCAAAGACTAAGCAAGATCAATCGCTCATACTAAATATGTCTATCAGACTTCTTTCGTTGATAAATAAAATAAGAACATTATTAGCGAAAAAACATCACTTTTTCTACAAGAAATGAGTATGACTATCAAAATATCGGACCCATCTCTAAAACGAAATCCTTGTCTAACAAATTAGAGTATTTGTAACTATTACTCGACAGACGTTGAAAAGTAAACCTTGCACTTAAAGACATAAGGTCCAAATTTCAATGTCAACTTGAATCTAAGAGTTTTTTTTCTTTATTAAGTAAGGAGCTTTTTTATACATAGGAATAAGTTTTCTGCAAGGTGAAATGTATCACTTTTTCTCGATGTAAATTGGATGTACAGAAATGTAGGAAATATTTTTACGTTTTTTCCAACGCGGTAGTAATGTTACCCACTATGTGGAGTGCAGTTTAATATTTTATACTTGAATTAAGTTTTTCGTCACACTTTTACGTACCTACTTGCATAATCGGTTAATTTCAGAGCCGGTTTTTTGACATATTTGTTTCGGATATAAACGTACTCATTTGCAATAGGTACGTTGGATGAAACAAAGTCACTTTCCGACGTCTCTCTGTCCCTATGTTTGCCTAGATTTTTAAAACTACGTAATGGATTTTGATGCGGCTTCTTTTCGAAATAGAATATATCAAGCCGAAGATAGAAAGATTACAATATTTTTTTTACGACTGAAATGACTATTACTATAACAGATTAACCAATTACGTATCCTATTAATTGATTTAATTAAAAAAGAGCTGATTTTGTCGTATTAATTTTAAGACAATGTCAATTTGGAATTTGTATGTTTATTCCCTTTCAAGCTAAAACAACTGAACGGGTTTTATTGAAATCTAGCAGTTTACAACTTGGATTACTTGCAGGATGGTTTTATCTGGCTATACGTTCTAAAGGATCAGTGTTTCCAGTTTACACGGACAATGTCGGTGGGAAAAACTAACTATCCTACAATATTATTTCCTGCTAATATTATAAAGATATAGCATGTGACTACGTCTGTATATTTATTACTTGTTTGCGCTTAAACGCTTGATAGATTTTAATGAAATTTAGATTTTTTTCTTGTACTTTGCTTTAGTAGTTACTTTCCTGACTTTTTATACTTTGCGTACTTATGTTTTTTGTTTATCAACTGAACTAATTGTGAAAACTTTTTTGAAATGGTTATCAATGCTTGTACCCTTTGAAATTATCTCTTTTTTAGCTGTAAGTTTTCTGAAAACAATTGACTTCAAATCGACCAAAGCCGCGGGAAAAATACTAGTAGATAAATAAACGTAAACTTAGGCTGGTAATTGTTTATATAAATATCTGTACGAGGGAAAACAACGTAAGGTAATTCCATGTTATGTATCTAGAGTAGTGTGAGAAACATAACCTGAAACACATTACTAATGTTATTCGAGTATGATTTGGTAAAACTATTTTATATTATGACAGAGGTCTTTGCCAAAAACCGGTAGAAAAAACTTAATTTGATCTTTTTTTTTTTTGTAAAACGAGGGAATCCTCTTTGACTCTTAGTGACTAAACGTAAACCGTATTTTTTTAATATAAGACATTTTCCATAATTTGGTTCTCTGTAAAAGACTAGGTTAAGAGTTCTTAGTATACACACGTTAAATGAAATAATGTCTTTAATAGCTTGCGATCTTTCCTTAGTTAGGTAACTTTGCACAGGTAGCTTTGTGGTTTAGGGTCGGGTTGAAAATATCGTTCCTTAGGCCTTATCCTTATTTATTTGCATACCCCCGGTGTCTACACCCCGAATCTTTGATAAAGATAAAGATTTTTTAAGTATTTTCTGTGAACAGTTTACAGTATCGTTTTATGCCAAAATTTCCACGTCAAGTAATCAAAGAAAGCAATAAATAATAATAAAATTAGCAGAAAGTCTAACTCAGTAGTATACAAAAATGTATGGACCTGTATCAGACGAATCAGAAAGCAATGTCATTTCCAGACGTTAGTTTGATATCTGTAATCATTGAAGCGCTTTACTTCAATCAATACACGGCCTAGTAACTGTTTTAGTGTCAGAAAATTCTCCAGCATACATAAGGCATGGTGCCATCTTAAAGAATGGCCTGACATAATACGCTTCTATTAATCAAACAAACAATGACATTAATTGATTGTCTACTGGTCGACTGATCGCGTCACCTGCTGTGGCCCACGTGCGAGTGTTTTATCAACGTTCGTTTTAACAGTAGTCTGTTTTGATTATATAGGCATAAGTACAGATGGCTTCAAAAATATAGGTATCTGGAACATATGCAATAGGTTTTGTTTCGTCTCTATCAACGTAAGCTACCACTGTCTTCTAAATGTAATTTATATGATTAAATTGATGCAAAGGAGTATGCAAAAAATTGTATGGGCGCTGTCCCAAGAACCAACAGACTTGGGACTAGTTTTAATATAATTATGAAGTCCCATAAAAACATAAATATCAATTTTTTTTCCCTAAAGATGTGGGGTTATTGAAAAAAAAATAAAAACATTTTACTTAAATGGGGTGTTAATTTTTTTTTAAATAACCACATTTTAGTTATTAATTACAACACATAATGGTTCAGCTGAACATTTTAGTCATCAATAGCAAAAATATTCAAGTGTATTATGTAATTATGTATATTTTTGATAAAAAAACAACATTTTAGGTTAGTATTTTTAAACATTTCTTTGTTGTTGTTAATTTACTATCAAAGGGCCCAATAAACAAGCAGAGGTCAGCAATAGCTGCAAACAAGCCGATATTGCACAGATAAACAACGTGAACACAGCGGAACGTACAGGACACGACTGAGGTGCGCGCGCGCATGTTAGCATGGCAAGGGGCGAGGGTAAAGTGAGATTAGACCGTTATTTTACCTATGCGTCTCACGGCTGTTCTCTATCAATAGCTTTTTTATAGTTAAATAGTGTGCCTAAATTTTTTTGTACTGAAAAAAGTGAACAAGAATTGTTTTTTGCACGTTAACCCCATGACTTACGATGATGTCGTCATAATAAAAAATGATCATGATACCATGATGTATTAAATGAGATACGTTTGAAATCTGTTGGTGGGTTGGGACGATTTTTTGCGTAGTCATTTAAATAAACATTGTTGTATTTCTTGCTTTAAACCATATCTCTATTATGTGTTAATAAATTATTCAAATTTACTCACCCTTTTCCCTGTGATAGTCTTCATCCTTCTTTGCTTCTTTTTGATCCGACGATGCTGGTACAGCATCAGTGACTCCCTCGGTGGCTAAAGAGGCATCAGCAGAAGGCCCAGTCTCAGCCGTCGTATCAACTACTATAGTATCAGATCCAGTCGTATCAGTCACTGGGACTGTGTACTTGGGTTTCTTATCACCGTTAGTAGTATCTCCAGATTCAGTTTCTGTTGTGAGTTTGCTCTTTCGCTTTTTATTGCCTTTCCTCTTTTTAGGGAAGAATAAGGTAGGTTCTCCTTCTTTGCCTTCTTCCTCTGGGACTAGAGATATCCTTTCAGCGTCATCAAGTATTGAGGGTGTCGATGTGTATTTTGCTGAAAATTTGTCTTCTCGTACTCTGCTTGGTAAAGGCGGTCTGACTCGAGGCCGGGTGGTTGTCGTTTCAATTTCATCGTAAACTATGTATAGCTGAGGATTCTTAAAGACGGAAAGTTTCCCACTTTCCTCTGTTTTGTCTTTCTTTCCTTTCCGTTTGCTTGTTCGTTTTGGTTGTCTTGTAGTCGGGGCCGTCGTTTTAGTCGTACGTTCAGGACTTATGTTATATTTCTCTTCTAAAGACGCATCTTTGTTCTCATACTCCTCATAGTCCATAAAAGATTTCTTAGTCTTTGGTTTGCCATCGCTATATTTATCACTATCGTCGATGGATAGCCGTGCTTGAATCTTTTCCCTTTCGCGTTCTTCTTTGTATATCTCTTCTTCTTTAGCTTTTTCGGATATTGCTACTTGTTCTTTGGCATGACGTGCTTTCAATTCGTCGACACTGTCTAGTATGATGGCCTTTTTGGCTTCATTTTCACTTTGGTCTTCGTCTATTATTTCAGGTTTTTTTTCAGCATTACTCTCTTCGTATTCTATATCATCTTCATATTTGTTATCCATGTCATGCCGCTTTTTTCCGGCAGCAGTCTTTTCCTCTTTGTCATTTTCAAGCGGTTTTCTTTCCCCTTTGTCTTCTATGTTTTCATTGCTTTCTTGTCTATTCTTAGCTTTTAGCGCTTCTACAATGGGATTTACAGGTCTTAATTTTGTTATTATATTTACGACCCCATCTATTTCAGAAATTTCAGTGTGATTTTCTGTTTTGGGGGAATCAGAAGCTTGCGGTGGTCTGTTAGTGTCTGACCATTCTTTCTTTTCGTAATAATCTTCGCTGTCGCTCTCGCCCTGTCCTTTGTCATAGTAATCATCGCCTTCGGGTTCAGCTACAGCTCTAAGTATAAAATTAACAGGTGGTGCCAACCTTTTCTTAGGTTTCTTAGTTACCTGAACGAACTCTCCTAATTCTTCGCCGTGTTTGTTTTTAAACGGTACCCAGTCTGGAAACAGGTCACCCACGTTCGCCTCACGTTTGGTCACATTGTTTTCACTCACAGTTCCTATACTAACCGCGTTGGTACTTATTATAAGAGAAATTAGTGTTAGCTGTAATGCAATCATTTTTCCGTGTCTAGTGAAGCATAACTCGATTTGATCACTGTCCGAGGTGAATGTGCGGCGGCTGCGCGCGGCCAACTGTCCGTCTTAGTTAAAACTACTATTATTTATATTGTTTGTAAAACGATTCTCCTCGCTACCGATAACTATAGTTGTTGGAGAATTGTATGGATCTTACTTAACATTAATTATAATTACAGTTCTAAGATCTATTGAATTGTCTGTTATGGTTCATGTATCAATGCTATATTATTGTCTGCTCTGTATCTTTTGTGAATAATAATTCAATAATGCGGCGGTATTCTAGTGTTTTATATTTTATAAATATAGGAAAAAATCTAGGCAGGGAATGGATTATATTAGATGGTGAGTAGGTTTTACTGGAGTTTACTAGATCGGACTTACTATGGCTACCACACACGTGTTCTTCGAAGTATTTTTCTTTTTTTCTTCAGTTATTTTTTTACTTATACCATAACTACCTTAATAAGATAAAATCCTTGAAAGTGAAAGGATTTGTTTAAGTTTATTTTTTTATAGAACCCAGCCTCTATGTTTACTCGTACAAAGGGAAGTTTGTGTTTTTAATGTACCCAACTGTCAACATTACTTGTGATTTTGACTTTTCCGGGTCATGGCTTATTTATAATCTTAATGTAAGGAAAATAGGACGAAGAGATCCCACACAGTTTAATCCCGCTCCAGGTTATGAAACAGGAAATATAAACATCGCGCTAGTTTGGGTATTGAATAGTAAATGGTAGTTTTTTTGACGAAAATTTACAACAATCGAAATATTACGTATTGGTGTACGTAAGTTTTTACTTAGCGTTTTTCGAAGTAATTACATAAGTGCTCTATATAAAATAATTCAAGTGGCATGAAACGCAAAAAGTCCAAAAAAGATCTCAACATTTAATCGCTTTACATCAAATCGAGTTCATAAATAGTACAAAATAAATTACACTAACAAAGACTAACGTATCAAGATAGCTTTTTTACAAAAATAGTGTAAAAAGGTTTACTATCTTATCCACTCTATTGTCAACGACGCTAACACGGAGACAGCGCCGTGAAATCTTCAATTATCAGTGCAATGGTGTACACAGACGAGCATTTTTTACAATAACTGTTTAGTCATCGAACTGTTTTAATAAATAAATAATATAAAAGACATTTATTACTACTTAAAATAGACAAAGTTACACATTAATATCACGTTTAAAAATAATACTTATTAATACTTTCTGTATCGCTATTTTACTGAAATAGACTGTAAGACTACACTTTACGTCTCCGTGTTGTCTTGTTTAGTTAATACCTATATTTTTAATGACGCTCAATTAAACATAAACCGACTTTTTAATTGTAATAAATGAACGGCAATTATCGCGAGAAATAGACGGGGTTTGGAAAAAGGAGGAAGACGGATTGTATATGTTACTTATACAATCCCTTATTTATTATTTCTTTTCTCTCATGAACCAACTAAAAAGCATAGCGTTCGAACCGCGCGTTCCGCCCGCTCGTCTACAACCCAAGGCTACCTGACGAAACTCGTGTGACGATCAAGTCTCCGCTAACTCTTTCTTCACCAGACGAGGTCGTCTTCTGGCCAGAGACTAGAATATGGCGTTTTTTCATTTGTTTTGCTCACACTGACGCTGATTGGCTTTCGATGCGGTTAGCCCTGTCATTCCTTTTTTTATACTCGCCTTGTTAAAGGTCTCTTTTTAGGGATTCGTACCGTTTTTTTCGGGCAAAATCATCAAATGCGGGGTCATTTGATGATTTCGCACGAAAAAAAAGGTGGACACACCCTCCCGCTGTGGGCGCAGCGGGAGGGTGTGTCAGACTTATACTGACTAAAACCCGCGATGTTCCTCCTGGAACCCTTTGAGTGCCGGTCGCGGTAACTCTTACGTACATCCCGCAGCATGGTGTCGTAGCTGAAAACGCAAAGTAAAACCCCTAAGGAATATTTTTTGCTGTCCGTGCCAACAGCTGTGTGCTTGTGTGTCAGGATCCTTTTTCTTATGAACACGAGTCCAAGCTAGAATTAATTTGAAATGTGTAGGTTTATAGTCCATAGCAGCAAAGTTATATAGCACGGATAAAGTACCGTAAAATTTGCATTATATCATCTCTAGTCTCTGTATATATAAAATTCTCGAGTCACAATGTTCATTCCCGTAATACAGATAATAATATTATAAACAAATCTGCATTAAAGATAATTCTTTAATGCAGATTTGTTTTTGTGTAGCTACTGTATACAGAACTCCCAATGGCGCGAGACAAACTCGCACTTGACCTGTTTTAATGTCCTTCATCGTGGTGCATGGAGGTCTAGAAAGTTTTCAGCCAGAGTCAAAAAAATCATAAGGTTTTTATTTCGAGTAGGCCTTTCCAGGCACTTTCAAAACGTTACTGACTCTAGTTGCGCGGTTCCAAAACGTCACTCTTATGGAGAGGAACGGGCAGTCACGCAGAGCATGCGCGAGCAATCATGTGACTCTGGATTAGGTAGTAGAAGGGGCCCCGGGGTGTTTTTAGTCGGTGGGAGTCCGATATATCCCCACGCCGTGACCTCGACGAAGGCTGAAGTCAATAGCATTTCACACCGAATAAAAAAAGTAAAGGTCTAGAAAGATTTAGAAATGTACTGAATCAGAGGGCTATGAAAACGATCTACTTTTGCGTCACATTTCATCATAAATATTCTACCTATTGAAGATGGTACATTGACCTTTTGAGTAACGTTGTTGCAGTTTTAGTAGCGTAACGATCAATGAACTGGTTCTCTTCTACAATGGAACTCTATGGTTCTCTTCTACAACGGAAATAGTTAAAAAACTAAAACTTCTTTAAATTATAATAATTAGCAATATAATACAAAATATTTTCTGTCAGAAAATATACAAAAAAAAAAATGGTTTCTTTTTTAAACGGAAGTATCATAAACATGATACTTTACGCATTTGTAATATACGTTAGTAGTTACAAACGCGTAATAACCTAATCAAAAGTAACCCAAACGTATTTTCATAAGCAACCAAAAACATAGTTTTTTACATAAACCATTTTTTTTTCTACTCATGTATCGGCTAACCAGCTGAACCAATTAATAAGAGCATACCTAATAACCGTTAATTAATTATTTTACGAGGGCCCAATATCCAACGACGTGACATTTTCCACAAATCTTACGGTTACATTTCATAACGGTTTCATGGATGAAACCGCGCATCAAATGCGGGATCAAGGTCTCGTTTAAACAATATTTATTTACGTAAGAACATTGTTCAGCAGTAAAATATTGCTATTTGAGGAAAGAGAATAATGTCTCCTGACCGATTCCGGCCACGGCGGCTAGTGTTACTATGACACCAGCCAGCTATGCGTCACATATTATAGTGCACAAGCGTGTGCGCAAACACAGGTGCACTCTCTGTTTCTTTACTCTCATAGCCCGACGGAACGGCAATCTGACACGACTGGAGAGAGATCAGGCGCAGGGCCCACATTGTTACGTGTTTTTTCGAAATAAGGAAGCTGTGATATTTATTTCCAAACCGCACACAACATTCGGTGCGCCCCGTAGGGATCGAACTCGAGACCTTTGTCTTGGCAGTCCTATGGTCTTACCACCCGGCTATCACAGTTTGGAGGAAAGAAAATAATGGATATTAAGTAGGTGTTTCAACTAGAATGGAATAGAATAATTTTTTTGACTGGCTTGTTGGTCTTGTGGTTAGTGCCCCTGACCGCTATACCGGAAGTCGTGGGTTCGATTCCCACCCAGGACAAATTTTTGTGCGATGGCACAATCATTTTGTTCTGTGTCTGGGTGTAATTTATCTATAATATGTATGTATTTAAAAATATATAAGTAAGTTTATCAGTTGTCTAGTACTCATACTACAAGCTATGCTTAGTTTGAGACTAGATGGCGTTGTGTGAAAGTTGTGGATAAAAATATTTACCTATAGAAATAAATTATAAGTCTACAATTAATTTAAGTGACCTGAATAATCATCATCATTGGCCTCTAGCATCTATGACAGATGATTGAAACAGCAGCAGTGTTAATTCATTTGATTTTGGCACTTGCGCTGGTGGCTAACAAGGCCTATAAGGCCTAATAATACTTACTGATATAAATGATAGACAAGACGGTACCAATCTAACTGATGTTGTGATACGCGTTTGAATAATTTGGCACAGTTATGACTTGACGTTGTCAAAACTACATTATATTAATTAGCGGTTACGTACGGATACGTTTGTCTAACTAAACTCTGATTATAATTGGTTTCTATCAGACCGACTAAGACGACATACATCAGTCAGTTAATATTAATATCAACTTGTCTATATGCCACTGCTGGACCAATACTAGAGGTTTTTGCCCATCACTAGAACGAAAAACGAGCATAGACCAGGCTTACAATTAGTTAGTATTTTTTTTTTAATTGTCTAGCTTAACAAAGCTATGTTTAGAATATGACTAATTTGCACAAATTTGTATTTCATTTGTACAGAGCTACAATGAGTTTCAGGCACGTAGATGATATATGAGACGCTTGAGCCCATGTCTGCAACAATAATCAACTCAACTGTCTGCCAAATGTAATGCTTTACCATACACGCATCATTACTTTCGATTTCGGCCTATGTAAGCTACAAGAATCTTCTGGCGCCAAAACCATTGTAACATTCAGGTGAGTAGACCCTTATTGCGAATATGCACACCAACGCACTCATGTTATGTCATCCACGAGCCAAAAGATTCTTGTAGCTCTCTATACATGAACGTTACTAATAAAGTGTCTTTTGCAAATTCTTTAAGAAACCAGAAACCAGATTAAAACTGCAGTAAAACCGCGATCTAAACTTCCAATCCAACCTTAAAACTTTAAAATGGTAATTAAATTTCCAAAGTGAAAACTAAAAAAATATGCAAATTGATTTCTTTTCCCTCAACCGACTGAACTTGGAGTTTTAATTAACTTTAGGTGTATC
This sequence comes from Chrysodeixis includens, assembly GCA_941860345.1. Classification (NCBI taxonomy): domain Eukaryota; kingdom Metazoa; phylum Arthropoda; class Insecta; order Lepidoptera; family Noctuidae; genus Chrysodeixis; species Chrysodeixis includens. The sequence continues at coordinate 6,355,610 of OW796111.1, read as the reverse complement.
GTCAATTTCTGAGGTTTAATTAAATTATTGGCTACGTCGGCGGGGTCTTGCGTAAATAATTAATAATTTTATCGCAATATTGCCGGTGGGTTAAGCTTGCAAGTTATGGCAAATTTTCAAGGTATTTTGGATGTTTTTTTGGGAGAAACTCAGCTAAAGAAATACTGTTTATCTACAATACATAGCGTAAAACAAGACTGTCCTGTTGGTCTAGAGGTTAGTGGCCCTGACTGCTATACCAGAGGTCGTGGGTTTGATCCCCACCCGAATAAACGTTTGTGTGATGAGCATTATTATTTCTCCTGTGTCTGGGTGTAATTTATCTATAGTATGTTTGTATTAAGAAGTATAAGTATGTTTATCTGTTGTCTAGCACTCATAATACAAGCTATCATAAATATCCACAACATTCACACAACGCCATCTAGTCTCAAATTAAGTATATGATTGTTTTGTATAAAATATTTCTAAATACGTAGAATTATTACACCCAGACACAGAACAATTTATTGATAGTGCTCATCACACAAACATTTTTCCTGGGTGGGGACTTAACCCACGACCTCCGGTATAGCAGTCAGGGCCACTAACCACTAGACCAATAGGCACGTCAAACAAACATTTTCTTTTAAAATCTTAAGAAATACAAGAACGATCTTTAAAATAATTACTAGACTTAGGTTCTAATTACAGCTAATTAATCTATCAAAATGACTAGATATTACGTGGAAATATTACTGCGGGGTCTTAAGCAAGGCAATGTAATTGATCTCTGATCTAAACGCGGTTCGTGGTAGGCAGCTTTTGTCACCTTATTGCAACCATTCATAATGTTTTCTAACGTAACAGTGTTTGTACTAATTATGCGTTAAGTATTATTTGAAAAAAAAAAAACTAATTGGTAATATTAGGTATTGGAAAATAAAAGTAATTCGAACTTAATATATTTTTTTTTATTTTAAAGAAGGCTTACAGTCTAATTACAATTATGAGTAAAAACGATTAATTTAAATATCACTAATAGTAAGCCTACACACATATATTATATTATAATCAGTTCAAAAGTAGCCTATGTGATAATCCAGTTTATCAATCAAATATACCGAATTTCACTAAAATTGCTCCAGCGTGGAAGAGTTACAAATAACCATCCATCCATTCATACTCACAACCTTATCGGATTGACATCTCATCAGGATATTAAGTAACTTACATATTTACCATTTTTGCAACTTAAAGCATGTAAAAAGCATTTTTTAATGATGAAATTAAAACAAGACTTTGTAAACCAACCTTATTTTTGGTATATTATAACAACGACCAGTATCATTTATTTAAATATTTATTTATTTTATTCAACATCGATAAAGATACCTACGTAAAAATATTATGCTCTTTTTTGGGCAGTCGAATAAAAAAAAATGTATCGATCCTAAAGTAGCTTGCACGATTCGATCCAAATAATAATTCTATTGTAATTAGTAATTTTATAGCATTAGTCATAGGTAGCATTACCTACTCTTGAATGTCTTTCAACTTTCGCAACTTTACACATATTTTAGACAACAAACGGGTCTTATTCGCGATAAATCCACCCGTGACCACGGTCGGTGCAACTCGGCCGAAACGTCAGGAATTATCGATTGACATCGCGAAAAAGACCCGTTTGTGGTCAAAAATAAGCATTAAGCTTGTCAGTTATTGTGTGTGTTCTTTAACTATCAACAAATAACAATTCTTCATACTTTTTGTATCATTTTCGTCTTAATACGATTAGTTATGGCCCACTTTTGAAAAACTCTCGATTTACCAATATGAGCGAAATCGTCGGTAGCATGAAATAAAACGAATTAGGAAGGACTGCTTGTGAAGTTTTGAAAATTACTCGTTCTAAAAGTTGCCACACAATTTTGAACTTTAAGCAAAGCTGCAAAAGGTGTTTTTGTCTGAAAAAAATTAAAGTAATGTCTGCTGATCAAAATTGGACTTTATGTGTTTGAGTTTGAGTTGATTATTTATAAATTGGTAATGGTTTAAATGTGAGATAATCAATTTTACTGATAACTTCATTGGCATGTAGTTTTGGGGGACGATAGTCACCTGTCTTTGATTCGGTTTTTACGTTTTTAACTGACTTAAAAAACGGTAATTAATTTTACACAAATTAAAAACTATTTTCATAAAATGATTTAATAATTAAAAATTAAATAAGTCTGTACCAAAACAGAAATCGCAAAAATTATCTGAAACGTATTTTTACTTTTTCTGAACAACATTTTCTGAACAGGTGTAAAAGTTAGTCATTAGATTTTGCACAAAAGGAAAAAACTAAGGTTGTTATGTAGCATTTTCTTTTCATGAGTAATTATGTTTCATACTTTTTTCACTTACTTTTTAGCTCATAATTTGAATTCCAGTTTAAAAAATCAAAAAAATCTATTTTAAAATTGACTTTTCAGATTATTGACCTCATTTCAATTTACCTTCTCCGATCGTTATTCATGACACATAACAAATCAATCTTACACAGAATTTGATGAGGCAAATAGGGAAAACTTCGAATACAAGTATGCGCAACATTCTTGTAGAGTCTTGCTTTAAACCGGGGTCAGAGGGCAAGCGCTGACCACTGATTTGAATATCTGTGAAATCTTCGCAATAGCGACATCAATTACTTAGCAGTAAGGGTAACTCTTTGCTTAGTACCAAATAATTACCATCATTCTTCTTAGATAGATAGAGAGAATATTCTTTATTGCACACCACATTAGAAACAGATTTGACAGAGGTTAAAGTTACATGGTGCCACAATGTTTGGTTTTATCGCTTAGAGCGATCTCTTACAGACAACCTTCTTCTTCTTTTTCAGCCTATATTTGGTTATTTCTGAAAGTAGGTTTCTTCCGTCCAAAAACATTAACATCAATCCATCCTTACTCACAAACTTCAATATTTTTAATATTGGTAGGGCATTTTATCTAATTTTGTAAAAGTGGCTAACTTAACGTTGTTCAAATTTTTGTTACAATTTTATTAATTAGGGGAAGAGGACGACCAAAGAAACGATGGATGGATTGTGTGAAAGATGATACGCCTGCAAAGAACGCCATTTGCGAGATGACGTCAGATAGGAACAGGTGGAAGAAGAAGACATGCTGCGCCGACCCCAAATAATGATTGGGATCAGGGCAGGTGAATGAAAGAATTTTATTAATTACTACCTAGTGCTTCCTTTCCTAGAGAATTAAATGCAGATGTATTATAAAAGTAAATTGTAATTACAACAGGATACAAGACTATCTGAGTAATAAATACTGGTAGTTATTGCTACGTCGAGTGTTTTAGGGCCCTGTTTATTGGCGATAGCAAGCGGGTCACTTTGATAAATATTTTATCATCGAGTTATTGGTATTGTGGTCAGTTTTATTAAACAATAAAGCTAAGCGTCACAGCGTTAAAATAGAACTGGAGTATGAACAAACATAGGAAATGTGTGGGAGTAATTGATATATTGTTACCCTAAAATATAGGGTCAATACGGATGACAATTAGGTTTTTAACTGAATTTGGTCACTGGCTAAAATAATACTGGAGATGTGTTTTTTCTTCGTGTTCAAAAGTAACTAAAATCTATCAAAATACGTCCGACAAATAGATTTACAAAAAATATTGGTGATGTAGTTTTTCTTCGTGTGGAAGAGTAACAAACATCCAACCATCCATATTTACACTCGTGTAAAATATTAGTTGGAAATGGTCAACACTTGATAACACGATTAATATCATTCTTTTTTCGTGCAGATATACGAGAAGTTACTTTCCATTGTTATTATCACACCTAAGCCTTTTAATGTACACTTTACGCGTATATCTTTACAATTAAACAAGGTATGAAAACCATTGTATTTCCTTCTCACAGTCCTTTAGGCTAGAATGCAAACATAAAATATTTCTCTAGGTAGGTCAGGAGACAATTGGTTGAAACAAAAACTAAGATTATAATATAGTCCTTTTTCTAAGCATTATAATAGACTTTTAATCTCAGTAGGCTCTAATGAATACCATGTTTTACTTTAAGAAACTGCGTATCAAATCAAAAACCAAATACGTTTTTCCAAATAAGTTATTAAGTAGAATTTTGTCAATCCTTTTATCGCTGGTATGCTGTGCTAGATCAATTGCAACATATTGTGACGCACCGACCCGACCAAACACGAGAGTCTGGTGGTGGTGGCTCAAAAAAGCGAACCACGTGCCCCCGGCCATATGTAGATGTGGACGCTCTATTAGTTTTTGCCAGAAAAGGTCCGGAACCATCCCCCCTTTCAAACCCCTGACGGAGGATAATTTCCACTGGAATATACAATACAATGGCGCTTCAGGTCTATCAAAATATGATTCTGACGATACCCACTTTCTCCTCTGAGGAGATGGAGGTCCATGACGACTCCCCTACCTTACCAAAAAAAGGGGTCACCATAAGCTAGCATATGGTTACCTATCTCTGAACCAAAAGCAGCGACTTGACCTTTAATTAACTATTTAAAGATTTTCTAAATACTTCTGAAAACACCATTGTGACGATATATTTGAAACCATGCATACTTATTCAGCCATTTCCTAATTTATTTCAGAAATGACTTCTACGATTTCATTGGTTTATACCGTGGGACCGCAAAATCTTATAATTTCCCGCCAGAATGAATTGCCTGCCTTCGCAATGAAAGTAGAAAGCTGCCTTCAATGTTGTGGCCAGAGAGTATGTCTGGAAGAGCTAACTAGATATGTAGAATTTTGATTTAGCATGACCTAATAAGAAAACTGGGGGAAAAATATGGCTTAAGAAGAAAACTTATATGTAAAAAGTGAGCCACGCTTATGGCAATGTACATATTAAGTAAAATAATATCACGTTGTCACTTTTTTCATGAAGAAAAAGTGAATTGATGAGACAAAATTTGCTATGGTGAAGGGTGGGCGATGGGGTGCTGTCTATTATATTATTGACGTTAAAAAAGTGCTGCGTTGTAGTCTAATTTGAATGAATGAGTTTTGATTTGACTTGATACGAATATAGGGGATATTCGTATCAAGTGATCGCTACAAATGAGAAGTGAGCTATTAGTATCAAATATGCTAAGAAAGACAAACACCTATCTTGCTTCGAAAGGCAATTGAGCTAAAAATATCAGGGGTCCTTTAAATATCATTTTTATAACAAACGAATGTCTCATTTATTGAACACAACCTAATACGTGATCAGAATCATCAGCTTGCGCTAAATGACGAATTTGGACCAATTCATTTAATGACGACTTATTGATTCTGTGTCCTTATTTTTCTACCACATTGAATAACAAAAAATCAGCACCCATACTTTTTCCTGCTGAAATGTATTTTAAAATGAAAGTAAACTATTCCATTTTTATACATCATTGTAGGTCTTAACTTGTAGAACGAAAAGGTCCGGGAAATGACTCTGTGATAGAACAGGACTAGGCGCGTGCTAAACCGTCGTAGCTAGGCATGTTCTATCCTACGTACTTCATATACTTTCACCTATTTATATACCAGCTGTTACCCTCAACTTTGCCCGCGCTAATGTCAGTTATAGCTACAAAAACATTACCCCTCTATTTTAGACAAAGAAACGGGTCTTATCTGCGATATAATTCGATTTTTCTTTTTTCCCGACATTTCGGGAGAAAAGAAAAGTATGTGTAGAAGTCAGTTAAAAAGTACCCTATTTTGTGTTTACCCAGGATGTCAACTAACTCTTAAACTATGCGATTTTTTTATTAGTGTATTACGTTTTACAAAGACAGCGTTGATTTTTTCATCTTTTTTTTCAGTATATACGACTTAGAACTTTTTCAGCTATATCAGCAAAACTGAAGCTTCAATATTAATATAAGAAATTTATATCGAAGCAGTAAAACTCACTGCATCACTACCAGTCTCCTACAAGTCTATACCGCAAGCATTCTGAAATGCCAAAGAGGAAAATAATAATATAATAGAATACTCGTAACAACGCATTTGGATCGTACCATTAAACGTTATTATATCTGGTGTTGCCCACTTGCAGTAAGTGTTGCGTTACTGGGACATCAGCTATCTGATGCCCTGCCGATGAGCCGAGAGCGGTCGCTGTATGGGAGACGGAGCCAGTGACAAAATTATATGAAATGAGAGTTACAGATTGTTTGAAGACGGTGGTTCGGGGTGATTTTACTAAAAGCTAGACTCTAGTTATAAAAGTTTTGACACACCTTGACACGTGTTATGCTTATTCTATTCCGTTAAGTTAGATTTTTGATTAGGATAACATTTTAATTCTACACTTGTGAAGTTTTTTGAGTATCTTTATGAACTGATACAGCTATACGATTACAGTAAACCGTACATAAATTCATTACTTACTTTATGAGACTGGCCTGTTGGTCTAATGGTTAGTAGCCTTGACTGCTAAACCCGAGGTCGTGGGTTCGATTCTCACCCAGGGCAAATGTTTGTGTGATGGGCACGACTATTTGTTCTGTGTCTGGGTATAATTTATCTATTACATGTATGCATTTTGAAGTATCTAAGTATGTTTATCGGATGTCTAGTACCCTTAATACAAGCTCTGCTTACTTTGAGACAAGATGGCGCTGTGTACAAGTCGTAGAATAAAAAAGAATCTAAAATTTGTTATCTAAAACTGTTTTACATAAGTTCTTGGTTCTCTCTGGTTGCGGTTGGTCTAGACAGCAAGATAAACTGAATGGTCGCTATGATAGCTATGAAACTCGAGTTTAGCGTTACAAACGAGTACCACCATACTTTAGTGCATAGAGTTAAGACGTTACAGTATAGTCACGTGTAAACAATACAACAACGCAATAGACTGAAAAAGACACCATGTATGAAATGCTTATTAAGATGTAGAGTCATCAAAATACGAATAAAATAATTTAAATAATAATAATGTGCGAGGGTTAAAACGCCTGTTGGTCTAGTGGTTAGTGACCCTGACTGCTATGCCAGAGGTCGTGGGTTCGATCCCCACCTCGGGACCAATGTTTGTGTGATGAGCATGATCATTTAATTTTGTTTTGTGTCTGGGTGTCATTTACCTATAGTATGTATGTATTTGAAAGTGAAAAATTTTGATACCACACGAAGGCACAAAAGTTTTAACTCTTTCTAATATTTAGAATACGTAATATCTGTATTTGAGCAATGTAACGTGTATATCTATTTTATTGAAACCAGATTAGGAGCCCAAAAATATGAATAAAATTTTCCCTACACCGGAGGTCGTAAAGATTACCAGATAGGCGAGTTTATTGTTATTTATTTGATTTATATGCCTATGGTTTATAGGTATATCTTTATAACATGTATCGATCCCTGTTATCGAGTTTTACCCACCATTCAACTTTGGTGTGTCATAATTACTGCCGGATTGTATGCAACATAAAAAGGTTGTAATGAAAAGTGCATGAAGTATGTACAAAGAGTATGAAAGCTGGCAAAATTATTTACTGTAAAAATAAAAGCAAATATTTTAGGGAATCATGAACGCCTAGGTAGGACGACTTTAATTGCCCCGCGATAAATATTCCACGACTTTCACACAACACCATCTAGTCTGAAAGTAAGCAAAGCTTATGTTATGAGTACTAGACGACTGATAATAATACTATATGCTTCTGAATTACACATGCAAATTACACCGAGACACAGAACAAATGATCGTGCTCAACACACAAACCCTTGTCCTGGGTGGGGATCGAACCGCGAATCTCTGGTACAGCAGTCAGAGCCACTAACCACTAGACCAACAGGCTAGTCAATGAAAAAATGGATCAAATACGCAAATGTACATGAATTTGTACATAATACGGTCTCTAGGTAAAAATTGAAACGAAACATGGCACCTAACTTATTGCACTAATTGGTTCAAATCAATTAGATATAGTATGTTTAGCAAATAGTAGCGAATCGAATGCCGACCCAGTTAATCCCATCATTCAAGTAATCACCGATAATTAGAAAGGTTTCTATTTTGTCTATCATATAGTGGAGTATTGTAGTCTTCAAGGATATTTTGGCACGTGGCCGAAATCGGAACAAATTAATGCTGTCATATTATAAGAAATCCTGGATACAGGGTCCATTCATGCATTTGATGACAATAGACGAGATTGTAATAATATACAACATAGCGTATATTGTTTATATCAAAAATCTTTAGTAGAACTATTAATTCATTCTGTGTTACATAGTATAATATCGTGTGGAAGTGTGAGCTGTGGAAGAGATACAGCTAATGGCTTTATGTATAAGTAGAACTTCCCTCCGAGACAATATAAAACATTTTCCACTTAATTGTTCACAATTATCAAGATAAGAATTTCTTTCAAAAGGCACCCGGCCTTGTGAACGTTTCCCCCCACAAAATAAAAATACGTCCATGGCCTCATTCAATTACTAATATAATATTTTAGAAAAATGACCAATAATACGTTGTTTTGTCATCCCTGGCTTATTGCATCTTGGAAGATTAAACAATATCACTATCATGCAAGTATTCAGTGCAGTTCCCCGGTAATTTCCTGTGGGACCTGATGTCCATATTATCCATATTGATGTATGGACGCAGGACGCATTGGGAATGCATTGGCGACATTGACTTAATACTTAGTTATTATATTAGAGAATTTTTAAAATTATTTCTTTACGAACCCAAGTAAAAATTGGGATAAGGGCAGGGGAATGATGATGGTAATATTTATTTACGAACCTTAGACAAATTACATTTTGGCAAGCGTTAACTTTGGATGATTGCTCAATTTTTAATGTAAAGAAATGACATTAGTTTTTAACAAATGATTAATTTTCATATTTCTACTAGAAACATGCCCCAGCTTCACACGAGAGCAATACTGATATATTATACGCGTTATAAGTCTTCTCTTGAAATATGCTATGCAATAAAAAAACTGCACCGAAATTCATTGAGTAGATCAATCATACATAGGGGCAGATAGGCAAAGGGAAGCTACTTTAAAATGGAACAAATTTCAGTTTCCGGGACAGTTTGATGTTAGGTTTGTGTTTGGTCTGTCCGCGAATATGTTATGGGTCCGCGAGACGATCAAGTGCGCTTGACAAGTCTACGTGCTTGAAATGAATATTGATCGTTTACAGCGTTGACTTGACAAGTCCCGTCAAGTATCTACGGGCTGGACCATAATTGACCAAAATTTTGATTGACGGTACTTGAACCTCCTTGCGCTTGATGCGACTTGACGCAACTTGACAAGTTTTATTCATTTGCGACCGGAACATCAAAGATGGCGGACGACGGACCGGACCGAGACGTGGTTATGGCAGCAAGCGCCGGTGAACGACTGCGGCATGTGGACTTGACGGCACCTTCAAGTCGCGTCAAGTCCCTGGTCAAGTGAAATCGTCAAGCACGTAGACTTGTCAAGCGCACTTGATCGTCTCGCGGACCCATTATACAACGAACATGTTAAATTAAATTCAAAATACCAATAAAGTATTCAATCGACTTACAATAATCCTGTATCTTGCTCCTAGTTCGAAGATGTAGGCTGTAATGTCTGGCTCTATATAATAATTACTCTCTTTAAAACTTGACTCTCATAACTAATCTGTATTTGATCCCAATATAAAAATAATATGATCAAACTTAAATTGTTATTAATACCTTTATAATAACAGATAGCTGAATTATAACATACTTAGTATCATTTAGAAAATATTTCGTTAATCATTGAAAAAGCTGTTTATTTGTACGTATTAAAAATGGCTTTAAAATATGATCAACTTCTATCTATAAAAGTCCCACTACTTGGCACCCATGTAGGGAAGGTTTGAGCATTGATCACCACGCTCACGGCGGATTGACGATTACAGATCCTAATATTTGTAATCCTTAGTTTTCCTTCACTGTTTGTCAATAGTGTCTTAAAATCATTAAGAAAATCCATATAGTTAACTTTGAAACAGTCATATTAGTAATTGCTTGCGTTGGAGATCGAACAACATTTGAAACACAAGATGAAAACACCTCAAATAAATAAAATTCTTACTCCCTGTAGTCTCGAATCGTCTACTGACGTGACAAACATACAAACAAGAACACATTTGTCTGTTACACATGAGTTTCAAAGAAATGTTAATTCAACGACACCTTGATTTTTTTGAGATCTTCAAAGCTTTACTTAACATTCCAGAGATGTAGCACTCTATGTTGTGGGTTTAAGTTGAATTGAAATCCCTTAAGGGAAGAGTGCGTAGACCTATTTTTAGGTATTCTTAGTAAGTTTCTAGTTATTTGTAAGAGAATCTGAAATTAATCTAGTCTTGTTTTGCTTTGTAGGAAAATGACATTCAGTCAGCATTGAAATAGAAACTTAGATACACAGATAGAAACACTTATAGCCCAGTCAAATTAGGAGTTTCACCTCGGAATGAAAGATAATAAGCTGAAAATTGGTGAGAACCTTTGTTTGATCGCCTTAAATATTGTCTCAAAAGTCACATGTTCTATCGTGTCCGCGTCTTAAGATATTCAAGGTCACGAAAATAAATTTTTGACGAATATCTCGGTTCCTATTGCATAAATGATATTTTCACCAATATCAAAGTTGTAAAGTATAAAATTCTCTACAACTTTTGTTTGAACTTTTTTTTTATACGATCAACCGTTTTTGAGGTAGAGCGCGACAAGTGCGCAGCGTACAGTCATATAATAGCTTGAGTTTCGGTTATCAGTACGTTGTATAAAGTCAATTATTGACAAAAAAAATATAATTCTTAAGCAACACCCATTATTTTCGTACATAATAGGTCGGAGAAAAAGTATTTTCGTATCATAGTATGTATGAACTTGTAATATTTTTTTTTGGCTCTCTCTCTCTCTTTGAGAACTCACGTCCTAGTGCCAGCAGAGCATGTGAGAATGTCTAAAACTCAAAAAATATCATTTTTATCACTTGTAAAATTGCTCACAGGCTAGAACTCTTTCGTTTTAGACAGAACTATAGCAGAACTGCAATGCACAATTCGATTCGAGTCCAGAACTCACGTCCTAGTGCCAGCAGAGCATGTGAGAATGTTTAGAAACTCAAAAAATATCATTTTTATCACTTGTAAAATTGCTCACAGGCTAGAACTCTTTTGCGATCCGTCCACATCTGCAACAGTGGGCGGAGAGGCGGTACGGAAAACTGACGTAGGTGTTGACCGGACACGGGGCCTTCGGGCACTACTTGTGCCGGGTGGCCCGCAGAGAGGCCACCACAGCGTGTCACCAGTGCGGTGATCCTGACGACACCGCACTGCACACGCTGGCCCTGTGTCCGGCCTTCGATGGGCCGAAAAACGAGGCCAGCGGAAGCTCGCGGTCGGTGCATGAAGTAATGCTGTGCACTGCCATGCACCGACACCAAAACGCGGATGACGTAGCACAGCGGTTCAGGTTTAGTCAGTAAGAGTCTGACACTGACACCCGCGGCTCCCCCCGGGGTCGCGGGTGTCCATGAGGATTCCCCCGCTTTACCAAAAAAAAAAAGGTTAGGTTAGGTTTTTAGTTAGGTTAGGTTAGGTTTGGTTTTTAGTTAGGTTAGGTTAGGTTTTTAGCTAGGTTAGGTTTGGTTTTTAGTTAGGTTAGGTTTTTAGTTAGGTTAGGTTAGGTTTTTAGTTAGGTTAGGTTAGGTTTGGTTTTTTGTTAGGTTAGGTTAGGTTAGGTTTTTAGTTAGGTTAGGTTAGGTTAGGTTTTTAGTTAGGTTAGGTTAGGTTTGGTTTTTAGTTAGGTTAGGTTAGGTTAGAGTTTTAGTTAGGTTAGTTTAGGTTTGGTTTTTAGTTAGGTTAGGTTAGGTTTGGTTTTTAGTTAGGTTAGGTTAGGTTTGGTTTTTAGTTAGGTTAGGTTAGGTTTGGTTTTTAGTTAGGTTAGGTTAGGTTTGGTTTTTAGTTAGGTTAGGTTAGGTTAGGTTAGGTTAGGTTTTTAGTTAGGTTAGGTTAGGTTTGGTTTTTAGTTAGGTTAGGTTAGGTTTGGTTTTTAGTTAGGTTAGGTTAGGTTACAGTTTTAGTTAGGTTAGTTTAGGTTTGGTTTTTAGTTAGGTTAGGTTAGGTTTGGTTTTTAGTTAGGTTAGGTTAGGTTAGGTTTTTAGTTAGGTTAGGTTAGGTTAGGTTAGATTTTTAGTTAGGTTAGGTTAGGTTTGGTTTTTAGTAAGGTTAGGTTTTTAGTTAGGTTAGGTTAGGTTAGGTTTGGTTTTCAGTTAGGTTAGGTTAGGTTTTTAGTTAGGTTAGGTTAGGTTTTTAGTTAGGTTAGGTTAGGTTTTTAGTGAGGTTAGGTTAGGTTTTTAGTTAGGTTAGGTTAGGTTTTTGGTTAGGTTAGGTTAGGTTTGGTTTTTGACTAGGCTAGGTTTTTAGTTAGGTTAGGTTAGGTTTGGTTTTTAGTTAGGTTAGTTTAGGTTTGGTTTTTAGTTAGGTTAGGTTAGGTTTGGTTTTTAGTTAGGTTAGGTTAGGTTTTTAGTAAGGTTAGGTTAGGTTTTTAGTTAGGTTAGGTTAGGTTTGGTTTTTAGTTAGGTTAGGTTAGGTTAGGCTTTTAGTTAGGTTAGGTTAGGTTTTTGGTTAGGTTAGGTTAGGTTTGGTTTTTAGTTAGGTTAGTTTAGGTTTGGTTTTTAGTAAGGTTAGGTTTGGTTTTTAGTTAGGTTAGGTTAGGTTTTTAGTAAGATTAGGTTAGGTTTTTAGTTAGGTTAGGTTAGGTTTGGTTTTTAGTTAGGTTAGGTTAGGTTAGGCTTTTAGTTAGGTTAGGTTAGGTTTTTGGTTAGGTTAGGTTAGGTTTGGTTTTTGACTAGGTTAGGTTTTTAGTTAGGTTAGGTTAGGTTTGGTTTTTAGTTAGGTTAGGTTAGGTTTTTAGTTAGGTTAGGTTAGGTTTTTAGTTAGGTTAGGTTAGGTTTGGTTTTTAGTTAGGTTAGGTTTTTAGTTAGGTTAGGTTAGGTTAGGTTTTTAGTTAGGTTAGGTTAGGTTTGGTTTTTAGTTAGGTTAGCTTAGGTTTGGTTTTTAGTTAGGTTAGGTTTTTAGTTAGGTTAGGTTAGGTTAGGTTTGGTTTTTAGTTAGGTTAGATTTGGTTTGGTTTTTGGTTCGGTTAGGTTTTTAGTTAGGTTAGGTTAGGATAGGTTTTTACCTTTTACGTTTTAGCCTAACCTAACCTAACCTAACTAAAATCCTAACCTAACTAAAAACCTAACCTAACCTAACCCAACTAAAAACCAAACCTAACCTAACCTAACTAAAAACCTAACCTAACCTAACCTGACTAAAAACCAAACCTAACCTAACCTAACTGAAAACCTAACCTAACCTAACCTAACCTAACCTAATTAAAAACCTAACCTAACCTAACCTAACTAAAAACCTAACCTAACTAAAAACCTAACCTAACTAAAAACCTAACCTAACTAAAAACCTAACCTAGTCAAAAACCAAACCTAACCTAACCTAACCAAAAACCTAACCTAACCTAACTAAAAACCTAACCTAACCTAACTAAAAACCTAACCTAACCTAACTAAAAACCAAACCTAACCTAACTAAAAACCAAACCTAACCTAACCTAACTAAAAACCAAACCTAACCTAACTAAAAACCTAACCTAACCTAACTAAAAATCAAACCTAACCTAACCTAACTAAAAACCTAACCTAACCTAACTAAAAACCAAACCTAACCTAACCTAACTAAAAACCTAACCTAACCTAACCTAACTAAAAACCAAACCTAAACTAACCTAACTAAAACTCTAACCTAACCTAACCTAACTAAAAACCAAACCTAACCTAACCTAACCTAACTAAAAACCAAACCTAACCTAACCTAACTAAAAACCAAACCTAACCTAACCTAACTAAAAACCTAACCTAACCTAACTTAACTAAAAACCAAACCTAACCTAACCTAACTAAAAACCTAACCTAGTCAAAAACCAAACCTAACCTAACCTAACCTAACTAAAAACCTAACCTAACCTAACCTAACTAAAAACCTAACCTAACCTAACCTAACTAAAAACCAAACCTAACCTAACCTAACTAAAAACCTAACCTAACCTAACTAAAAACCTAACCTAACCTAACTAAAAACCAAACCTAACCTAACCTAACTAAAAACCAAACCTAACCTAACTAAAAACCTTTTTTTTTTTTTTTTTTTTTTTTTTGGTAAAGCGGGGGAATCCTCATGGACACCCGCGACCCCGGGGGGAGCCGCGGGTAGTGTCAGACTCTTACTGACTAAACCTCAACCGCTGTGCTACGTCATCCGCGTTTTTTGTGTCGGTGCATGGCAGTGCATGGTACTACTTCATGCACCGACCGCGGGCTTCCGCCGGCCAGTTGAGAGCCGGCGGGTTGCATTTCGCATTGTTGATGGAGGCCGACGTGTAAAGGGCGTCGGCCTCCTCGCCTGATACTGGGACCACACCCGTAGCACCGAATGTGGCCCCCCGTCGCGGGTCCTCTACTACGGACGATGGCACCCCCGTGCCACCGTCCGGACCCTGGTTAGGGCGGGAGGGCGCGCTCATGCGCGGCCCTTCGCCGCCCCACCCGACGTCGGCGTATTTGGGGCGCGTCCGGATCGTTTTCCCGGACGCGCTCCGCGGCCTCCTTCTGCGACATAACGGTCTCGCAGAAGGAGGCCAGTGCGTCCCACGCTGCGCGGCTGCTGAGCGCGGCTGCGACAACAGCCGGCAGCGCGGAGACGTCTACTCCGCCCAGCGCAGACACAAGGACGGCGCGAGGCCCATCGAAGGCCGGACACAGGGCCATTGTGTGCAGTGCGGTGTCGTCTGGATCACCGCACTGGTGACACTCCATGGTGGCCTCACGTCGGGCCACCCGACACAGGTAGTGCCCGAAGGCCCCGTGTCCGGTCAACATCTGTGTGAGGCGGTACGTCAGTTTTCCGTACCGCCTCTCCGCCCACTGTTGTAGGTGTGGGCGGATAGCCTCGACCGTAGCCCGCCCCGCCGTCGGCCTGGAGAGCCGAAGTTCCCAATTTCGGAACACGACGAGGCGGGCTTGTCTGCGCCAGGTTTCGCGGTGCCCTGGCGAGGGCTCGATGCCCCGGGACCGGAGCGAGGTGCAGCGGGTGTAGAGGTCCGCTAGCACCTGCGCTTCCAAATCCCAAGGCGGGGTGCCCGCCAGGGCACACGCCGCCTCCTGCCCGACGGTGCGATACGCCCGAGCGGCCCTGTTTGCCATTACTCGTTGCGCACCAAGCAAGACCGCCCGGTTGTCACGTGACAGCGTATCGCACCATATGGGTGCGCCGTAGAGGGCCATAGATCGAATGACCCCCGTGTACAATCGGCGACACCCAACATCTGGGCCCCCGACATTTGGCAGCAGCCTTCCGAGAGCGGCTGCGGCGGCTTGTAGCCTTGGAGCCAGCCGCTTGAAGTGCTCCCGGAAGGTGAACCGCCCGTCGAGGACCAGGCCCAGATATTTCATCGTGCCCGACAGTGGGATTTGTGTGTCCTCCACCGTTAGGCACGAGTCGGGCAGGGGCCGGCGGCTCCGGGGACCGCGCAGAAAGATAGCTTCGGTCTTCCCCAGAGCCACCTCCAATCCGAGCATGCGGATGCGACCCACGACTAACTGGACGCCGCAGGTCGCAAGCCGCATGCATTCCCCGGGGTCTGCACCCCGGGACAAAACGAGTGTGTCGTCCGCGTAGCAGACGACCTGCATGCCGGGGTATAGGGCCCCTCTGAGGGCCCAGTCGTAGCCGATGTTCCACAGGAGAGGTCCTAAGACTGACCCCTGCGGAACACCGCGCCCCGTTGCGTGGCTCTGCAGGCCGTTCTGCCCCGCGAACACAATACTTCGGCCGGTCAGGTAGTCCGCCACGACTCGCTGCAAGTAGAGCGGCACTCCGTGATATTGGAGCGCCGCCTCGATGCACTGATGCGGCAGCGAGTTGAAGGCGTTGGAGATGTCAAGTGAGACAGCCAACGCCATTCCCCCCCGTGCCGCCGCATCCGCGGCGAACCCCCTGACCAGCTTTATGGCGTCCAACGTGGACCGCCTCGCCCTGAAGCCGAATTGATGGTCCGACAGATTCGGACCCGTCCGGTCTAAGTGCCGGACGATGCGGGCAGCGATGACGCGCTCGAAGAGCTTGCCCGCCTCGTCCAGCAACACAATTGGTCGGTATCCGGACGGCGAATCCGCCGGACGCCCCTCTTTTCGTAGGAGGACTAGTCTGCCCATTTTCCAGACTTGCGGGAATCTGCCCAACTCAAAGCACGAGTTGAGCAGACCCCGCAGACGGTCCTCGAGGGGTCCCAGGGCCAGTGCCAGCGCTTGTGCCGGCACGCCGTCGGGCCCTGGGGCGGTCTTCTTTGGGCGAAGGCGGCTTATGGACGCCTCCAATTCACCTTCAGTGATTTCCTCCGGTGGTTCTGGCGAAGGTTGCGTGACGCCTGCCACCGGAGGAACGAAATCTGTCCCTGCTGGGAACAGGGACGAGACGACGGTTCGGAGCAGCTGGGGCTCCATGGTCTCCGTGATCGGAGGCGCCGCGGCCCGGAGCTTGTTCCGGGCCATGAGATACGGTCGCCCCCACGGATCCCTGTCGAGAGCCTCCAGCATCTCCTGCCACCCGGCTGCTTTTGCTTGCAGGATGGCGACACGGAGATTGCTCCTCGCCGTACTCCAGGCCCTGTAGAGGAGGGCCTCAGTCGTCTCGTCCCTTACGTCCCAAACCTAAACTAACCTAACTAAAACTCTATCCTAACCTAACCTAACTAAAAACCAAACCTAACCTAACTAAAAACCAAACCTAACCTAACCTAACTAAAAACCTAACCTAACCTAACTAAAAACCTAACCTAACCTAACTAAAAACCAAACCTAACCTAACTAAAAACCTAACCTAACCTAACTAAAAACCAAACCTAACCTAACCTAACTAAAAACCTAACCTAACCTAACTAAAAACCAAACCTAACCTAACCTAACTAAAAACCTAACCTAACCTAAGTAAAAACCTAACCTAACCTAACCTAACCTAACCTAACCAAAAACCAAACCTAAACTAACCTAACTAAAACTCTAACCTAACCTAACCTAACTAAAAACCAAACCTAACCTAACCTAACCTAACTAAAAACCAAACCTAACCTAACCTAACTAAAAACCTAACCTAACCTAACCTAACTAAAAACCTAACCTAACCTAACTAAAAACCAAACCTAACCTAACCTAACTAAAAACCAAACCTAACCTAACCTAACTAAAAACCTAACCTAACCTAACCTAACTAAAAACCAAACCTAAACTAACCTCACTAAAACTCTAACCTAACCTAACCTAACTAAAAACCAAACCTAACCTAACCTAACCTAACTAAAAACCAAACCTAACCTAACCTAACTAAAAACCAAACCTAACCTAACCTAACTAAAAACCTAACCTAACCTAACTTAACTAAAAACCAAACCTAACCTAACCTAACTAAAAACCTAACCTAACCTAACCTAACCTAACCTAACTAAAAACCAAACCTAACCTAATCGAATCGTGCATTGCAGTTCTTCTGTAGTTCTGTCTAAAACAAAAGAGTGCTAGCCTGAGCAGTTTTACAAATTATAAAAATGATATTTTTCGAGTTTTTAAGTTTTCGCACATGCTCTGCTGGCACTAGGACGTGAGTTCTGGACTCGAATCGAATTGTGCATTGCAGTTCTGCTATAGTTCTGTCTAAAACAAAAGAGTTCTAGCCTGTGAGCAGTTTTACCAATGATAAAAATGATATTTTTCGAGTTTTCAAGTTTTCGCACATGCTCTGCTGGCACTAGGACGTAAGTTCTGGACTCGAATCGAATTGTACATTGCAGTTCTGCTATAGTTCTGTCTAAAACGAAAGAGTTCCTGCCTGTGAGCAATTTTACAAGTGATAAAAATGATATTTTTTGAGTTTTAAACATTCTCACATGCTCTGCTGGCACTAGGACGTGAGCGACGTGAGCGTGACGAATTGTGCATTGCAGTTCTGCTATAGTCCTGTCTAAAACAAAAGAGTTCTAGGCTGTGGGAATATATTATAAGGCAATGAAAATGATATTTTCGAGTTTTCGATCTACTACGGGAAGTTAGCAGACCATTTTTTAAATTGTCGTTTTTTGGGACAAAAACGTTGAAAACTATCAGGAACTATAGAACTTACCTGCATGCGAAAGGAACACACTTTTTTTTTTGATCTGCTGCAAATTGATCTGCTACGGGAAGTTTGCAGAGCATTTCGTTAATTTAAATTTTTCGGGTAAAAACAGCAGAACTATTTCTAAAAACTATCAGGAACTATAGAACTCAGCTGCATGCGAATAGAACTGTCTTTTTTTTTATCTGCTGGACATTGATCTGCTAAGTTCACCCACATAAAAAAGTATACAAC
The DNA here is from genome assembly GCA_941860345.1 of Chrysodeixis includens. Classification (NCBI taxonomy): domain Eukaryota; kingdom Metazoa; phylum Arthropoda; class Insecta; order Lepidoptera; family Noctuidae; genus Chrysodeixis; species Chrysodeixis includens. Next base: position 6,337,127 of record OW796111.1, on the reverse strand, counting down.
ATTTTTCATTAAACTATATTTACGACGGAAATTAGAAATAAAAAGTTACCGTTATCCCTACTATCGCGCATTGCATTATAATGCTGTTATGCACTCTCTGTTTTTTTACACTAAAGCTACGGTATGGTACTGTTTGGCGGGTGAAGGGGATTAAACCATATTACAAACATATTTTACGGAAAACGTAAAGTCGTTCGTAGGTATAATTTAATAGCAACGAATGAAATTATTTATGCACGGCACCCTTGTCAGTTAGACATAGCTTGCCGACAGTTTGCAGCAAATAATAGATTAATTAATATCTATGTTTTCATTGTTGTTTAGTATGAGGAAGGGCCCTTTTTTAACTGAATTTAAAAATTCTACAAGTGTAAGTCTGACTCGTGCTTTGGCTTCCATACAAATATGTTAAAGGAAATCTAATCTTCATTTTTATATATTTGATGTAACGAAAATATTATGGCTTTTAGAATTTTTCTCTTGCGAATGGCGAAATTTTGCGGCATAAACGGCCGTTTCCTTTGATAGCGTTGGCTTAGAAGTTCAAAGGTACGGAAAGATTTTTGTCAGATCATAGCCAAAATCAAGAAACAATCCCAATCCTTTTCGGCCGTCGTGTCGGTGTATTTAGAAATTTACAAGGCTCTACCTTAAATAACAATTTGATATAAGTACACTTAGTAGAATAATGGTGTACCAATAATTAAAGTAGTTAGATAGAGTAACTGATCAACGCGCAACGGTGTAAGCGCTCAAAATATTGATGGTTTATACCTATAATCGTAATTTTATGTACGTATGGTTTCATGTATAGTAAAACAGGCTCGCAGATACATTTTTAAAGTTCTGTGCACTTTAGAAATAATTATATCAGCTTCCGTGTTTCGGAAGACACGTTAAAATATGGATCCTGCGCCTGATCACCCTCCGTTCGGTTTGGATTCCCGTCCCATCGGGCTGTAGGAGTGCGGAAACAGAGATTACCCCTGTATTTGCGCACACGCTTGTGCACTATTTAATATTACTAGCGTGTGTAGCTGGCTAGCTATGACACTAGCCTGCGTAAACCCAACCGTACGCTAAGAAGAAAAGACTAGTTATGATAATATTTCTATACTATACAACAATGTAAAGGTATTGTAAGTAGAAAGTATTCTCTCACGGCAGACTAAACTGATTTGTTTAATATAATATTAGAATGAGTATTGAGATCATCAGGCGACTAGGTCAAGTATTAAGTAAATATTTGAGATAGATGAAGGATATGTTTTTAGTAGTTCTTAATAATATTGTTTGGAGAAAGGGCAGGCCTTTCATTATAGCAGTCACGCAGAGCATGCGCGAGCGATCCCGTGACTCTGGCTTAGGTAGTAGAAGGGGCACGGGGTGTTTTTAGTCGGTGGGAGTCCGACATATTTCCATACCGTGCCATGCAACGTCTCCCTAAATGCCTAGGTATGTGGTAAGTGGTGTAAATCACACACCATCGTGCTGGTTGAACTTACAGGTGTTTTAGTTCCGCATTAGTTTAAGCCATGATTGAAGTTAAATTGAAGATAAAATATAGGAGTTGAAGTAAACTGATGGACAAAACAAAGTCTACATATTTTAGACGGAGATTTTTTTATAAGAAAACATAAAGATCAAATTTAAATAATTTTATTTACTTAACCTTATCATAAATAGTTTAACATGCATCCACGTACATCTAACGTGTAAAGTAAGCGTCATTTATGCTACAAAAACATAAAACTATGTCAAATAAAAGTCATCAAAAGTTTTTCTTTCAGTGCATCAAACACATGTCATTTTAGTTTCACAACAAGTAAAAAATACAATAAGGAATAGGGACTCGCAAAAACAACATTATTATACAAATTTTATTATACCAGACTAACCGGTTTCTGAAAGACTGACCATGGTATGATTAATGAATCAAATACTAACCAATCACAGTACTTGGTTTCAAATTTGACAGACGTCAGATTTGACACCTGTCAAAATTTTTGTTTTTTTTTTCTTTTTTTTATCGGTCTTTCAGAAACCAGGTGTAACATCGTTTTATTGTGTAGTTACAAATATTTTGTTATATCATAAGTAATACTTTACTCGTACTTTACACTTGTTAACCCAAGTATTAACGAATGTTCTGACTTTTCTAAGCGATGTTGATCGGATAAATGATTTGAGCGAACTAATAAGATGTCCCGATCTTTTGTAATGCTTTATCTGGAACTTGGGCTATAAGTCAGTACATGCATTTGCTTCGATAGCGTATCAAAATCCTATAAAAGAAAAAAATGGCTACCGATATAAAATTACAATAAATATGGCACTATCTTATTATAAAAAGAAATACTATAATTGAAAGTTACAAAATCTGTTAGATAAATAACCGAACACTCAAACTCGACTTAAGTTTAAGAGGCCCTTAAAACTGCCTTTGAACTAGTGAGAGAACGCGTAATTAACATGAGGGCGTTGGTGTGCATATTTGCAACAAGAATCAACTCAACTGTCTGTCAAAAGTGATGGTTATTCATATACGACAGCATTAGTTTTGATTTCGGTCACGTGCCAAATGATTCTTGTAGCACTATTTGTATATCAAGTATTCTATTGGTTCTTAAAAACATCATTTATTTCTCAGTTTAAGTTATTATTAAAGGATCAAAGGCAATCTTAAACTTAAGTGAAATTTAAGCATACGGCAGTAAGAAATCTATGGAAGATGATACAAGTTTACATAATTAAGTGTATATGTATATGATTATGAAGTATGAAGTGTAAAAATATACAGTCGAGAACTATAGCGAATGGTCTTGCACCATAATATAATACACTATTAGATCAATGCCGGCGTTGGGGTCACTGAGACCACAGGCGAAAAAAACGAGGGTTTTATCATACTTTACAGTTTTCATACAACGCCATCTAGTAAACTAGTGTAAAACTAAACAGAGCTTGTATTATGAGTACTAGGCAACTGATAAATCTACGTATATACTTCTAAATACATTAATATTATCATAGATAAAGAACCAATGATCGTGCTCATCACACAAACCTTTGTCCTGGGTCGTATCCACGAGTTCTGGTATAACAGTCAGGGCCACTAACCACTAGACCAACAGGACAGTCAAAATCAATTTTGAGGGTAATTTTACAAACGGTTTTGAAGATTCACACTACAGGAAGCTAAAGACCTTGCTTCCCCCCTACAATTAAGCACCCTGAGCCTCCCCAACCCTACTAACGCTGGCATTGCATCCGATTGATAACTTAACTATGTTATTATAATAAAATGTATCAGGGTGTGTGTATAGATAACAATGTTGGTTAAAAGACATTTCTAGAGTCCGGATTTGTTATATAGATGATGTAGCAGTTTTCGCAGAGCCTTAGAGAGATTTGAGCAAGTATGTTTGACTATCTGACAAAACGGCTGAATCGAATTTAATAAGATTTTAACGGAATTTATTCGATAAGTAAAAAGTAGTTCAGCAGGCTATTATCAAAATGTATATTCAGGTTGAAAATGTTTTCAAGTTAAAACACGACGATATTTGTTAAAATTCCATTTATTTTGTTTAATAGTTTTCCAGTACTTATCTATACACACTCCCAGTTTAGTTTTGTGCTAGCCGGTGTAAATATCTCACTAATATAAATTATAATGTGAGAAAATATTGCACGAATCTCAACCATAGGCCAGACAATATCAAAATAAAATCACTTACAAAATCGTTGTAAAGCAAAATAATGGCAAGAAATTGCATCACTAAAATGTAAAAAAATCAACAATTAAATTAAAAATTAATTATTAATTAAATAAATAATGAGTATTACTGGAATGAAAGTACTTTCCAAGAGAATGTCTTTGTACACTTCGTGCCAAATATTGACGTTCTCGTTTATATCTAAATTAATTAAAAGCAATTTTAATATTTACAAGTTATTAAATATTTTATGCTACGATGTACCAAAATAGCGATTGTGTAACGAAACGCTTAGCGATCTTTGTTCAGATTTTTCTGTTTTAGGCCTTGTTTAAACCAAGCGTATAGCTAGCCAGGCAGGTAGCCAGCAGACTTACTTTAAGCCCCGCTGTAAACGTGACACTATGGCTGGCGTAAACTGGGAAACGTGCAGTCCGATTGCAGTCGGCGTGCAGTTTGATTTGCAGTTCTAATGCAGTCGCGTCAACTGCATCTGAACTGCAATTTGCAGTTGGATTGCAGTCCGTCTGTCAAGAGCCTTATTGTCAGTGACTACGCATAACGTGATAACGTAAATATGTATGGAAACACACTAAATCGCGTATCTCTCGCTCAGTATTACGCTTGGTTTAAACAAGACCTATTTTAGAAAATTCTGATTTCAATAAATTAATTGCGTTAGAGCAAAACGTTGTGTTTTAAAGTCCTCTTATTTGGGGCCTTGTAAACACATTTTAAATGATTTTAATCATCATTTATTTGATTTTTATGTTTATAAAAAACGAATTTAGCTAAAAACGTTAGGAATGCTTATTCCAAAATAAATTGTTTCAAAACTTCTAAATCTACACATTTTATAATAAGCTAAAGACTGAGTTACCCAATTTTATATTACAACTAATTTTGTTAATCATTAGGTACATTTTTTAAAATCCCATACATGAAATTAATACTATTTTCAATAACCAAAGTTTTATATAATGGCCCGAAGGCTGATCAATTGAATCTGCTGTCAAATCAACTGATCACGACTGTGATTGGTTGACCATAAAACTTACAACCAATCACAGAGCTTAACATGAGATTCGATTGACGATTAACAAATTTTTATGTTAAAAAACCAGGGGTTAGGCCAAAATTTAATCATTAATATATCCATGTTAAAGAGAAACTCAGCCTTTGCAAATAATATCAAATTTTAGAGCATTCATTAATAAATCCGCGTTGAAATAATATCCACAATAACTGTAGAAAATTAAAATATACAACGAGTTTAAATAAAGCCCAGGATACCTTAGAATAGGGATGACACCATTTTTAATGTCATATAGTTTAATGAATAGTATTGATACGTAAACTTTCTTTTGTCCCGCAAACACAAATTGACCAAAGTGCAGTGAGTTAAACTTACGTGACGTCACTTTTTCGTATACATGTCGCGAATTCGTTACGTCACAAGCTCTCCTAAACTTTTTCCGCATTTTTGTCTGTGTTAATTTTCAATGTTTAGATATAATACATTTTAATTATCTATAAGACTTTTATATTTCGTTCGCAGTAGTTGTGCATTTCGATTTAGAGAGGGATCCATTGTTTTTCAACACATTGTTTTCTTGCAAAAAGTTTATTTAAGTAAATACGCCAGGGTTTAATACACTAGTGCCTGAAAACAGATCTCAGTGGCATGCACTTGGAGAGGTCTATGTCCAGCAGTGGACTGCGATAGGCTGATGATGATGATGATAATGACACAAGGGCTTCATTTAAACGCTTTGTACAAACAAACATGTACCAGTAACAAAATTAAAAGTAGAAAATGAATTATAAAAAATCTAATATCAGTCGTAATAATTATAATTACTCGATAATGAGATTCTGATGAGAAACGTGTCTTCAAAAAACTGTAACAACTATTACAACTACCCCGTTACTGAGCACTTACTACGAGATTTAAAGCAAGACTTTCCCGTCGTGGAAACAAGATGGCGCTATATACTTTGTAGCGCTCTGTCTCGCTCACACTTTGACTACAGTCCTGATTTAAGTGATCATAGTAGAGCCGATTTAAAAAACCATTGCACAAGAGATTTTTACACTTTAATCTTAAAATTTACATCTACGTGATATATTCTTATCGCTATACATGTGAATTTCGCAAAACGATTGCAAAACTCATAGTCATAATACCTACGATTGTTTTTTTGCGAATTTTTTTTCATACCTACCCAAATTATTTATTTGATGCAAATGATTTTGCGAAATCGACATTTCCGTTTAATTAGAATTAGTTTAATTATCAGTGTCTTATTATTATTTCTTTCAAAAATAACACTCGGTGCGCGTTACCGCGGCAGAATCTTAGACCAGCTGAATAGAAAATTTTAATCAAAATGTGTTACATTTATTCGGCCGGACGTGTATTTCTATGAGTATATTTAGTGTAGTAGAAAAAATATTAATAGCTATTTGTGTCGTTAGCGTATAGGCCTAGTACCTACCTACCCGCGCTTTAACACGTACCAAATGTAACTTGTTCATTAATTAAAAAAAAACTTAATTCACGCACTATTTACAAGTTTAAGACAGCGCGTGAATTCACTAACTTGACTTGTAGTTATAAAAAATGGATGAATATAATATATAATTAAAAAAAGGTTGTATTAGGACAGAATTCGTTTTTTTGTAATGAAAAAAGTTTGATTAAATTGCAATTTGACGAAGAATTTTATTACGAAACATGATAATCCATGTTTCTGCCTTCTTTATAAACAGCCTTTGCCCAGCACTGGGAAAATTGTAATTTAGTTACATTTGGTACCATATCCAACTCGCTCTGTAATTACAACGTTAACTTACTTTGTATTTTATTACTAACGGAATAAGAGTCAATATTGTGCTTACATTTCTCAACTTATCATGAGGACAGGCCTTGTCTTTACATTCATATTTAATTGATTCGTCCAATTATTATTACAACATGCACATTAAATTGCACGATTTTTGTGGTAACAACCAATATCTTATTATTTTTATGTACCATATAATATACCGATAACTTTCATCTGTACAAATATTCGTGTATTTTTAGTCAGGGATAGCCACAGCGTGGCTAAATTTCCATTACGAAAATGAGCTATAAAAAGTCTAAGTCCGATTTTGAAGCCTCTATTCAGCAACTAGTATTTTCATATTTCGTCAAATGTTAATTTCTATGCAGGTTTCGTTTTCGCGTAAAGCTGGTTCCCTATTACGCTTTTAGTCAGCGCGTGAATTGCGGCCACGTGACTGGATTTAACTGGATTTGACTGGTTTTACGTGGCCGCGTGTCTACGCTTACTAGGTGATAAGTCGTGGCGCGTGCAAGCCGTGCAGTCGCCGCGCTAATGGCGGTCGATGCCGTGGTTCGTCTTCAGCGTGTGGCGCCCAGTCTTGAAGCCGAGCTCCCGCTGCAAGCCGGTGCGTTAATCGATGCGCTATTGAAAAACCTCCACTGCCTTCTAACTGGGTAAGAACGATGATGACTTGTCTGAAATGGTGATAAAACCATGGTAATTTTTTGTCAGTTTGTTGATTGTATTCAGAAGGATAGCTGTTAATATTCTACACTACGCCTAATAGTCCAGTCATTTGGTAGAAAATAAGGGGGTTACCTGGAAAGTTTTCCGGGAGTTTTGAAAATTGGGTATTTAATAGATTTGGATATGCTCTTTTCGAATTTTAACTTTGCCACCTCGTACGACCGCCGCTCGCGCCGCCATTTTGAAAAAATGGCGCCCAAAAACGGTTTTTTGGAAATATCTCCTTTCGGAGGCATTTTACGAAAAAAATAATTTCTACAAAATTAAACTAGAAAAAATTTCCTACACTTTATGTCTTATTCACTTTTTCATAAAATCAATAGTTTTGGATGTACGAGCACCGCAAAGTATTACTTATTCATCTGCACCACCACGTGTTTTTTGTATATTTTTCTAAAATGTTCCATTACTGCCGCCGGTTTTCATGTGAATTGTCACAAATAAAACAATTTTCCGTATAAGAAGCTATAGCTCTAAGAACATAATCAACACTGTACGTCAATAAACGTACATTGGTGATTCAGTCTAAACTAAATATTTCTCTTAATATAGATTCTACCGACAAATTTTTCGTTGAAGTTTCGTTCATAGTCGAGAGAAAGGGCCCGATTCAAAAGTGACATATTACCCTGACACCTACTTCTTGAAAACAGGCGGCAGTAATAGAACAGTTAAGAAAATTATACGAAACACTCGTAGTGGTGCAAATGAACAATACTTTGCGGCGCTCGTACGTCCAAAACTATTGATTTTTTGAAAAAGTGAATAAGACATAAAGTGTAGAAATTTTGTTTTAGTTTAATTTTGTAGAAAACATTTTTTTCGTAAAATGCGTCGGAAAGGAGTTATTCCCAAAAAACCGTTTTTGGGCGCCATTTTTTCAAAATGGCGGCGCGAGCGGCGGTGGTACGAGGTGGCAAAGTTAAAATTCGAAAAGAGCATATCAAAATCTATAAAATACCCAATTTTCAGAACTCCCGGAAAACTTTCCAGGTAAAACTACCAAATGACTGGACTATAAGTAAATTTGAATAAAATTTATTCTAAATCTATCTATATCTTAATCTAATTTTGATCAAACAAAATCATTAAATTGGGTTCGTCCCAGCCGGGGACAGCGTGGATTAAATAATCAATTATTCCTCAAAATTTACACAACGTAATCTAGTCACAAATTAAGCATACTAAAGTAGCTTGCAGTGTTATGATATTTCTAAATACATACATATTATAAGTAAAGTACCCCCAGACACATAACAAATGATCGTGCTCATCACACAAACATTTGTTTTGGGTGCGATTCAAACCCGCGACCTCCGGTACAGTAGTCAGGGTCACTAACCACTAGACCAACAGGCCAGTCAAACCCAATTCAACAACATAATAAGATTCTAATTTAAAAGCTTACAATTTGACTAGTACAAAGCACGTCGACCTACAATTTACAACTGGCATTTCAAAATTTAAACTTACCTATGCAACGGTGGTACAGAATCGATCGTTTTCAGTTCTCCCCTAGTCGAGACGACGTTATAGCTCTCCTGGCAGTCGCACTTCACGTGGATCCATTTGTCCGTGTGACGGTTCTCCACCATCACGACGAGGCCGGCCCAACCCTGGAAATATATGCAGTTTTAGAACTGTTTTGAGTTGAGCGAAAGTCGACTTTAATGCTTTGAAATAAAGACTTTATTTGTTAAATTTTTCTGTAGTAATATTGGGATTAGTTTTCAATTTTACCAGATTTTGTTAAATAACGGTTTTACAGAAGCCTCCACAACGATTTGCTTGCACAACAAAATATACACAGGAATAATCTGACTTGACTGATGACAGAGATTCTTGCTGGTTTTTCTCTATAAAAAAGATATTTTAGAACCGCGCACATTACGTTTAATGTAAAGTTTGAAATGATTTATTTTCTAGTTTTATGATGCTGATGATGATGATGATGACTAGAGACTGGATGGTATGCAAAAGCATTATCTGAATATGCATTTGCACATATCAGTCATTTTTAGAAAAAGCATTTATGGATAGCACAAATTCTTGTCCTACACGGGGATCTAATCTACGACACGTCGCTTACAATGGTAATTAGCGTGGTGACATACCACTCGGCTATCCGTGCAGCCACCTATCTAATCTATGATGAGAAGCAAAAATAAAACATAGCTATGTCAGATAGTCACAGTAGATCTCATATAGTATATCACATACCTTAGTCAAATAATACGCTGTCATCCCTTGCCGTCCTTCATGTCTTTGTCCTCTCGCGAGAGTAAGGCCTATAATCGCATCGGCCAGTATATGTGGGTGTAACGACGGCCGTTCTACTGAGAGTGGTTTGGACGAGTGCGCGGCCAACACGTGACGAGGCCAAGCCGAGCTGTCGGCTAGTTCGAGGCCAGTGTGCCAGTGGTTGAAAGCCAGGCATACGACTAGGTAGAAACCTTTTTCTAGCATTTTGTGACAGCCCACGAAGCCGCGGACCTGGGGGAAAAAAAATATTTTTTATATTTTCTTTTATTTCATTTTAATGAGAATTCTTGAAATAAAAGTCAATGTTATCGAAAAAAAAACTTTTTTTTTAGACATAGATTAGGAATAATAATAGTTTAAATTCCATTAGAATTACTCTGAGCATTTGTGAACCGCGCATCTAAAGTCAGTTTCGAAAGTGCCTAAGATGGCCTACTTTATACAAAAACCTTGTGATTTTGAGTATTATACGTAGTAGGTTAATAGTAACGTAAGTTTTAGAGAAACATCTCCATACCTGTCTTTTACTGTGCGCTACCAGTTTCCCGACTTGCGCGCTCGGCCCCGACTTAGTTCTAAACACGACCACGCACAGATCCAATTGCGACCGCTGACTTTTCGCCGAGTTTCTGCGGAAAATGTAAAGAAATGAAATAACACAGAAATGTTTTTTCTCCCTAGCCAAGCCTTTTGTAATTATGGCAGAAGTATTTAAAATGGTATTTAAGCGTAATAATTATTACAATAAATGCGAAATAAGTAAATGTATTTTTTTTGCGCCATAATCACTTATCCACAGATGAAACCGCCGACACAGGCTGTTAATATGGTTTTTTAAACAGGTGGCAGGTTGAGGACATCAGCCAGCCGACCCTGACCTTACATATGTCTATGATATCAACTCACCTTTGACCCTCTTGAAACAGCGTGAAGTCGACCTCGGTGGGTTGGTTGGCGGTGAGCAGCAGGCAGGTGAGGTGGCGGGTCGAGGACATCGGCGGCAAGATGCCTGCGAGTCTCACCTAGTGCCAGCCGACCCTGACCTTACATATGTTATGTCTATGATAACACTCTCACCTTTGACCCTCTTGGAACAGCGTGAAGTCGACCTCGGTGGGTTGATTGGCGGTGAGCAGCAGGCAGGTGAGGTGGCGGGTCGAGGACATCGGCGGCAAGATGCCGGCGAGTCTCACCTCGTGCCAGCCGACCCTGACCTTACATATATCTACTCTCACCTTTGACCCTCCTGAAACAGCGTGAAGTCGACCTCGGTGGGTTGGTTGGCAGTGAGCAGTAGGCAGGTGAGGTGGCGGGTCGAGGACATCGGCGGCAAGATGCCGGCGAGTCTCACCTCGTGCCAGCCGACCCTGACCTTACATATATCTACTCTCACCTTTGACCCTCTTGGAACAGCGTGAAGTCGACCTCGGTGGGTTGGTTGGCGGTGAGCAGCAGGCAGGTGAGGTGGCGGGTCGAGGACATCGGCGGCAAGATACCGGCCAGACGCACCTCGTGCCAGCCGACCCTGACCTTACATATGTCTATGATATCAACTCTCACCTTTGACCCTCTTGGAACAGCGTGAAGTCGACCTCGGTGGGTTGGTTTGCTGTGAGCAGTAGGCAGGTGAGGTGGCGGGTCGAGGACATCGGCGGCAAGATACCGGCGAGACGCACCTCGTGCCAGCCGACCCTCACCTTACATATGTCTATGCAGTCGAAGTACCTGAAAATGTGAATGAAAGATGATTATTATGGGAACAGTAACATTTGGGACAAATGGTAGACTTCTGCCTGACAGTGGAATTGTAACGGAATAGAATACATGAAACCAAAAAAAAATTGGTTTCAAATTTAATGTATTTTTAAGTATGATAACAAAATTGAAATAAGACATAATTGAGGGGTAAAAGTAGACATGAAACCTCGTTTTGCACTACATATAACAAATACCTTAGCGTTTACACCGCTACCAGTCTCGTATCATAGAAGAAGAATTTAAAACCAAACTTCAAGATTCTATGAGATTCACAACCTAGTTTTAAATCGAACACAATATTCTACTAATACAAAAACCAGTACTGCCATACTAACTTGAGCACATCCTCAAAACTGATCCAGAAGACACCATGATCCCTATCAGCATGTGGATCAGAGGCAGGTTGTAGCGCAGCCCTGGTGGCCTCAGTCCACCTCGCACAGCCGGCGGCCCACGCGCCGCGCCACGTGTAGTGCCCCCAGGGGTTACGTAGGCGGAGCAGGCGCGTGGGGTTCGTGCCCCCGCTGGCTATAGCCCCTGACCCCCCGCCGGGGCATAGCTCTACTACGTCGAGGACGGAGTACGCGTGCCGGGGGCGTAAGCCGAGGCGTTGGTATTCTTCTTCGTCGACCTGAGAAAAAATTGTACGGTATTTAAATAATAATAAACATTTCTCAACATTCACACATCATCTAGTCTCAAGTTAAGCATACTTGGTAGCGTGTGTTATGAGTACTAGACAACCGATAAACATACTTATATACAACGTTGATAAAAGCGAGAGGCATTAAATGAAACCACATATTCTGTATATCATTATAAGGCTACACAACAAAAATCAAATCAATGTAAGCAATATTTTTATAATAACTTTCGTGAGGATGATTCATACTTAAAACGTTATAACGGTTTACTCACGCGTATTTATCGGGATAGCCCGACTAGTTTCGGACCCAACCGGAGCCAACTAGATAACTATGCCTATAAAACTTAGTCACCTAATCAGGAAGATACAGCATGTTCAAACTAAAAAAAAACTAAAAAAATATCCTGTGACTAAACTATTGCTTACATTGATTTGATTTTTGTTGTGTAGCCTTATAATGATATACAGAATATGTGGTTTCATTTAATGCCTCTCGCTTTTATCAACGTTGTATTACAACAGAAAAATTAAATAAATAAATACATACTACAGAAAAATTACACCGACACAGAACAAATTATCGTGCTCATCACACAAACATTTGTCCTGAGTGGGAATCGAAACCACGACCTCCGGTGTAGCAGTCAGGGTCCAGTAGCAGTCCCTGACTGCTACACCTGAGTACATTTGACGGGAATGCTGGTCTAGTGATTAGTGACCAACTACACCAACAGGCGCATCAAATATCATATCTAAAGAGCAAATAATATTCACTGCCTATAACTCATACCCTTACCTTCATATTCCCGCCCCCGCAGCTAGCGCCCATGAGGAAGCAGGCCTGGCGCGAGGACAGCAGCTGCGCCCACACGAGGTCGCGGTCGAGCGGCTCCAGCGGCGCGCCCCCGCCCGCGCCCCCCGCGCCCCCCGCCTGCAGCGACACCGACTCGCACGGCGCGCCCGTCAGCGTGCACAGACCTGACATACAACAACAAGAGAATTGAAAATCAAGTGGAATGTAGATGACATTAACATGACACGTTGACACCTTGGCTTGTATATTCGAAACAGGAAACAACTCAAAAGTTTAACAAAAGTAATAGTTTTTCATTTCATTAGCAGTAACTTTGTGGAGTACATTTTAAGTTTCATTTACATTTTAAATTTCCTATTTAAGCGCAAATTTATTTGTGTACGTAAATTGATCAATAAATAAATAAAATGAAGGCATTACTTCAAATTTTGGACACATGCCAAAGGATCCCTACAGAATTTGTCTTCATTTTTAAGTGTCTAAGTTTTGAAGGTATTACAAAGAAACCTACAGCATAGTTAATAACTAAGTATTATAAAAAATTAAAGGCAAAAATTCTTCAGAAAATATATTTTTGAATACTAAGAGTAGGAAGTTAGATTACTTACCTTCGATAGCTCGACCAGACACTAAAGCCTCGTAACATCCGTGCAGTTTAGCGACTGCCTTCTCTATGAGAGGCACCCATAACTGTTTTCTTTTAGCCTGCAACAAATTATAAATTAAAAAAATGCAACAAATTTATAGTGTGTTCGCAAACATGGATGCACTTTACTCTTTTTGCCCAATGGGACAGCAATCAGACGCAGCCGGAGAGAAAACAAACCCAGGACCCACATTTTAACGTGCTTTCCGCAACACGGAAGCTGTGATATTTATTCTAAATCGTACAAAACATTCGGTGCAACATTCAAGTCGGTGCACACCTGGGAATTGGCTTGGCAGTCATACGATCTTACTAAGCCAGGCATGGCGAACCTTTACGTATCTTTTATTTTATTTTATTTTATTTACACATAAAAACAAGTCAAGAAATAGTAAAACCTCAATTATAACATATTACATACTATGAGGTCATGGACTCACTCCTGTATCAGAGGAGTTTTTATATCGCTACTTTACACGTCTACAGTATGTATATTTGAACGACGGACTTATTGAAGGAGGGTGGTCAGTATTCGATTCTCGTCCCAAATATGTAAAAAAACTATGACCTTAATTTTTCATATAACTATCCGATAAAATACAGTATTTATGAACACAGAGCGCAAAATGCCTAATATCACGCGCCACACACGTGCCGCCGCTAAGGCAGCGAGCGCGCAAGCCCCCCCGCGCCCCTTGTGATGTCGACGACGAGTGCCGCGCAGTGAAATGCATTCATACCTACGTCGGCGTCGGTCATTGACCGCGCATATGTTCGATAAGCGCATCATCATCTTCCTGCCCTTATCCCATTTTACTTGGGGTCGGCGCAACATGTTTTTTTTATAAACATGTTGCTAATGGATTTGGCTATGGTTTTATAGTCGGCCGCCTGCCTGACACTAACCCTCTTTGGGAATGCGATTGTTGGTGGTTTACCCGCCACCATTCGGGTGACCCAAGGTGCTTGGTACAGTGCACTAGGTCTTAAGGTCCATTAGTCGCCTTTTACGACACCCAGTGGAGGATATGGGGTGGCGCTATTCTATATATCCGGACACCACACGGATATGTTCGATAGCGCGAGGGTGTTAAAACGTTGCAAAGTTATTAGGACTTTTTTGGAACGATTTTGTTCGTCATTAATCAGGGTTTTTTTTATTGTCTATAAGTTTATTGGTGAAGTCTATGCATAATCTATTGGTGGTTTGAATAAGTCCGTCGTTCAAATATACATACTGTATATTGGTGCATAATAAACTTAATCATTAGTGACGTGCCCAAAATATTGTACCGAAAACCAGTTCACCATCCCTGCACTAAACTACCTCACATCATCACCTACCTGGGAATAAACAAGATGTCCCTTCTTGTTAGCTGGTAGCAGGTCATCCACAGTGACGGTGAGCCAGCGGCCGTCTTTACACAGCCGCAGCTGGTAGGCGCCTACTGACGGCTCACCACGTACCACCACACCACGGACTAGGGCCGAGCGCTCGGCCAACACTGCTAGAGCTGATAGCAGCCAGCAGTTACCGAGGACACCTGGAGGAAGTATATGTTAATAATTTCAATTCGTGGTGAACAATGTTGAAACTTTGTCTTCCTAGAAAGAGGCATTTATCTAGTAGTGCAATAGTTACGGACTAGGGGTAACATGTAGGTCGTAGTGCGACCCAATTTTAATGACCTATTTTTTTTTTTTTGGATAGGCGATGAAATTTGCCATGGACACTTGAATAACTGTTCGGGGGAGGAAGTGGGTTTTCCCCTGGGTAATGAACTCGTACCGGCGGAATAAACCTCAATATAAACTTTTTTTTTTCGTTTATATTACAGTGTACAAGCGTCTGCGCAAACACAGGCACACTCTCTGTTCATTTATTCTCATAGCCCGATAGGACGGTAATCCGACACGACCGGAGAGAGTTTAGGCGCAGGACCCACATTTTTACGTGCCTTCCGAAACACGGAAGCTGTAATATTTGTTTCTAAAACGCAGACAACGATTCGAAAAGTCGGTGCGCGCCGTGGGGATCGAACTCGAGACCTTTGACTTGGCAGTCCTATGGTCTTACGACTAGGCTATCACAGCTTCATGTCCCCTGTACCCTATAATATTATTACCCCATACCTTGTGAGATATCCGAGGGCCTCGGGTCCCGGAACACGACCCAGGGCAGGCGGTGGTCGGCCTCCACGTGTATCTGGTGCGGGCGCAGCCAGCGCGCCGCCGCGCCCTCGCCGCAGCCGCTGTAGTACAGCGAGCGAGGCGAGGCCGGGAACACTGTGTCTGAGTAGGCTAGTCTGTCTGTATACCCTACAGTATCCCGTACCTTGTGAGATATCCGAGGGCCTCGGGTCCCGGAACACGACCCAGGGCAGGCGGTGGTCGGCCTCCACGTGTATCTGGTGCGGGCGCAGCCAGCGCGCCGCCGCGCCCTCGCCGCAGCCGCTGTAGTACAGCGAGCGAGGCGAGGCCGGGAACACTGTGTCTGAGTAGGCTAGTCTGTCTGTATACCCTACAGTATCCCGTACCTTGTGAGATATCCGAGGGCCTCGGGTCCCGGAACACGACCCAGGGCAGGCGGTGGTCGGCCTCCACGTGTATCTGGTGCGGGCGCAGCCAGCGCGCCGCCGCGCCCTCGCCGCAGCCGCTGTAGTACAGCGAGCGAGGCGAGGCCGGGAACACTGTGTCTGAGTAGGCTAGTCTGTCTGTATACCCTACAGTATCCCGTACCTTGTGAGATATCCGAGGGCCTCGGGTCCCGGAACACGACCCAGGGCAGGCGGTGGTCGGCCTCCACGTGTATCTGGTGCGGGCGCAGCCAGCGCGCCGCCGCGCCCTCGCCGCAGCCGCTGTAGTACAGCGAGCGAGGCGAGGCCGGGAACACTGTGTCTGAGTAGGCTAGTCTGTCTGTATACCCTACAGTATCCCGTACCTTGTGAGATATCCGAGGGCCTCGGGTCCCGGAACACGACCCAGGGCAGGCGGTGGTCGGCCTCCACGTGTATCTGGTGCGGGCGCAGCCAGCGCGCCGCCGCGCCCTCGCCGCAGCCGCTGTAGTACAGCGAGCGAGGCGAGGCCGGGAACACTGTGTCTGAGTAGGCTAGTCTGTCTGTATACCCTACAGTATCCCGTACCTTGTGAGATATCCGAGGGCCTCGGGTCCCGGAACACGACCCAGGGCAGGCGGTGGTCGGCCTCCACGTGTATCTGGTGCGGGCGCAGCCAGCGCGCCGCCGCGCCCTCGCCGCAGCCGCTGTAGTACAGCGAGCGAGGCGAGGCCGGGAACACTGTGTCTGAGTAGGCTAGTCTGTCTGTATACCCTACAGTATCCCGTACCTTGTGAGATATCCGAGGGCCTCGGGTCCCGGAACACGACCCAGGGCAGGCGGTGGTCGGCCTCCACGTGTATCTGGTGCGGGCGCAGCCAGCGCGCCGCCGCGCCCTCGCCGCAGCCGCTGTAGTACAGCGAGCGAGGCGAGGCCGGGAACACTGTGTCTGAGTAGGCTTCGCCTGTCTGTATACCGGTAAAAAACCCGTTAAAATACAAGGGTTAAGTTCATATCGAGACAAAACGTGACGATACTGGAAGAAGCTAGTGATTTGGCGCGGTGCTGCGAGAAAGAACGCAACGTCGTGAGGCGCATTTTTAAATCGTTGCATCGTCGCAATTAGAGTCAGTAACGTTTTGAAAGAGCCTGAAAAGGCCTACTCGAAATAAAACCATTTGATTTTGATTTTATTTGGCAGCAGGACACCTCGCACATGCGACGGAACTTTGCCGCTACACCCCGTCATATGCACATACCCCGAAAGAAGTCCGAATATAATAAGCTAATAATCTTCTTCCTATCGTATGGTTCACTTACAGGCTTCTGAATTGGCGATATTCACCCCTGAATAGGCCTCTGAATTTGCGATATTCACCCAGATAATAGGCCTCTGAATTGGCGATATTCACCCCTGAATAGGCCTCTAAATTGGCGCTATACACCCCTGAATAGGCCTCTGAATTGGCGATATTCACCCCTGAATAGGCCTCTGAATTGGCGATATTCACCCCTGAATAGGCCTCTGAATTGGCGATATTCACCCCTGAATAGGCCTCTGAATTGGCGATATTCACCCCTGAATAGGCCTCTGAATTGGCGATATTCACCCCTGAATAGGCCTCTGAATTGGCGATATTCACCCCTGAATAGGCCTCTGAATTGGCGATATACACCCCTGAAAGTTTTTCTGGCGTTTCTCCACGATGTTTTCGTTCATCGATTTTAGCAAGTGATAATTATAACATCAATTGTGTATCAAAACTATCCAACACTGGCTGAAAATCAACAATCTTTTTCAGTTTTCATATTAAATTTGACTAGCCGAAAATGAACCCAGATCAGATATAAGAGTATCACTCACCGAGGCACACTGCGCCAGTACTTCCTGCCACTGTGTCCAGGCGTGGCTCTCCTCGCTCAGGCGGAGGATCTCCATTGGAGTACTCTCCTGACGTTCCCCATCCGAACCTTCCGCTGTTGACATAGTTAATGGAATTTTTATTTATTATTCATTAATTATTAAGCAGTGGGACACTATAGGCTAGGAAAAAAAAAATTAAGGAAGGCTTACAGACTAATAACGTATTTTAGGTAGCATCTAATTATAGTTTTAACAAATTTCTGACAACAAGCCCCCACATATGGGTAACAAACACAAAAATACATATTAGATATTTGAATATTTCATGCATCAAAGAAAGATTTGGCTAGTAATTGCCTTGCCGTTCCTGCACTTATGCAAGACATTTTAAGTCTTAATAACATGCTTAATGGAGTCGTTAAGGCTTAAAATTGCTTGAAGAGGTCGTCCGCGATTTACAAGGACTCTTACGGATGACGGTGAAGGAAGACCCAACAGGAACTTGACCAAAGCAGAATCTCCCTAATGCCAATAAAACCATATTTGTACAATCCATTCATCTTTTCTTTGACCTTCCCCTCCCTCTCCATCCATCAACATTCATACTCATCACTCTTAGTCACATGAATCTCATCCCTCCTTATCACATGTCCATACCAAGGCAAGACGATTCCCTTTCATTTTTTTCAATAACATGTGCTACTTTCAAACTTCCCCTTACAACTCATTCTTTACTTTATCTACTCGTCACTTCACACATTCATCTCAAGAAGCATCATCATCTTCCTGCCTTTATCCCATTTTACTAGGGGGCGGCGCAACACGTTTTTTTCTTTTATTCTCCTCTATCTTATATGTATAAGCATAAATCTATATATTTAAAAATCTATTGCTGATCGTTAGTCTCGGTGAAACTCGAGAACGGCTGAGCGGATTCATCTCATCTTGGTCTTGAAATGTTCGTGGAGGTCTAGGGAAGGTTTAAAAGGTGAGAAAAAATCGAATGATTGCCGGGAAAACCCTAAACACAGCCCTTTTCTTTTTCCTACATAAAAGTTTAGGTGTTTAATCGATTGGGGCAGTAGGACCCACCTCCACTCCGAACAAAAATTACCACTGAAAGTTTCAAATCAAAGTATAAAACTGCTCTATTAAAACGACAAAAAGCTGCTGAAAATCTGAAACATTCCTACTGGAAATTATTGTTATTGAAAGACTACTTCTGATTAATAAATAAACCTAGCATTAATTAAATACATACACATTTACTCAACTAATACACAATCTTTACTTCACACACACATACACACACTCACACACACATACACACACTCACACACACATCCACACACCTACACACATATTCTCACACACACGAATATAACACGTCAATAAATAAATGTTGGAGTTCCACAACAAATGTTTAGAAAAAATACCTAATTATTTAACTTTTATCTTTATAAGTTTTATCTTGTTTTTATATAGAGATTAGCTAGCGACTGGTGCCGCCAGTTTTGTCGTCCTATACTCCCGCCTTACAGCTTAGGGAGTAGGAGTGGCTAAAAATCAGCGCTGTGGTGAGTCGTGCTCGGCCCGCTACAGCATTAGCTGAGCCACCTCCTTTTGTTACAAGTTTAATTTTTTTAAGTACTTAGTCTAGTTATTGTTTTTGTACTGTGATTTTAATGTGACTTTGTATTTTTATTTATGTAGCAATAAATGTCTTTTTATTTTTTTATTTTTAGGAAGTCTGCCGTGTCAGCTAGTAAATAAATAAATTGAATTAAACTCACGTGAGTCCTCATCATCTAGCGAGGGTTGGTCGGGCGCGGCGGGTAGCAGACGTGTCTTGGGCGACTGGCACATCTCGCACGAGGCCGCCGAACCGCTGTTCACGTACGTACATTCAGAGCAAGGCCATTCCATCGTCTCTGGACTGGTAAGGGGAGGAAAATATGTATTGAAAAGGTTGTCTAGATAAAAACTGAAATTTTTTAAGACAGAAACTGAGATGGCGAGATGATCTAGACTCGTTTTTACAGAACTGGTCACTCGCGTCTCTTAAGAGGGAAGAGTGGGGAGGCCCTTGCCCCGCAGCGAGATATTTCAAACTAATAATAAAATTACAAAAAAAAATTCTCGACACTTATAAAAATGAAATTTCATTGTACTTAGTGCTTAGGGAAACGTTTTAAATAGGTCCAATTCTCTATTTTATCGATAGAACCGACTTTTGGGGGATCATACTACAGGTTCACTCAGTAGTATACTACAACACAGAATTAATTTTATTAAAAAAAAATTGTTCCCATATTAAGGAATTGAATCCCTGTATCGTAGAGGTCACGTCATAGGTCATAAACATTCAAGTCATATCTACACAGACCGCCTGGGTACATAATAACATTCGTAGATCTCACAAAATTCTTGTCATACGTGGGGATCGAACTCGCGACATGTCGAGCACAGTAGGTTTGGTATAGTAATCTGTACCATTTGGCTAGTGATCCTTACCGTAAGTTAACATATTTAGGTTCTGGCGGTGGAGTCTTCAAACGGGAAGTCCTACGCGGCAACGCCGGCGTCTGTCGCGAACTGCGCCGCGGGGACGGGCTACGCCCAGCTGTGGGTAAACAAGAAATAACATTACGATACTAAAAATGTCTCCTGACCGATTCACGGCGGCTAGTGTTACTATGACACCAGCCAGCTTCGCAGGATATATTATAGTGCACAAGCGTGTGCACAAACACAGGTGCACTCTCTGTTCCTTTACTCTCATAGTCCGATGAGACGGTAATCCAACACGACCGGAGAGAGATCAGGCGCAGGACCCACATTTTTGCGTGCCTTCCAAAACACGGAAGCTGTGATATTTTACTTCTAAAGGGCACACAATATCAAAAGTCGGTGCGTCCCGTGGGGATCGAACTCGAGATCTTTGACTTGGCAGCCATATGGTCTTCCTACTAGGCTATCACAGCTTCAACTTACGTTACTAATGCCATGCTGTCTGCCATTCTACTAGCCAAATACTGTATTACATCATAGTACGAGTATCATAAAGCCATTCTTGAATACTAGAGTATTTTTGTGTGTTGTTGAGTTTTCTTAAGTTTATGCTTTTTGAAACATTATGAACAGAATACTTGATATTTGCTGTGTAATGTTTAAATAGGTCTTATGTTAGGTATATAGGCAAAAATTGTAAACCCTATCCGGCAGGGCAAAAGTGGATCAAGAGGGGCAGCTACGACTCTAGCTCTACATTAGCTGCTAGCTAATGTAGAGTGTTCTAATTCTTATTTATCTAGTAATATGATGAGTCCATATTGACACTAGACTATAAAATGTACCACTTTTATAACACATGAGATGCTAATAAAGAATTGAGTATCGAATATGATAATGATGATGATCAGATCCAAAGGGCTTGTCAGTACTCACAGGCGCCGTGGTTAGCGTCACTGACGGGCACGGTTAGCCCGTGCTTTGGTACTGGTGGGGTCTTGCAGGCGAGGCACAGGTTAGCTGATGAAGGGTTCTGCAGGGTACACGAGCTGCAAGACCTGGAAGCAAAGTGGAGCAAGTTATGACAGTTTGTTAGGGGTAAAAGTACTTAATAATGGTGGGAACAAGTAAGAAGAAGTGGTATCTTTTGTAATATTACTTTGTGTGTAAATTTCGAATTGTATCAACAAAAATGGAGATCTACACACAACAGTCACTGAGCTTTTAGTCCTACAGAGCTGTAAAGAAGTTTTCTAGAACAGACAGACTGACTGAAAAAAATACTTAGATTGAGACTGCCACTGCTTAAATTTATTCTAAGAACAATTACTTGGATTTCTGAAGTAAGAATAACATCTAAATAAAACGATTCAGTTGGTAACATACCAGAAGTTATGCGGTTGCGGCCTGGAGCCAGCGCAAGCTGCGCAAGCGGCGGCGTTAGCTTCGTTGACCAGAGTACAGCGCGTGCACGACCATGTAGGGACCGACGCTGTTGGTACGGGGGTCGAATCTGATAGACAAAGTAGATAATTATAGTAGATAGATAGACAGATATAATATTTTTTATAGCTCATATAAACACATACCACATAAAAAAAAACAGATTTGGCTAGAATGAAAGTAACAGACTACTAGCTGTTACTCACACCTGCTCAAACGTCGGTTATAACTGCAAAAACATTACTGTGACACAGTCGGTTACAAAGTAGCCTGTGTTGGGGTGTCAGCAAATTCTAATTTCATTAAATAAATCAAGCCGTTTGAGAGTGAAAGAGTAACAAATATACATCCATTCATATTTACAAGCTTTCGCTTTTATTTTATCAAGAGTATAGCAGCAGTGAATTGTAGAGACAACTATCCACGCAGACACAATAATAGAGCTACAAGTATCTTTTAGCACGTGGATGACATTAACATGAGGGCGCTGTTGAAAATTCGTCTTCCACACGTTCCTATCTGACGTCATCTCGCAAGTCACACTCTTTGCAGCCATATCATATTTCACACTATCCATCCATCGTTTCATTGGTCGCCTTCCGTTCCTTGTAGCACTATATTAGCAGTAACTAATGTACACTCACCAACAGCAAACAACAGTTCATCGCTGTTCAAGTCGTGGTCTAGTGACGCTATAGGCACGGTCAGCTTCTTGGGCTCCCGGCTCGCCTCCACCTTACTGCTGCAAGCTTCAGATGGGTTGCTCGGCCTTGTACTGGAAAATAAACCTTGTGGTCATGTGTGTAGGGTTGATATTGCTTTATTTATATCTCTAAAATAGACTTTTATTGTTTTACCGGTTTTCTTGGCAGTCACCAGGGGTCGGGAGTCGCCACGTCAGCTCATGATTAAGGACTCCGGTTGGGTTCGAAAACAATCGGGCATTATCGATAAATACGCGTAAGTATACCATATAACTTAAGAATTGTGGGTTTGCATCAATATCTCGACTATCGCGGACTTACTGTAGTGCGGAAGTCGTTTAAAAATGCGAGATGATTTTACAAACAATATAAAATTGTAACATCTGTATGTAATACCATATACTAAGGAATAAATGCTATTATTATTAATTACTTGCACAAAGTCACCTAGACTTAAGTAGGTATTTATATCAATCATAGAAATAATTGTCCTGCGTTTAAGACTTCTAACAAACCCATGCAGTTAACATTCTGTTGTGCGACCTATACTCTTTATGTTATAGAGTATGGCTCTTAGCCGAGAGTTATAGAATCTAAAGCACTCAGCTAAGATACACCAAAGTCGACATCTTTACTCCCGATAAGTCAAGGTTTAACCTCTCGAAGGGTCTTCAAGACAAAATCAAAAGGTTTTTATTTCGAGTAGGCATTTTCAGGTACTATCAAAACGAAAACTCTAGTTGCGCGGTTCCAAAACGTCATTCTCCAGAAGAACCGGTAAAAAACTCTTAAAGACAAAATCCTTACCTATTATGAGGTCCATCCAGCACATCCCTTGTGGCTAGAGTAACGGCCGCGTGCGGGGGCCTCCCACTGCGACACACGTCACAGCAGCGCGCCCACCACGCGTTGTACGCGAACCAACACTCGCTGCACTGCCACATGCGGGACTCGCGACTGTTGGGAACGAGCAATGGATGTTGAATATTATGAGATTTCGGTCACAGTGGGTGTTACCGCGAAACCAGCCAGTTATGCAAGACATATGCGCACAAGCGTAGGTGTAATATCTGTTCCCGCACTCTCATAGCCCAGTAGGATGGCAATCCAGCAGTTCATTCGAAAAGTCAGTGCTTGCTCGGAGATCGAACGCGAGACCTTTGACTTCAAAAATTTTAAAAGCACAGGAACTAACATAGGAATGTATCCCTGAAACAGCTGTGGCTGCACTGCCACATGTGGGACCTTCGTTATGGAGCGCACAATTAACGACAAATGAGACAAATATACAGGAATTGCAAAGTTTTTTTTTCGTTACAATACAATAAACGCATGAGCGATAGGATCATCATCACCATTTCTGCCGTAGGACGTCATCTTTTTTTGTTATTTTGAAAAATTCATTAAAATATTTCAATCACTGAAAAAAAATTAACCCTTGGTCTTAGAAATACCTCCTCTTTTTTCGTTACAAATAAATTACAAAAAAAAAAATATGTAGTTTAAATAAAGAGACTTACGAAGCTAGCTGCTGCGACGTAGGCACTTTAGACTGCTCCCGTGGATTGTGCGACACTTTCCCGACAGATGGTAGCATGTTGAACACCTTCTGCTCCCGCACGCCTATATGCGAAGTCCGTATATTGGACACTGACGGCACTTCACTCACAGGCGAAATGCAGTTCTCAGCACCTAACAACTCATCTATCCTGGCGTAGTCACCATCACTGATATCATTCGAGTACAAAGCTTCGTTCTGTGAGTTACTCATCACTGTCTTCGTGTCCTGAACCGATACGTATGAATACCTCGTCCCGTTGTTGTTGACTTGAAGCTGCAGGTTCAAATCCTTATATTTCCCCTTATTTGGCAGTGCGTATATCACACCTTCAGCATTCGTGTCCCAACTACACTCCTTATCAATCTCCACACTGTTCTCGTCTATTCTGGCGTCTTTCTTAAGGTCTGTCTTCGGCAGACTACCGCAGTAACTTGCCAACGACTTCTGGTAATCGTTCAGACTTCGTCTACTCGATATAACTTTGCCGACCGGTCGATCCGCGTTCGTTTGCTCGGAGAACGACCGCCTGTACGTTGGGCGGATTTCCGGTGAGTTCTGCGCGCTAATTGACCTTCGGAACGAGGATCCTAGGGTTGTCCGTCCTGTGGGCCAGTCGGGGACGGTGATCATGACGCCCCCCGACGTGGGGAGCGAGGCCGCGCCACCATCCCTGCCTAAGGCACTCTCGTGCCTGCCTAGCGTAGTCACACTCAAGCCCCTAGCGTTAGGAATCCTCGCGAGGGGCGACACTCTAGGCGACATACACGCTTCACAGTTCGTCCTAATCCCCGAATTCTCAAGGGTACACTTGCTACAAGACCACGTCTTCAAATGCAAACCTTTACTCTGTTCTCTCTGGTATTCTTTAATATAATTGAGCTCCCAATTGGACTTGCTTTCGTTACACTTTTTGGGTCTTCGCGTGACTGTGTGCAGACTTCTGAGGAAGGACTCTCTGGGGTTGATTTGACCGTATCTTTCTGAGACCATCAGACTACTGGGTCGGTTGATGGTGCCACGTCCGGTCTCGTCAACCTTCCACCACTTATGCTGGGAGTTGATCACGGAGCCGTGGGAGAGGGACCTGGTGACGCCATGCGCGGTGTCTGTGAGCTGAGTGGGGGAGAGTCGGAGAGACTGCACATCAAGGTTCAGCCGCCGGCCGTCTGAGTAACTTGTCGTAGGCTTATATGATGGGACAGCCAGGGTGTTCGACCTTATCATAGTGTTGTCTGGAAGAAATAGATTTGGAAATCAGTAATATATACTGAAGTGTAGTACTTTGAATCAGCAGAAAGAAACATTAAAATATTATAATGTATTACCTGGAACAGACTTTTCCTTGTCCGTCATCCCTGAAGCTTGATCCTCATCATCAGACAGCCTGCAATTCAGAAAAAAAAAATGACTTAAAAAAAGTATTCGGAAGAATGCCATCTCATTTCTTTCCACTTTATACAATGGTGAAAGTAATACGTGTTTTTTGACATCTATGCCAATGTCTCGAAGATAGGTCACTGTGCATTACAGACCAGAAAAAGTCATATTATTATTAAGTATCATTAAAGGCAGAGCGAGTTCAGTTTCTTCGAAATTCATTCTGGTTTAACCATTTCGCTAACTTTTCTGAGCCATTTTAGTTACTCAAGTGGACAGATTACCTAGACTGAAAAGGTAGGTAAAATGGGGGTGAAAGTAATGAATAGATCGGTATACCTGTAGACAGGCGCGTGTGGCGCGATCGCGTCGCAAGCGGCGCAGCGCCACGCCGCGGACACGTTGTGCAGACCGCACGCGCAGCGCCACGCGCGCGACGCCTCCGGGGCGGAGCCCACGCACGACCATCCGCTACAACAACATACATACATACATAAACGTCACGCCTCTTTCCCTTAGGGGTAGGCAGAGATCACGTCTTTCTATTTGCTACTATCAATTGCTTTCTACACGCCCGTCGCTATAACAAACATATAACTATTTACAAAAAGTTGCCCCCGTTGTTTTGTCGTGGTGGCCTTGCGATTCTATGTATGGATTTATATGCACGAAGTGCAAGTTCGATCTTCAGCGCCCAGCAGTGGGACGTATAAAGGCTGGTCTATTTTTATTTGTTGCCCGCGACATTACCCTCCTCTGACGCAGTCGGTATAAAAGTAGCCATGTGATTATACAGGGTGTCAGAGTATTTCGCTTAAAAATTTCATTAAACTAGATCCAACCGTTCGAGCGTGAAAGGGTAACAAACGTCCATCCATCTATCAATCCATAAATACAAACTTTTGCGTTTATAATATTAGTAGGATTTGTTTATAAATTAATAAACAAATATTTTTTACACCAATACAATAACTCATTGAAAAACAATTGTAATATACCTATAATAATATTTAGTTATTATAAACCATTATACTGGATGAAATTAATCCCTATAAATGTTATGTTTATAGTTTAAGTAGCTTTTTCCTACGGCCTCGTCCACATGAACGTCGATTAAACCTATACGCAATCGGGTAAAAAGTAACATGTGTAAATCCAAGGTGTCAGCTACCTTCCCTACACAAAATTTCATATTAGTTAGTTTGGCCTTTTAAGAGTGATCCGTCCATCCATTCATCTATCCATCATTACCCCTGCCCTTATCCCAATTATTGTTTGGAGTCGGTGCAGCATGTCTTCTTCTTCCACACGTTCCTATCTGACGTCATCTAGCAAGTCACACTCTTTGCATATCATCTTTCACACAATCCATCCATCGTTTCTTTGGTCGTCCTCTTCCCCTGTGTCCATCCACAATCATGTCCATCACCTTCCTTACCACGTGATTTTCTTTCCTTCGCATGACATGTCCATACCATGACAGCCGGTTACCAGAAAGTTTTTCTGTTACCGAGTGCCACTTCCAAACTTCCTCTTCATACTCATTTCTTACTCAATCCGCTTTCATAACACCACACATTCCACTTAACATTCTCATCTCTGCTGATGCAATTGTCATCAGTCATACATGCATCTATCCATTCTTACATTTATAATATTACTAGGATATATGTATTGTTTGTCTCGTTAGGCTCGCGGTGAATGCGCGGCCATAGGCAGATGAAGACGTTCTAGTGGTTTTAACCGGTAAAAGTCCGGTACACCCCCTCGTCAACTCCCTGACGAGGGACAGTCCATGAATATTTCCACTGGGATACAAAAAAAGACTATAGGATGTCTTTCACTTCAGTAGGCCTTTTGGCAAAGGCCTCTTTGATTTGTTGTCATTGCTTTCAGTAGGGAGCCACTCTCCTCCATTTTTTCCCATAGTAAGCTTCCACTCACCTTCATTCAATTCACATGCAAAAAGACACACAAACCTGGACTCAGAACTAGTGCGATACACAGATGCTTGTTCTGAGTCTTGTTGTCTTTGTGCATGTGAATTGAATGTCTATGAAGCCCCCTGCCATACAAGGATTTAATTACTTAGTGCGGGAGTTGCAAAAAAAAAGGTAATAATTAGTACTAGCTTTTGCCCGCGGCTTCGCACGCGTTAAGAAGTATTATTGTTTAGCAAGTTAGTGTAAAAATTAGGGCCTACAAAACTTCCTTGTACACAATATTCTTAACTAATTTGTCATTTGGCGCTAAACCTGTCAAGCTACTGGGAGAACTTACTCGTGAGCAAGCAACATAGAACTGAAGCAATGTTCTCTCAAGTCAATACCCGCAAATTTGAGAGTTTACCCCTGAGACTTGTTTATAGTCATGGCTAGTCAAAAATCTAAGAAGATTTCTACAAACATTCCCTATTTCATCCCCTTATGTGTGGAATTTATCAAAATCTTTCTTAGCGGATGCCTACGTTATAGTACCTATGTGCATGTAAAGTCTCAGCCCGATCGGTTTAATTTTGACAAAGTTTCATAAAAAATTTCATCCCCTATTTTATCCCCTTGGGGGTAGAATTTATCAAAATCCTTTCTTAGCGGATACCTACGTCATAACATCTACCTGCATGCCAATTCTCAGCCCGATCCGTCCAGTAGTTTGGGCTGTGCGTTGATGCATTAATTTCGATCGAATTTGATTACCATAAAAACGGTTCTAGTGAGTTAATCTTAAAAGATAGACATATACTGTCGCGGACATTTTTTTAGATCATTTCAATAGGAATAATTCTTACATACATATATTGTGTGTATCTTGAACCGTTTTCGCAGCGCACGCAACAGAAGCCCTCAAGGATGAAAAATTTTCCCCGTTTTTTTACACATTTACCATTATTTCTTCGCTCCTAATAGTTGCAACGTGATATTATATAGCCTAAAGCCTTCCTCGATAAATGGTCTATTCAACACAAAAAGAATTTTTCGATTCGAACCAGTAGTTCCTGAGATTAGCGCGTTCAAACAAACAAACAAACAAACAAACAAACAAACAAACAAACAAACAAACTCTTCAGCTTTATAATATTAGTATAGATTAACACAATACAGTACCCTGGTCTTATATCCCAACACTTTCTACCACTGTTTTTTGCATCACTCATATGGGCAAATGTTGGTAAACTCACTGCATACTCCATATTGGTATTCAAAGTGATTGTGTACACCGCTTTTCCATGTAATAATCAAGCATTTTTTATTTTACCATGAATGACATATAGGCCATTGTATTTATTTGTTTACTTACAAGGAACTATTCCCAGCTTCACATGGGTTAAATACTGATGTATTACATATATATACCTTCCTCTGGAAAAACTCTACCTTTTTGAAAAACTACCACATCAAAATAATATACTTTTTACATCGCTTTACAAATACAATCTAGATATAATAGTTTCCTATAATTGCATAGTTGCTAAATCTTGAAAAAAACAACATGAACACAAAATTTAATCAATCTTATATTCATCTCATCATCACTTTTCTGCCCCTATGTCATTTTACTTAGGATTGGCATCATCATCTTCCTGCCCTTATCCCATTTCACTTAGGGTTGGCGCAACACGTCTTCTAGACATGTTGCTTAAAGTTTTGGCTATAGTTTTATAGTCGGCCGCCTGCCTGACAGTAACCCTATTTGGGAATGCGATTGGTGCAACATGTTTTTCTGTTCTATTCTCTCCTATAAGATGTCACACTATCATTTACTCCTTTCTGTTTTTTTTCACTAATCTATTTTATATTAAGCAGAATAAATAAATAAATGCACAGTGTCTATTTACAGTAACAGCAATTAGATATTTCCTGTCGGGATATAAAATATGTTTGTTCCGACATTATAATTGACCTTAATCACAACATAGAATTAAATGAAGTCACTTCCTGCTGCTTGTCTGTCTGTCCTGTATGCTTAGATCATTAAAACTATGCAATGGATTTCAATGAGGTTTTTTAATAGTTAGTAAGTTTAAATCATATTATTTTTTTTATTATATATTATTAAAGACAAGTGCTTGGCCAAAATGCTTTTAAAGTAGGGACAGGTCACAAGTTTACTATAAACTACTCTTTTTATCATTTATTGTTCTAGATAATGTGATTAGCAATCAAATAGATACAAAGAAATGTTCACATTTTCTTGCAATATACCAAAATACTGAACAGAAACATTTTAAATACACAACAGTTGTTAGAAACATGGATATCTAATTATGGTATAATCAATCAAGAACTCCATTGCTTTTTTCAAAATGGCATTAAGTACTTAAAACTGCAAGGAATGATATTGCTTTAAAACTAAAAGGGAATTTTGAGATACAAAAGATATCATGTTTGTTAACACTGGTACATTTTATAGACTGGGGTCAATGACATCTTAACTGGTATCAATACTCCTTTGTCTATTTATATTTATGAGTAAAACACATATGAATTTATGAATAAATGGCTGCTCTTTGTGGCGTATTTTAAGTATTATATGGGATTTTTAAGTTAACATATCTGATTTTTATGGCGAAATTCTATTATTGGACTCTTAGTATTTCAATTCGAAGTAATACTTACTGATTTAGTCGTATTTAGAATGAAACTTAACACAAAACTGCTATGATAATTCACATTTGAATGCGATTGAAAGCAATAATGTATCGAACCGAACGAATTCAATACGCGACTGCTTAATACATACCTACATACATTGCGATCAGGCGACACATATAATTACATTTTTCACTCAATTCCTGACACAATGATACCAAAAACTGCACGCTAACGACTAATTTAGTTAATGAACTCGCTTTGACTGCGCATAACAATGAAATACAATAGAAATATAACCTTAAATACGAGTAACGAAAAATCGATATCTCCTGACAGTAGCCCAATGACGAGCATAGTTATATGAAAAAAAACACACCTGTTATAGCAATTTTCAGTCGGTATGACAATCGGTTCCGAGCCGGGCGTTGTTCCCTCGCTTTTTCCAGTCCGCGATGTATATTCCGGGGAAGAATCTCTACAATTTTCTTTATAAATACCACTGTCATGACTTGATACCCGCTTTGTACCACATTTTAAACACTTTACACTCTCTGTTGGGTTGATCTGGCCGCACGTCTGACAATGCCATTGCAGCACCGATGCGATTGAGCCCATTTTAATTCACACATGGCTATGATACCATAATAATGCGTCGTTTTACGAAAACAAATTGAGATTTGAGAAAAACGAAAACAGCTGATCCACCATGTTGTTTGTGTATAACTTTTTTTATGTAGGAACGCGACGCAATGGGATTCGGAATTGTTTTCGGTTTTGACGGTTTTTTTACTTATTTTTTATCAAATAGTTTAACAATTGTTAATTTATATAAATATGTAATAGAGAATAATGATTTGTATACTTCTGATATCCTTCTTGTCCCACTTAAAATATTATTTCAAAGTGTTTGCGCGCGACATCTATTGAAATTTATATTAAGTATAACGCACCACGTGGTTTAGACTAAGAACACTAGATGTCGCTTTTAAAACCTAAAATCTGATGATTGTATTTTGGTATTTTTACCAAGGATCTTCACGATACACATTTCTCAAAGACAATTTTAAAAAATAAGTTTGTGTACCTAAAAGCTCTTAGCTTATGTATATTTTAAACACTGTAAGGAGATAGTAGTTAAAATTAAAAGCTATTAAGTTATCATTAAACAATTGTTATAAATATACTGCTTGCTAAGCTAAAAAAATTGTCTGCTTTGATTGACCTGGAGATTATTCGGTATCATACAAAAAAAAACTCTATGATATACAAAAAGGCTATGGAATTAAAAAAAAACTGGTCGTTACTAAACTCTTCGCTGCACCATGTCACTTTCTTCTCCATGTATGATCAGTTAATACCGAAAAAATACATAACATATGTAGATACTACATACCACACTATTTTTTTTCCGTAAACTATAATGAAATAAAACGATTCAAAATTAAAACCGTAAACAGCCATCCATGTTTCTCATAAATAAATAAAAAAAAAACAGAACACAATCGAATAGTAAAACCATTCAATTGATTCAAAATATGGAAATTTGAGTACCTTTTAATTATTATTTACGAAGGCCGGTCAATAAGTATTGAAAACAAGAGGATGCGTTGGTACTAGCATAACCTACAGAGGTATTACCTAACTCAGGAAAGCAATGCGGCTGCGATATCGTATATAGATACGTATAGTGCTAAAAGGATATTTGGCACGTGGCCGAAATCGGAACTAATGCCGTTTATGAAAAATCGAGACTTGACAGTCAGTTGAGTTGATTATTGTTACAAATATGCACACTAACGCCCTCATGTTAATGTCATCTAAGTGTCAAAAAATCCTTTTAGCTCTATAACACAAATCATCACTGTCATAGCAAAATTGTGCACATATCGCTATTGTTTTGCTTTAACCATATACGTAATACTTACCATCGCCAGTATTTGTACAATCCATCATTAAAATAAAGCATTTTTGGCTTCCATTCGTATCAATTGAAAAGCAGTATTTTCGAAATACAACGGTATTTCAGTCTCTGATAAATAATGAATTATTGTCGAATGCCTCTAAAAGGACGTGGTAAAGGATTTTATTACGTTTCTGATAGGTATGGTGCCTTTTATGTGTGGGAAGCTAAGGGGTGGGAATCGAACCCACGACCTCTGGTATAGCAGTCAAGGCCACTAACCACTAGACCAACAGGCCAGTCGACGATTGTTAGAATAGATATTAAAATTGTACAAATTGTTGTAGGACTAAATATAGACGACATAGTATATTTTGTTCCTGAACTCCATACGAACTTATACGTCGAAGATCATCAAGTTATTTCCCTACAGTTAAGAGAAAAACCACGTATTTATTGACCAAAAAAGTGCATTTTTGGTCTATCAATCCGTAACTTCATTTCAATGGTTTGAAAGACCACCAAAAAGGCTTCAATTGTTTTTAACAAACGAGACGAACGTGAAATTGTCTTAGTGTCCAGTCACTCTAGTCCTATAATATTTTACACTCATTTAGCCGACCACCTCAAAATCGAAACCAAATTCTCTTCAGTGCATAATTCCCATAGCTCCCCAGCTTAGTATAAAGTGATTGAATTGTACAGACGGATGACCCGCATCATGGCAGACGTTCACAGACCGTTTAAATAGCAGTCCGGATCAGATAGAAGGAATCGCTTAAGTCCCCGATAGATGACTGTCAAAGAAGTCATTAGTCAGAGACTTTGAGGTTTTTGAATTCAAGTAGTTAAACTGAGGATAAGCATTGCCATCCAACGTGGCAATGCCACCATCTTTTATGCCTTTGGCTTTATGAACCCCGATCTCTTCTGTAGGCGTCTACACTGCACTTCTTTCTTATTAGTATAGTTGATTTACAAACTGGTGTCAGAGGTTTTTAGGCCGCCCGTAGTCCTATGACGTAGAAACAAACTTTTAGAAAATTCCCAGGTGAGCTGGTTTTCTCACAACGTTTTTTTCATCATTTTAGTAAGTGATAATTACTTTGTATTACGCACATCATAAAGACATTGGTCCGTATTGTGATCTAAACCTACGATTTTTAAATTCTCAGACCAACGTAACTCCCAAATCAAACTGTGACAGAAAGTCTTTTCTGGGCCATATCACATTTTACCAAAACTTCATTTTATCAATACCAACGTAAAACAAAACACACTCAAAAACTTAAAACACAACGCATAAACCGCTGCATTTTATTTCCCATCCCAAATTTTACAGAAACTGCGTAAACAAGCCACCATATTGAATTACAAAAACACACACACCACGCAATAAACACAATCTCTGATTCAATAATTACGCGCATTGTCCATTGTAGCATCGCTAAGTGGGCACGAGAGGCAATTCGCAACAGACCCAGCAATGTAACTTTAAATTATGTCATAGCCATGCAACTGTCAATGACAGTCGGTTTCATACTTGAATTAGTAGCCGCCATGATAGATTTAATTGTCTCTGTGACATTATTGGAAGATTAATTAATACACAAATGTTATTAACGATAGGTCGATTTGATTTGGATAATTGGTTTTGTTATTGGCTATGGTGATAGGTCAGTATAACTAAGGTAATGTAGAAATCTATGCCGTTGTTCGATTGTTACCTGAACTATAATGATGGAAAACATTTTTTTAACTCTCGCAATAATAATTATTGTATATACTCATAACCTTGTTCAGTTTTTTACTACTAGAAAAAAACCACTAAAATCATTAGAAAAACTTAGAAAATACCATTCAGACGCCGTTCTACGCCGTATAGTGCGCTGTCACGCTTCCACAAATGTAATAATATTAGTTCAAGAGTAGTCGGTAGTCTCACTTATTTGTATTCCAGTGGAAAACCTCACAGATTATCCTTCGTCGGGGGGTAACGGAGAGGCGTGCTGGACTCTTACCGGCTAAAACCACTGGAGCCTCCTCATCTGTCTATAGCCAAGAGCACGGGGTTCGCTTTTGCATTCACCGTGCCACCGGCAAGGTGGTAGGCCCCCTTTTTAGGGTTCCACAGCCAAAGGGTACAACAAGACCCTATTACTAAGCCTCCTTTCTGTCTGTCCGGTCTGTCTGGAAATCCTCATGGACTGTCCCTCGTCAGGGGGTTTACGAGGGGAAGTGCCGGACTTTTACCGATTAAAACCACTGGAACGTCCTCCTCATCTGCCTATGGCCCGGGGGTACGGGGTTCGTTTTCACGTTTACCGCGCCCCCGGCAGGCCTTGACGCTATGTGCGAGATCGGTGGGTCTCCTCTACCGGTAAGCATGTAAGAACAGGCACTACATGCTGTGGTAGGCCCCCTTCAAACATCCAAAGATTTTATCCTGAACCCATAATTTCTACATCACAATGGGATACTAATTAATCTTCCTCACGACCAAACAGTTCTCGTATATTACTTTTTACGTCCAAACTAATCCATTCTGAGTTCTGCATCAAACGTGAAAGCACCTGTAAATTTATCGTTTTGGTATATCCAAAGCCAAAAACACCATATGGCTTAGATATTAAAGTTTAAATTGCTCTGGGGAGGTTGTATAGGGTTTTTGGCGAGCATTTTGTCCGTATTAATCCATCTTTATCAAATGTTGACAGTGCATGTGATGAAATGCATAACTCATGGGGAGTTTGAGCTTTCTAAGCCCCGAATTAAATTTGAAATTAAAACAAAAATTGCACAGAATTTTCCCGTACGCTTTTCATTTATCGATCCTGTGAAAATGGTACTTTTTGCAAACAACCTGTCCTGTTTCATGCATTGTATTTTTGGGGGTTTTCAGACGTTCAAAAAGTGAGTCAGGATTTTAACCTTACCAATATTGGGATATATTCTTTAATAGCGTTCCGCCCTAGCTTCGGTAGTGTGCAATTCTGATGTAATAATATATGTACATATAAACCTTCCTCTTAAAACATTTTATCTATACTAAACCGGCATCAAAATCCCCTGCGTAGTTTTGAACATCTAAGCATGCATAGGGACCGACAGCGGAAAGCGACTTTGTTTTATGTAGCGAATAAATTGATATCAAGTATTTACACCCAATTTTTTTAGACTAAAATTACCTCGTTTTTTTAAACGTATTTATAGAAATGGTATAAGCAGCCTCTGCTTAAACACTAAACTTAATGTACAATTTTTTACGTCATTACCGTATATTTCTATCCCCCATGATAATCAGCCTAATAATATTATTCGTCCGAGGCACGGACAGACATGGCTAGCAATAACTCGCCCTTCTCCCCACAATGAATGACCCACGCATTATGACGCCCTACATTACTGAATATCAATAATATTTTTATGTCATATCGTACGTGGATAACCCGAACAAATAAGTTGTCTGTTTCATCGGCTGTGGAAAGTATTTGACTATAAACAAACATTGTTCTTTTAAAATTGTGGTCAAAGATGCATTTTTGACAATATTAACCCTTGAAACATTTTATGTATTAAAAAACCGCATCAAAATCCATTGTGTAGTTTTAAAAGATCTAAGCTTACCTAGGGGCTAGTCAGATAGCGGGAAGCGGCTTTGATTTATACCACGTAGTAAATAGCTATTAACTAGCGATTCATCAGAGCTTTGCACTTGTGCAATACTGATGTATTATAAACCTTCCTCTTAAAACACTCTAATCTGTTAAAAACCGCATCAAAATCCATTGCATAGTTTTAAAGATCTAATATATGGACAGAATAAGAATAAGAAGCTTTATTTGCAGAGACACGGTATAACAAGTGTTCAATCAGGTTACATTATGTACAGCACATCTCACCACCCAATCGGTATGCAAATTTTGAGTAGGTACTCGGACATTAGGAAGAACTAGAATTTAGACAGCGACTTTGTTTTATACTATGTAGTGATAAGTTGGAAATTAAAACCTACTCCTATTCCGCAAACAACTTGTATATCAAACATTAGTCAAAAGCGAAGTAGATTTAAACCCTAAAAAAACACAAACTTTCACTCTACCATTCTCAATGCAGACAAAACCACAAAAGACATGACAATTTAAAAAAATAAAATGAATAAAACCAGACATCTCGAACTTTCATTATTTCAAAGACAAGATAAAATACTATCACCTCTTAAAGTAATTCCATTGTATGTGTAAAAGAGAGACACTATACTCTATGTAGAGCGCTCTCTCTTTCCCACAACTGCAATATTGTTACTTTTGAAGGTGGTGGTATGGGCCAAGGTAAATGTTTTCGATTCTGCAGCAAAGGACTTGATTGCTTCGACCGATGGCCGGCAATTGCTTCGCGTTGTGCTGGAGTTTAAGGCTGGGTTATATGACGTGGCTGCTCTGTTGTTGTAGAAATATTAGAGGAAGATTTTTGGATTTTCTAGGTGCTTCTTCTTGCCTATAGTGTCCTCTGCCGGACAAAGGGTTTTCAAATCTTTCCATGATTGGGCATTTGACCAAAAAAATGTAATTAGTCAGTCGATAGTTTACACGATAGTGTAAACATTTAAATTGAAACATTTTCTTTACTACTAGCTAATTCGATTTTTTTAGTCATATGCCCATAGAAAAATGAAATAAAAATATGAAAAGAAATATTTTGTTGCAGTTATAAGGTTTAAAACTTTTAGATCAACCAAATCTCAACCAACCTCAAAAACAGAGAATTGACATTTAATTTCATCTGCCGTCATATAACCCTACCTTTTTACATCGGTTTGCACAAACACCGTTTACAGAGAGTCCGGACGCGATCTCTGAAATAAAGTAACAAATTGTTTGAACTCATATAAAGTCTAAACCAAATACTATTATGGTCTCACCATTTGTTTCTCTTACTCTTCTGCTTGTCGTATATGAGAAAAATATTGAAAATGTGTTTCATATTAGAGGCATTTTTTTCTAGCCTGTTTATTAATTTTTTTATTTTATTTTATTTATCTTTATTTCTGACAGGTAAGGTTCTTGTAAGCTTAGCCCCACAAAACCGTGGCAATGGTTTGACTGTGGGGTTGGGACTGTGTTGGTCCTATATTTGAGCACAGGCCACCTTAGGAGAGTACTTTCACCTTTTTCTTCCTGCGCTAACTCGAAAATTATATTGTTTTTAATTAATTGATTTGTGCGATTTTGTTCGCCTTTGTACTATTTGTACATTTTATATTATTCTGTGTGCAAAAAAGAATAATTTACTGTCATCTGTCTCTCCTCTAAATAAATACCTACTTTCAAAAGTTTTCAAACACCATTCTATTGCCATAACTGTTTTAATAAAGATGATTAATGTCGTGTTCGGAAAATCATGGACGAAATATCACAGATATCAAATACCTTATTCAGTCTGAACCCCACAGACAAAACGTTTTCTGATACAATTTAATATTAAGTTACGAAATTTACCACCCCGAAAATCGGCATGCAATATGGGCTCTTTTAAAATATATATAAAATGGTTTAGGGAAAAACAGGGGGAGTAGGCACTGGGGAAATGCAGGTAATGCAGTCTGTAGTCAGGGGTGCATTGGGGTCACAATTTATGGCACCGTAAACGTCCGCTGTAATCCCCTTAAATTGCAACGGGGAACGGGTAGATGGTCATTTGTTTTGTATCGGCATAATTAGTTCGAATAATATATTGGTTATTAAGTTTTTGTAACGTTCGCAAGTGGCAATTGAGTTATAGGGTAATGTGTAGAGAACAAGTAATACCAATTACTTTTTTTAAATTTTTTTAAGCGCCGCCATTATTACTTTAAATTAGCTTCTAAAGAATAGTTTCTAAATGTAATCGTAGATGGCGTTGTTAGTTTAAGTCCATTTTCTGAATCGCGGTGTTAAGATTTTCCGTGATCTAATGACCCTCCGCGATCATTTTTACAAGTACTGCATTACACTGTAATTTCTTTCGCTCAGCCAGATTAGCAGTTTTACAAGTTCGAGTAGTCAAGTGCGTCGTGAACTCGTGATCAACTTAAAAAAACAAGCATATATTCCTCAATTTTCCGAAATCGAATTTCTCATTGATTGATGATTCCAATTGGGATGAGACAAAAATTATTTAATATTTCAGTTTAATGTTTGTGGAAGAAAAATCCGATTTTACTCAATAACATTATTTTCAAGCTTTATCATTTCATATCGATACTCGTAACCTGTACCACTCGGTTATCCGTGCAGTCGCGTATTATTTGCAGCAATATCACGAAAGGTTAAAACTGCGATGGAACGCGGTATTTGGATTTGATTGAACTATTTTCTGATTATATACAATAAAATCCCAAACCAAATAAAAACCTTGCCATTAATGAAATTTAAAAAATGTTTTACAGAATTACTAGTGGATAAATGTTATTATTAAGTCCAAGATTTCCTAGATGACACTTTATAATTATTAACCTTATTATAATAACTATTAATATCATTGTTTAGTATTTGCATGCCAACAAGGACACGGTTCTGAATATGTTTATTTACCATCTTATTTTGTATTGTACCTACATTCTAAGCAAATAAAGATCTATTCTATTCGTATGCCACAATTTTTTTTTAGCCTATTGGGTCCCACTGCTGAGCAAAGGGCTCCCCCAAGTCCTTCCACGTTTTTCTGTCCTACGCCACCTCGAATCACACGTATTCCACAATAGTTGAATAAAAATAGTAGAGAGAAAATTCGACGTCATTTTTGTACATTACATTTCAAAGTTCCAAATAATCCTTATCACTTAGCATACTTAGTAACTGTATCTTTCAAAGTTAAATACATCTCGCGTCTTAAATAACGTATGAAATTTAATATCACACTACCGTCTTCAACAACCCTTTGCATAGAACAGGAGCAAGAAGCTACACAATAAGTTTACAACGCCTGTACCTCTATCTAGTAAAGTGAGACATTTGTAACCGTGGGAGAGGGACAGCGCTATCCACATTGTAGAATGCTATCTCTTTTCTACAATGAGAACAGTCGTGTTTGAAGATATCGTTGTAAGTTTACAGAACTTCGTAATCCGTGTTACTTTAGACAAAAGCCATTGTTTAAACTGGACTTGTAAGATCGTAAATAACAAGACAAACAAGCAAAGTCGGGGCACAAACTACACCTTGCCTAAGTTTTAAGACAAGTAACTTGCTTAGATTGAAGTTAGCGTTAAGTTACATGTAAATCGTTCGTGATTGGGAATGCTTACTTAATTATTTGTTTATACTTGTGATATTTTTAGAATGCGAGAAATATAAGAAATATACAAGAGCAATATTAGCCTACACAAGTAATATATTTATAAATATTAATACTGATATCTTATACACATAAACCTTCCTCATGAAACATTTTATGTATCAAAATCAAAATTT
This sequence comes from Chrysodeixis includens, assembly GCA_941860345.1. NCBI lineage: Eukaryota > Metazoa > Arthropoda > Insecta > Lepidoptera > Noctuidae > Chrysodeixis > Chrysodeixis includens. The sequence continues at coordinate 6,297,746 of OW796111.1, read as the reverse complement.
TATTGATTTATAGAAGCATTTAGCAAACATAGGAACAGACAGACAGCGAGAAGCGACTTTTTCCTTAATTATAATATTTGAAATCTTAATTTTTATATTTTGTTTCTTTTTTTACCATTTTCTTCCCGACTTTATGACTCGGCTAACTGTGTTTTCAAATTAGACATCAAACGTTACGTTAATTACACAAGAAGTCCCTGTCAAAGCAAACTTCAATAAGGCCCGGATGAATGATGTGATTCCACGACCATTTTAATTTTTTCCGAATTAAAAATACCGGAAAAGAATTTCTCTTTTTTTAATATAACTCAGAGAGAAATTATACAGAATAGACACGTCAAATATCATTTTTTCACCCTCAAATTCCACTGGATTCAATTCCAACTGAAAAGACGTTTATAAGATTTATTGGGGCACAACGTGGGGCAAGTTTTTATAGTCCTTATTGCCTTACTATAAGGTATATTATACGTCGAACAATGAAATAAGCACGGGGAATGGTTAACGCGATCTATCAAATGTTGACTTGGATAAATTTACGACATCATATGTGACTAATCTGTGCCCCACGGTGGGCGCCAGCAGTCAAAACAATTTTTAAGTGAGTTTCGTCGGCTGCGGTATGTATGACGTGGGTTCGAGTTTTGCATGCGAATCAGTTGCGAGGTTATTTCCGGAGGAGATAGGATTGAATGGCACCCGTTTGTATGATAAATGGGGGACTTTGTATGGCATTGTATTTTGGTAAACATCATTCACTGTGAATAATTTTCAAGCTATATTTTAAAAGTATTCATTAAACCTTTTACGTATTTTGTAATTAAATTACTTAGTGTTAAAATAAACACAATATTTTCCACTAAAATGTATTCATGACCAAATAAAGCAAATCCATACCGAATATAATTAAACCTGGCATAAATTAATGAAGAGATAGTGAGTTATGGCATCTGGCAGATTGCCAGGTGGTCCGTGTTCCGGCAAAATTAACGTAACACCTGCATAGCCGGAGGTTTATTGTTTTCAAACACGACTTGCCAGATTGCCAGACTGCCAGACACGCTATATTGTAAATGCTAATTGGCATATAGTGCCAAACAAGTTCACGCTTACTTTGAAAACTTAATCTTAATCTAGTACGTAGAGATAATGTTGATATGACTAATTCATCATCATTAATGTATATGTATAATAATAGTATCCAGTCAGATTTTGGCCACGGTGGGTAGTGTTACTATGACACCAGCCAGCTACGCAGGACATATTATTGTATGTAAGTGTCGCGCGCACATGTGCACTCTCTGTTCCTCTGCTCTCATAGCCCGATGTGACGGCAATCGGACCGAGAAAAATCAAGCATAGGGCCCACATTTTTTTGTGCCTTCCGAAATATGAAAGCTGTGTTATTTAAATTATATCTAAAATCCACCTAAGATTCCAAATTTTGGTGCGCGCCTTTGGGATCCCACTTGAGACGTCTGACTTAGCAGTCTTGCAGTCTAACCACTAGGCAATCACAGCTTCAAATAGTTGTGTAATATAACTGTATCTAGACCTAATTATTCATATTATTATAATTTCACAAAACTTTAACAACAATTGCAACCGTGCGAAGCTGGGGTGTCGCTGGATTATAAAAAACATATACCTACTCGTAAAATCCATTAACAAACGGTTTAAAATAGTTCACTTAAATAAAATTGAGAAAATTACAAATGACAATACAAAAAAAGTTTCAAAGTTTACTTTTAAGCTGAAAAACGCCATCAGTCATCGACTGATCCGGCTATTTGAAATACGGATTAATATTCAATTTTTGTTTATGATTTATTAGCTCATGTACCGGAAGCAATAGCAAACAAATTTCTTTTTAATATAACAACGATAAACATAAAATATTGTTAACAGAACGCAAATTCGTCCATCCATTTGTATCCGATATAGGGGCAAGGTCCCGCTGTGAGGAGAGCGGGCGCCGTGAATTAAATAAAATATAAATAAATATTCCCCAACATTCCCACAACAATCTGAAATTAAGTAAACGAGATAAACTTGTGATATGAGTACTAGATAACTAGTAAACTATATACTTATATATTTCTAAATACATATGTATGTACATATTATAGATAAATTACACCTCGACACAGAATAATTGATCGTGCTTATCACACAAAACTTGTCCCGGGTGGGAATGGAACCCACGACCTCCGGTATAGCAGTCAAGGCCACTAACCACTAGATCAACAGGCCCGTCGTTAGAAAATAAAAGGATATTCCTATTATTTTTGGGTGAACGGCCATTTGAGATAAGTAAGTTTGTCTCAGTTAGCTTTAGCCGTCTATGGAGCTACAAGGTTCTGTATGACATTAATGAGGGACATTGGTGTAAATATTCGGAATTCTATCGGATAAATTCGTTTTTTTTTCGTCAAGGAACTAATTCTATTGACGTATAAAGATATCCAATTGAAGAACCAAATAATCAAGGAATAACTAGATCCATTACACAAAAATGTGAAAATCAGACCTCTACTACTGTCAGCCTTTCAGGATATGTACCTAATGTTTTACGTACTACAATAATTCAGTTTTAAACCTGTTTAGAAAAAAATCGCTATCCCCGCTAATCGCTTACACTATAACCTTAAAAAACCAGCAAAAATGTATATTTTCCGCTCAATTATTCGTCCGGGGCCGTCACGCGAAATCATTAATTCAAGAGTAGGGGACGTTGAAAAATTTGTCAAATGCAAATGGACCCCTCAACTTTGAGAGACGCCTGTTTATAACGTGATGTTTTGTAATTGTTAACCCTTTATAGTAAACAAATAGATTAACGGCCGTGGTATGTTAATCAACTATCTATAGTTTTTTCTACGGCTATAGCCAAGTCACATTTCAACAATGGCTAGTGTTTATAGTCTATAATTAATGTAATTTAGACGGGCCTGTTGGTCAAGTGGTAAGTGGCCCTGACTGCTATACTGAAGGTCGTGGGTTCAATTCCCACCCAATCATTTGTCGTCTCTGGGTGTAATTTATCTATAATTTGAATGTAATTGATGAATTTCTAAATAAATAATTATGTTTGTCAGTTGTCTAGTAGATACTATAACACACACAAGCCCTGTTTAGTTTGAGGTTTATTCTGCAAATAAGATAAATGTTATCTGTTTTACATGTCATTATTTTTTAAATATAAGTGGAATCGAATTGGCACGCGCTAATCTAAGTAACTACTCAACAAAAGAAAACAATACTTTTATGCCAAATATAAACAGCTTATTCATCGAGGAAACAGTTTAAAGTTAACCGTTCATTTCCGCTAAATTTCACCGCACTATTTCTAAATCTGTACATCCTAATAGTCGTTGATTCACCGACACATCAAAAGAGTGGCGTTATATGCGTCAAACCACAGTATAACAATACATATAGAATGACGTCTTCATATAACTTTTACGTTTGTCATATCTGTCTCATGTGTCGCACTGACGAAACAATGTCCTGGTTACATTATTTTTATTTTATTAAAAAAAAAAGACTCCCGCGCTAAGAAATTTAATCCTTGTATCGCGGGCGTATCACAGACATTCAATTCACACGCACAAAAACACCCAAACTCAGAACAAGCATTTCGGCATGGCATAATATCTTGTCCAACGCTAATTAAAACGCTTTATGTAGGCAGTCCTATCGTTGTTATGTACCGTTCGTTGTATCGTTGTTAAACTGCCGAGTAGGAACTACTGTATTTATTAATACTGTAGGCAAAGTAACCAGCCACAGGACTGCGCAGTGTCAGAAATCTTCAAAGAATTGAGTAAACGTTTATTGCCGCACTGAGTGCTCTAGGATCAAGTGACGGGCAAAGATTATGACGCAGATGCGACCGTTGTACAAATGGTTGTATTTCTTCTTTTTAACCGACTTCAAAAAGAAGGAGGTTACTTAATTCGACCGCAAATAAACATAAAAAAGAAAAGGGTATATTCTTTTGTTTTTTAAGTTTCTTTGTATAACTTCTTTTATCAAAACCATTTTGAACCGAAACAAATCGATACACATGTGAGTAATTCAACTAGCTAGTTTGGCATCGACTTCAATCAGTATCTAGCTGATATGATACTATCGGTTCATTTTTAATGTGTTTAGTGCCGTTGTTTCTGAAGTCGGTTTTTATTTTTTTTTCATCCTAAGGTCCATCCTGTGTACAAACAGATGTAAGTAGGTACCATTTGTATAAAAACCAGTTGATTGTGAGTCTGATCCTCGACACTAGGGAACAAATAAGATGAAGAAAAGCAAGTCTACATGTATTTCTTTTTTTTTAATAAAGTATATGATGTTAGAGAAAATTAGAATTTCGCAATTTTGCAGTGACGACGAATAGACGGTGCTTCGTACTAAATTTTAAGAAACAGGGTTCATGGGAAGTATTAAAAAAAACTTAATCTATGACAAAATCATAAAACTTAAATATAAAAATACAGTCAACCACACATGAACAGTACCAACGAATTTAAAAATCAACCTTATGCACCTTGTAATTAAGACTAAAACTATAATATAACATCAAAGACGACTGTTGTGGATTGTACATTATATACCGGTGCATTAAAATTTCAGTACATTTTATAAACATTGATTTGAAATGCATTTGAACATGTTTGAATCGAAAATAACTATCTCTTCCTATTTGTTACTGAAATAGATATGAATGAGTTTGCTTTTACTTAAGATAAATTGATGAAAATAATAATTAAAAGTATATTATTATTTTGGCTATTTCTGGCTAGTAACGGTATTATCGTTACTAGCCAGAAATAGCCAAAATAATAATGTACTTTTAGAATTACTTCGGTGAATTGAGTCGTATTTAAATTAGAAAAAAAAAAACACTTAATAAAAACGTTGACACTTTTACAATTATTATAGAGCTACAAGGATATTTTGGCTCATAGATGACATTATGTTGGTGTGCATATTCGCGACTAGAATCAACTCAAATGTCTGTCAAAAGTGGCAATTTTCATATATGACGGCATTCGTTCCGATTTCGGCCACTTGCCAATAGATCTTTGCAGCACTATACCTACTCGTGGAGTCGACTTTTTAATTAGAAAAAATCATGTGACAAAAGGTCCTTTTAGTATCATTTCACTATACTCGTAGAGATCACTTTTAATCAGAAAAAATAACATAAAATAAGCGATCAACTTTCCCCATTCGCAATACCGGTAACATTTAGCGTTTTCCATTAATATCATATATTTTACCGCCACATTCCGCTGTAAACTCCGTTCACCGCTCTAAAGTTAACTTGTGTGAAGTCATAACATGCCCTGGAACTCTTATTGACGTCGTTCGTCGTTTTACAAGGCAAATCAGAAATACTCACTTTTGTATATGTACTAGCTGTTACCCGCGACTTCGTACGCGTTTTCCTACAAAACAACACAAAAATGGTTAAAAAACGTTGACATTGGTAGATCCTCAGATCTACTCAATATGCTCACAAAATATCAAGAGAATCTGTCAAGCCATTTTAGAGTGCAGAAACGAACATTGTGACAAGAAAATTCTTTACATGTAGAGAAGGTTCATGTCTGAATACCAAAGTTCATCCAAATCCGTTCAGTAGTTAGTTTCAGCGTGATTGACGGACAAACTTTTACATTTAATAACATTTGTGTGACGTGCATATCAGGTTGGTCTGAGTGTCACCCAACATATTCTACTTTTTATCATAATTTCAGTATTCTTTTTCTATTTTACCTACTTACTAATGCGTACCAAGTCGCGGGCAACAGCTAATAAAATCTAGAAGTTCTCTTTGAAGGCGTATTAATGCATTCATGAAGATAACAATTTTATACCAGTACAAATTCGTGTTCATATCAATGTAATGTATTCGGAAACGAGAAACAAATGTGTGGCAGGAAATGCAGTACTTTCGTTATCAAACGACGATTTAGTTTGTAAAAATATTGTTATGTTCAAGAAAATAGATATGGATTCCGTATAAAAGGAAAAGCAGGGAATGTCACTTATGAACATTCGCAACAATGGCGTCAAAGGTAAGTTAATAACATCTACTTATTTATAGACTAACAAAAAATAACTCATTTTTTGTGTGTGCAAAATATTTTGGGATTTTGATGTGATATGAATTGTCTGCGGCGAAGTTGGTGTGACGATCTTGTGACATACTCGTATGCGGGACCCACGTGGTCTAAAAATGCAAAATACGGACGGGTTTAGAAGGAAAAAAGTGAGGGGGTTGTCCAGATAAACATAATATAGATAAATTACACCCAAACACAGAACAAATGATCGTACTCATCACACAAACATTTGTCCTGGAAATCAAACCCACGACCTCCGGTATAGCAGTCAGGGGCACTAACCACTAGACCAACAGCCTTTTGTTTTCACTGTCGTTCTATTTCACACTTTTCAGATTTTCTTACCCATCATTCTCCTATTTCTATTTATTTTTCTCTCCTCTCTTCTCTTACACAGATTCAGTTCTCCATTCTCGTCCTGCTCATCTGTGTCAGCTGTCTGTATGCTGACGATTCTGAGTCTACGACTGCCAAACCCGATGCTTCAACTGCTGCACCATCATCAGGCTCCACCAAATCCCCTACAGATGTCGACATCCAAGGCATGGTGGATAATCTAGCACAAATATTCAACCTCAACAATGGTCCTAACTGGTGGCAATCTGCTAGCAACTGGTTTACTAATAGACCTGGTTTTGGGAAGAAAAAGTAACTAATTGTGTATTAGACAGTCTTGAATGTAAAAAGTAATTAGTCTATCAGTTTGATTTAAAAAAAATATTGGATAGGTATTTTCTCTTTTATCACGTATGTAAAAAAGGAGACGATACAGTGTGTCGAAATCTCTTGTGACACTTTTTAATGACAAGTGAATATACTACTCCTACATATAATTGGCCATCTTTGATTCATTACATCTTCGTATTTTTTTGTTGAATCGATAAAAGAAAAAAATACGTATCTATCTAATGTTTCTTTTAAACTATCAGAGGGACTAATTAGTTTTTTTTAGTCCCAATTGGTAGAAGATTTGTTAAGGATTAAAGGAACTGATCAAATGTATGAACCACGACGTTTCTTTTATAAAAAGGTTTGTCACGTTTATGCATTTGAGCCTTTTGGTCATCGTTATTATTGATGAAATGCCATTTGTCTTGTTATTTGTTACTTGAATTAAAATAAAACCTTATAATCAAACTGATGTTATTATTTTGTATCCAAGAACTGGCAAAGTTTTGAAATTTTAACCCACTCGAAATTTACCCATACTCTTGTAATTTATTTATTTATTTGGATCTCCAACAAGAAGAACCCCTTAATAAAGCAAATCCAAAGCCTCTCCTTAAAAAACCTAGTCTAAATATTTTATACAAAACATTTAAACACCAGTCTGATACAGTATTTGTGGGAAAACCGGCTTACTCCGTCATTACAGTACAAACTGCAAGGTATACTCACGCTGAGGCCGCTGGGGACCGGGCAGTACTAATTAACCGGCGGCCAGTCGGCACCCCTTGTGGTGGGGCCAGGAATACCGCGGTTTGGGATATAAGGGGTGGGGAGATAAAACTGTAGGTAGGGGTAAAATATAGGAGTGGTGAGTATGATGATTGTATTTGGTACTTTTTTGATAAACAAAAATTATATGCTACTTTTAGGATGATTTTTGGTGAAACGCAATGCAAAAAAAATTGAATTCGAATCGATGTGATCAATGTTCTTACTTTCTCTAAATAGGAAGATGTTAAGTCAGAAATTAACTTAAAACAAGGTAATATTGATTTTCTGGCATCTTACATGCCAAAAAATACTAATCAATATTGGACATGTATTTTTTCTTTCATCGCGACAAAAAAAACTGGAGACTATACAGTGAGTTGAAACCTCGTGTAACGTCATGTCTCAGTGCTCTTTTACTGATACGACACGATTCACCATTCGTGATACACCATACTTACGTATTTTTTTATTGATTTCTAAAAGAAAAAATACATATTCAATGTGATTTGGAAATCTATCTGACGGACTAATAAGATTGTTTTAGTTATATACCATTATTGGATAGTAACAAGCAATTTTTTTTGTGAGTAGGTAGATACTTTAAAGTTGTCAAATTAAAAAAATGAATATCTGGTCGAAACTTCAAAGCAAATCGCGTATTTCAAGGCCAGAAATCACAGAGTTCATGAATTTAATTGTTGTTGAAGCCATTTTCAGCAATATTACAACTATACACGGCAGACTACGTAGCCCGGTATTCCCCATTATCTTTAGATCACACAAATATATCACTTGCAGATTTTGTAATATCCGTACATAATAACTAACTATAACTACAACTTATAACGCGTTGCGCTGACCCCAAGTAAAATGGGATAAGGGCAGGAAGATGATGATGATAATACAACTTAGTAAATGTCTATTACAAAATCAACGGAACTCTGCCCGTCTGTTCTGCTTTTACGGAAAAAAAGAAATAAAAGAAAAAAGAACAAAGATAAAGACTACGGTGTCAGCTATCTACAAAGCAAATTTTAACCAATTTGGCGTAGATGTTTGTGTGTAAAGAAGTATTAAACATGTAGACAGAAAAACAAAATGATACCTTTATTAAATAGTAGCTGTTGTCCGCAACTATGCCCGCGCGAATGTTGATTATAGAAATCCCCTATCTGTTACTGTCAGTCAAAATGTTCCCTACGTATTTAGCAAAGGTGTCAGCTAACTCCATACCAAATTTCATCAAAATTGCTACAGCCGTTTAATCGTTAAAGAGTAACAAACATCCATCTATAGGTACTTACAAACATGCGCATTAATAATATTAGTAAGAATTTTGATAGTGATTAATCAGCTTACCTATATTCATCACCTGTGTTAAAAGACTTCCGAGCAATTTATTCCAATTTTATAGTAGGTTAAGAATTGATTATTATTCCTCAATTGTAACTAAACCTAAGTCAGTATAAGCTTAAGCGTCAAGTCTAGAATCCTAATGCAAAATGTAATGGGTCCGCATTGTTACAAATATGGTGACATTTATGCCCTAACGGATTACCATATGAGAGAAACTGGAATATTTGCATGGATTCAATTGAGGGTCATGAATAATCTACTATCAGTTCTTTAAGTAAGGATATTGGTATGTGGAAGTGAGACAACGATCTACGCCTTGTAATGTGCTGTCTCGCTTTTTAAAAGTAAGTTTTGTTTTAAGACGTGGGAAGCCTTGAATAATTATATGAATGGGCTAAGGATACAAAAGTAATTTACTACAGGAAATTACAATTGTTTACTATTTAATTATTAAAATATGTAATTAGAACATGCTGTAAAATAACTAAGAGATTTAATAACGGTTAACCGTTTCCGTGCGGAAGTCTTTTTAGCAATCATTAGTGCCTGGCGTCAAACAAAAATTCTGTGATGCCTCTGAGGCACCAAGCGCCAGGAAGTTTGATGATTCCCCTGGGGAATCATCCGCCATGAATTGTCACTTTTAGCTTGTTTTCGTGTTTCTACTTGCTAAAATAATCATTTGACATTGTGTATCTAACGTAGGCAGTCAGTAAATTCGTTCAGTGCGTTTAAAAGTGACGATCTGTGTGTTTTTATGGAAATGGAAGGTCAGTGACTAATTTATATCAGGGGTCGTAAACCTTTTTGCATTATTTCATGGATTTATTTATTCAAGTGTTGTAAAGAATTTATACACGTACCACTTGAGTTTGTCGCGAGGTGATATTTATTTATTATTATTTATAATACAGTGTTTTGTAGGGAAACAATTTTAACTTCACTATTTTGATGATAAAATTGTTTCTCTACAAAATACTGGATTACTGTAGAACATTTAACTGAATGGGAAGTCCGATTCTAATGAATCAAAAATATTGTACTCGTAGGTACAAGTAGGTACAAGTTTAAAACAATAATCAACCGTATACGCAAGGAAATACGGTACTTCGTAGGCGAAGGGCCGGCGAACAGCGCACTCTTTGTACGTTTTTAGGCAACAATGAACCTTATGACAAAAGCATTTGATTTTTGAGAAACATTCCAGAAAGTGGGTTGTTAGAATTATAATCAATAATAAAATGTGTCGGCAACTTGGTTTACAACCCCTGATGTCAGATAATTTGCGAAATTACTTCAAACGAACACTGTGGGCATGATAAGGGTGACAAATAAAGACACTTTTATTTAGGGGGCTTTTTTGACAAATGTCGTTTAAGCCGAGTTTTTTATGATTTAGTTTTGTATCCTCTCGGGCACCATACGCCATACGCAATAGATTTACATGGTGCCTGTGCGGCATCATCCGCACGGAAACGGTTAATAACTACGGATGGTTTAACGCGTAACTTATGAATAGTGAAAGAAATATTGGTAGATTCGAAACGCAAACGGAGTTCCAATAATTGCCGCTTGACGGCGCCACTATCTCTCTCTCGTTTGAATATGGCTGTTACGTTGCAAAAACTTCTTGTACAATTTATTTTTTTATTACAGAAACTAAGTATTAATATCCGTGCTTTATTTCGCCAAACCTCCTGCAAATAGTACGCACGAAATAGTAACAAAAACGAAACATTACTTACTAGAAGCAAGATAACGTTATATCAAGGTCACAATATTTGTTACTATGCTACCTACGTTTAGTTTTAAATCAATGTTGTATTGTTGACGAAGATCTTATGTTTATTTTTATTATCCATCATAGTAAGGTAACTAATGTTGACTAACTGCCTTAAGTGTCATGTTTTTGACTTTTGGCACGTGGCCAAAATCGGAACTAATACCGTCATACATGAAAAATCATCATTTTGAGTTGATTGATTCTTGTTCGAATATTTACACCAACGCCCTCATGTTAACATTGTTAACGTAATTCACGTGCTTAAAATAGTTCTTTTGTGGCTTCATTAACTATTGTTTACATGTATAATTGGCTAAACTAGACTCTTATAGATAACTTTCTAATAAATTCTTTAGGTAGATCGCTTCACCCGAATCGCTCACAAAGTAGGCGAGCAACTCAGGGGACGACCTGTACCCATCCAAAAATCTTTTCGCCCTTTAGGACATTGCCAAGCGTTACCAAGGCCCAATAATTTCCTTACTCAATAGATTGAGGCACGATTGTACAAGCGGCGGGGCGCCGACCCAACCGAACGCGTGTAACACAACCATAGCGCGATTCAGGATTGCCTAACAACACCATCTATCGAGCGTGAGGTCAAACTTTCTATGAAGTAATGTTACTTTGTGGAATTAAAATGTCGGTTTTACTGTCTATTTTAAAGATATTTGTATAGGAAACAATATATGTATAGAAAACTTAATGCTTTATATTATTTAATTTAAAGTAATTACTAAAGTTTTACATTTGCTATGTACTTACTAATGTTTATATAATTTTATTTTGATCATTATTTTTACAACTTAGGTAGAGTTTAGTAGTTACTTCAAATAGGTGACGTCTTCACTTCACTTGCTTGAGGTGGAATTATCAAACTAGTTAGAATAATAAAGATAGGCACAAAACATATAAATTAACTTAAACCAAAAACAGTGGCACAAAAACATTATTTGATTTCACTGAAAACAGTGCCATCTATTGACACAAAAAACAAACTAACAAAATCAAATTTAAATAAGGGTTTTCCCTCCCTTTGTCTGATGTAATAAACACATTAGGGTAACTTGGTTTATTACCGGTCACTTCCGTAGGGTTCCGTCGCCCTATAGGGATTAGTTAACGAGATAGTGTTGTAGTTAAGTTAAAATCGATCGATTTTGTAGGGGATTACACCAGGTGTGAGCAATATGGTTATCGACTGTTAATGTATGGGAGGACGCTGTTGTTATAATTTGTTTGTGCTCATTGGTATAATTGATGGATTATACTGCGTTACATTATCGATTCGAACTCATTTTTACCAATGTTGTGAGTTACCAATATGTATTTATGAAAACAACCACAGATTGAAACGAGAAACAAAAAAAAAGTGTAATAAAAGGATTTCTTGTTCTTTACAGTATCTGTGGTCACGAATACCCAAGATAGGTAGTTTTAGGGTATCAAGCGGTTTATACAAGTTTATAGTTTCTCCACTAGGCCTATTGCTGCATGTTGGACCTGTGTCCCTGTGAAAGCCTTTAAAAAGGACCGGGTTCCTTCCCTTGAAGTTATCCCGTGAATTAAAAGAGATACCAAAAATATTTCTATAATGTAAATATAAATTTTATATTCCCATTAGTTAAATAAATAACAACATTTATCAACTTATAATATTACTTAATCCAGTCAAAAATCAACTTACTTTTTATAAGCATTAGTGACAGCATAACTTGAACCTTATTCCTATAAACCTAAAGACACTTTTACAATCCAGCTAAAATAAAACTATCTCAGTTTATATTATCTATAGAAGTCGCTGATAAATATGAAAAACGGGGAAAATAACAAAGTAACAAAACAGTACAATAACAGAACTTGTTTTGTAAAAACTTTTCGGACTTTTGTAATTGTGCCCAATTTTTATTATTCCCTTCACATTGAGTTCCCACTTTGAATGTGGCGTATTTGTGAGTTTGGACAAAAGTGTGCTAAAAAAGAAACTTAAGTTTTACTATTCATGAACTTGGTGTTTTTAAACAAAAACAATATTAATGCCTTGCGATTCTATGTATGAATTATAAGCTGTGGTAGCCTAGTGATAAGACCATAGGACTGCCAAGTCAAAGGTCTTGAGTTTGATCCCCACGGGGCGCACCGACTTTTCGAATGTTGTGTGCGGTTTAGAAATAAATATCACAGCTTCCGTGTTTCGGAAGCCCCGTAAATATGGGTCCTGCGCCTGATCTCTCTCGGTCGTATTGGATTGCCAGCCCATCGGGCTATGAGAGTGAAGTAACAAAGAGTACACCTGTATTTGCGCACACGTTTGTGCAATAGAATATACGTCCCGCGCAGCTGGCTGGAGTCATAGTAACACTAGCCGCCGTGGCCGAAATCGGGCCGGACACATTATTATATGCACGAAATGCAAATTCGATCCTTCGAATTCAAACCGATCGAACCGATTCGATCTCAAACCTTCCCTACATAGGAAGAGGCCTATATCCTGCTGTATGTTTATAGGCTGTTATAACAATGTAATGAAAAAACATTATTTTAAACCGACTTTAAAAGAGAGGAGTTTCTCATTTCTTTCGTTTTATTTTAAGAGTCAACGCAGACTGCTGTTAAATAAACGTATTCTGCTATTAAGCGTATTCCTTTAAAAAGAAATACGCTTAATTAAATCTTTTTAACAAACACAACTTATCAGCCCACTTCAAAAAGGAGGAGGTTCTCAAGTCGTCTATCGTCGTCATCTATTATGTTCTTTTTGTTTGTTACAAAATTCTTTTTTTGTTTATTAGGGTTTACATCACAGGAATTTCATTATAAGGAGGTCAGGTTCTGATGTGGTCAGACCGAGTGACTTCAATTAGTACCTAGGTGAAATGATGATAATAATATTTTTTGTCATTCAGATAACTTTCAAGTTTTTAGTGCCGCTGTGTTTTTATTAGATAAAATAAATTTATATTATTATTTGACCACAATATCACAGCAACGAATGCCATATTACATAAGAACATTTAAACTATTCTACAATTTTAGAAATGATTCCCATTTCTAAAATTGAGGATTCTCTAACGTCTTATAATTTTAACTAATTCCGTAACAAATTTTGTAACCAACCAATTAAATTCAGAGTTAAATTTAACTTGACTAATTGACACGTGTTAACGTTTACTAAAGCGGTTAACGATACCTTTAATTGGTAGTCGACAGATATATCCCAGTTAACATTGAAATAGTTCTGTATATTTAACTGGGGTTTAAGTAATCTTAACTAAAGCCGCTTTTATTTATTGTTATTGGAGATAACTGTTCTATGAGAACATTTCATGTAATTAATTCTTATTTTTTTCTGGTCTTTTTCTCTCTCTAAAGCAAGACGGCACTCGATTTTTTTCGGTGTTTATCATGAAGTTTAATGAGTAATTTTAGATACGTATTTTTTTCTTTTGTCCCGCAAACACATATAGACCAAAATATAACGAATAAAACGTATGCGTGACATCACTTTTTTGGTAAAATTTTGCGAATTCGTTACGTCACAAGCTATTTCTCCTGAACTTTAAAGCAGCTTACCTTTGTAAATTTATATTGTTCAGATTAAGGAAAAAATACATGTCTAATAATTTGTTATTATCTATTTGACGGGCCAATTCGATTCCTTTTTTTTCTTAGCCCGTTACAAAAAATCATCCCAATTAAAAATACATTCAAAAGCGAGTACAACAGATTACTTCTCGAATATTCTACGAAGGCCCTGTAAGTTAGTATCGTCCGTGTATTTTTGTCTTACTGTACCAATTACTGTGTTTGTACGACATCACAGACCTCTAACTCCAAATATTGGACCGCGATAATTGTTGGATTGGCTTACATGGCGGCGAGGAAGGTATAGCGACCTTTTGAAAAGAGAAGCGAAATATCATTGATTCAATCTCGTACGCACTGTAAACAGCCACGAGCAAAATCATGTATAAGTACTCGATTAAAAAATTGAAGTTCAATTCCTAGTCAAATAATTTATGAAATCGTGAAATATTCTAATTACCTATACAATTTATGTTTAGCGTATGTGCGCAAACAAAATCTGGAAGAAAACCAACCAGACAATTTAAAAAAAATGGTCTTCTCGTACAAAATAGGCATCAAAACCACCTTTTTTTTAACGTCCGTCATATAGCTTACTGAATAATATTGGATATATAAAATGACCAAAGTACAGTCAATGGAAGTCGTACAATTTTTGCAAATGCGTTACGTCACAAGCCCTCTCCTAAACTTTAAAACAGGTTATCTTTGTAAATTTTTGTCCAAAATTTTTTAGTTATCTATTTGACCCACTAACCAGATTTTTTAAGTCAAATATAACCCTATATAAATTTTCCCGCTATGTAAGCCTTACTTAAAGGCAACATTACAAAGTAGGTAACTGGTCGGCTGATTCCCAATCACAATATTGTCCGAATAGAGTTTACCCACTTTGATTAGCGATACAGCGGTGCGTTGAATACAACCGAAATATTGTTGCGGAATGGAAGTATTCGAGTGCTAGGATAGCCGAGTGGTGGTCACCACGCCAATTACCACTGTGCGCGACGTGTCGCGAGTTCGATCCCCGCGTAGGACAAGAATTTGTCCGATCCATACATGCTTGTATGGGACGTCCTTTGGCCAGATGGCGGGACGACTTACACAAGAGGGCCGGCAGCGACTGGATGCATAAAGCCGCAGACCGGGCTCTGTGGCGTACTTTGGGAGAGGCCTATGTCCAGCAGTGGACTGCAACGGGCTGATGATGATGATACATGCTTGTTCTGAGTCTGGGTGTCTTTGTGCATGTGAATTGAATGTCTGTGAAACCCTCCGCGAAATTAAACGCCTAAAATTCGTAGTGCGGGAGCCGGTTAAAAAGAATTGTTTAAAACATATATTCTTTAATAGAAAAGCCTTTAGACAGCAGTATATGATCTTTTATGCTAATCAGGTACCGAAGTACCAACATTGTGAAGTAGGATAGGCTCTTATAACAGAAAACTTAGTGATTTACTTGTGAACTGCGAATAAAAGCGATTTCACATTTAATTATGCCGCGTGTATGATTTATGTGGAAACTCCTTATTAACACCGCTGTAGGTGCTACACACAGGCAAGAAAGAACAACTGAAAATGTGCTTGGGAATGTTCTTATACACACATAGAAGCGTAAAGTATTTAATAAAAAAGTATAATATATATTAAGTATTTTGTTCATGTTAAATCGGGATTTTTTTTTGTTAGAAAATGTACAACTTCCCAAACGGTCCAACGGTCTTATATTCATCAAATCTGGATCTGATGATGGCAGATTGTCAAAATAGAAGGAACTCTTTTAATTTTATAGGAAACGTACAGCGAGTTTGATATTCTGCCATCAAATCTGCTAATGACTGGCACCGACTCCAAAAACAGTTTCAAAAGTTTTGAAGTCGATTTTATACTTACTTTTGAAAAAGAAAATAATAATTAATTTATTTATATCCAAAATATAAGCTTACAGTGCTAACCAAGTTGCTTGCATGTGTACACTAAACTACATAAAATCAAAAACTATCATGACAAATACTTAATCATTTTACGCTACTCTATAAGGTCGGACGGTTATTTAAAACATAATGTTGTATTAATGATTCAAGCACTTTTTCTGTGTCGATCTCACGAGCTCGTGTGTCCCCAAACACATTACACATTATTATAACTTATTATGTCACCCGCAACGCAGATTTATGAGTAAAGAAATTAAATATTTACAATTTTAAAACGTATTAATCTTGTTTGTATGACATTAATCTGATTTAACGAGTTATTATTTAGTTTGATACTGTGTGAAAGATGAGATGTCTTTTAATTGATTGTTGTATCTGTTAATTAATATTAATCTCTTTTGACAGAAGATTAGTTTTAAGTAATGATTTTCTCATTGAAATTCGACTCTAAGGGTGCCTGTCCACCGGAGCGGAGCTAGGCTGCGGAGCGGAGAAACTCAGATTGATTAACCAATAGGATTGTACAAAATCTCCGCTCCTTGCAAGCCATTGGTTAATATTTCTCGGTTTCTCCGCTCCGCAGCCTAGCTCCGCTCCGGTGGACAGGCAGCCTTAAAATCCTTACTAACCAGCTTTTAAAGTGAAACTGATATGGTTGTGAAGGATAGACGCTGTTATAGGCTGATTGTGTTGATTTTAATATATTCTTCAACATTCCCACAACGCCATCTAGTCTCAAATTAAGTACACAAGTATTGTGTTATGAGTATCAAACAACTGATAATCATACTTTAATTGCTTCTAAATACTAAGTATTACAGATTAATTACACCCAGGTACAGGACAAATAATCGTGATCATCACACAAACATTTGTCCTGAGTGGGAATCGAACCCACGTCCAGCGGTATAGCAGTCAGGACTACTAACCTCCCACAACTAACTTCAATAAACAATCATCGACACACCTCCCTCGCGTCTTCACACACTTTCACATACATTTTAATCTCTACTTAATTAGCCTCTACCAAAAATCTCAAACTTACAAATATCTAAAATATACGTACTTTACATTGATGAAAGTATCATTCTTCTCAACGAGCCACAGACAGACCACTCTACGAAATTGAAGTTCGTTCCTATTCGGGAACTGCTCACAAACCGCAGCCATGCAGAGTTTCAAAGTCAGTAAACAAGAGCTCTGACAAACTCTTTGCAAATCGATGCACATACCGAGGTCGAGGGAACTTGGCTTTAATACTACCGTGCCCCCAGTGATATATAGAATGCGTTCAATATAACCACAGTGTAAAAATTTACAGTAGTAAAACTCGTCCAGTTTAAAAAAAAAAGACGTTCTTCTACAGACGCGTTGTATTTAACAGCGACAGGGCTGCCCACCTACATCATTTTTTTTTTTATATTATTTTATTTAAATAAAATAAAATAAAGATATACACATAAATAACGACAGACAGACAGCGGGAAGCGACTTTGTTTTATACTATGTGGTAATGCCATGTCATTTTATATCTCAACATTATTTTATTAATATTCATAAAAGTCTTATATAAATATTAGTTATCATTTAAGTAGTCTATGTTTATACCAAAGTAAGTGATCTATTTTGGTTTGTCTGCGGTATCTTGCCTCTGTTTAAGTTGGGGAACCGTTTTGGTTTAAATACAGAGGTTCCCAAAGTTTGAGATGCTTTGGGCTATCATTAAAAGTGTTATAGAAAATAAGGAAAGCAAAAATAAATGAGATTTAGATGTGATTTAGTGTGGTTTAAAATATCTATGTGTATAAAGGACTACGAATTAAAGTATAGTAATAATATTCCACTACATTCATACAACGCCATCTAGCCTCATAGTAAGTATACGGAAGTAACTTGTGTTATAAGTACTAGACAACTGATGAACATGCATATATGTATATTTCTAAATACATACTTGTTATAGATAAATTACTCCCAGACACAATAAATTATCGTGCTCATCACACAAATATTTGCCCTGGGTGGGAATCAAACCCACGACCGTTATAGCAGTCAGGGCCATTAACTACTAGATCACCAGGCCTGTCGTATTGATAGTTCCACTTATACAAATTGACAGACAGTATTTTACGCCAACACAAGATGGCAACTTCCTTTTATAATATACAACTTTGAGAACCGCTGCACTGCAGTAATTTATTTTGGGAAGTTATTTATACCGTTTCAAATGCAGATAAATTTTAATTGTTCGGATAAAATAAGTGATAGCCGTAATGAATACAAATTAAATTTTATGTTTATTTTTGGGTTTATTAATTTTAGTAGCAGTTATAATATAATTTTATTACTGAGGGTCCTAAAAATCAACTAAAGAGCTTAATATATTAAAGCCAATAATAAAGCACAAGTTTCAGATAGAATTTGAAATAGGCACCGAAGGTGGAGATGTGAAAAGAGACTTTTGCCCAATAGTGGGATGACAAGAGTTGCAATCGGAAACATTTTTGTAAGTATAATTTGAAAAATGTTTTTGACACTAAAAGGCAAGTGCCGTTATTAGTACATATTATATTGAAGCATTATAAAGAAACCAACCTTAAAGTAGCAGAAATGCTTTTTTTATCAGTTTTACTATCGCACTGCTGGTAAAAGACCTCCCTTTTTATCGTTATTAGTTTCATGTTATTTTCAATTCGGAAGCATACCCGACTCATCGCGCACCCTTCCGAATTTAAAATGTAATATCTGTGTACATCACACACTGTTATCCGTTATCTTTTATCTATAAATGATCTCTTAATCTTAAGGGATCTACTGACCTGTAACTCAGGTTGACGGGCTTGTTGGTCTAGTGGTTAGTGACCCTACTGCTAAGCCGGAGGTCGTGGGTTCGATTCCCACCCAAGACAAATGTTTTTATGATGAGCACGATCATTTGTTCCGTGTCTGGGTGTGATTTATCTATAATATGTATATATGTATTTAGAAATATATAAGTATGTTTATCAGCTGTCTGATTGCCATAACACAAGCTCTGCTTAGCTTGGGATCAGATGGCCGTGTGTGGATATTGTCCCGAGATCTATGACCGCCTCCAGCCTCCTGATGGTGGGCTAGGGGCGCACTGATGCGCCCTGAATCTTCCCCTAACTTGGGGGACGACGGGGGCACAAACGCCCAATAAGCGGAACTCGCCGGGGAGGGACTGGAAGTAAAGGTTCAACAAGTAAAGGTTAGGTAAGGTTTTGGTTTAAAGTTAGGTTAAGAAGGTTTGGTTTCAAGTTAGGTTAGGTTTGATTTGGTTTTAACCAAACCAAACTTAATCTAACTTTAAACCAAACTTAACCTTTTTTTTTCGGGGGGAAAACCTCATGGACTTCCTCCGCCTGGGGAGTGACGGCGGGGCGTGCCGGACTCCTACCGGCTAAAACCCTCCGGTGTCATCTCGCACCTGCGCGCGGGGCCGCGGGCATCCGGATTCTTTCGCAGCCCCGCGCTAAACCAAACTTAACCTAACCTAACTACTGTACTATCAAATTTGACATCAGAAAATAAAATGAATTATTATTATCGCGCCATCTCGTATATTTTTTGGATGATTTATTTCAACTTTAACCCATCTCCTGGCCTATAGTTAGGTATTACATTGACCACGCCGTGTAGTGTAGTGCTTGTTATGGGCTTAGCGCAATTATATATTCATGCCGGTACAGTCGGGCTCATGTCTCTGCATCGAACTTTATGATCCGTTTTAGTGCTTGCTCAGTTCTAGATCCGTTTTAGATCCGTTGTATGCTTCAAACAAAACCCTGTTGTTTATATGTATAGAAGCATATTATTATAGATGTTGCTTGGACAGACTTTCTACTAATATTATAAACGCGAAAGTTTATAAGTATGTTATTATTTCACGTTAAATTTTACAAATATTGATAAATTTTTATACGGAGTTGGCTGACACATTGGACTAACACATATTATTATGCTACTTTTTACCCGACTGTATCAGTGTGGGTTAATGGTTTTGCTATAACAGCTATAACTAATATTTGCGTGGGTAAAGCCGCGTGCAACATTTAGTCAGTCATAATTCCAAGTTCCACTGTTGTATATGGATAGGAATAACTTCTGTGCATAGAATAGAACAAAGTCGCTTCCCGGTCTGTCTGTCCCTAAGTATGCTTATATCTTTAAAACTACGCAATGGATATTGATGCGGTGCTTTAAATAAATATTTTTTTTCAGGAGTTAGATTTATAAGTATCAGTATTATACATTACGAGACACAAGTATTTCAATAAACGAATAGCTAATTCTTGAATGTAATATTTAATTGCACTCTTCATTAGATAAGTCGATGCGTGCTTGGGAATCTAACTCGAGACCTTTAGCTTGGCAATTCTGCGGTCTTAACACTAAGCTACCACAGCTTCAAAACCAATCAATATTAACCTATCCAACTGTACATACCAGTGTGTTTATCAATTTAATATGTAAATGTATGTTGCCACAGAACTAGATCTGTTAGAATAACCTAGTAATATTGTAGTCCCAGCGCTGGGCAAATGGCTCATAAAAGAAAGGACCGAATATCCTACTAATATTATAAACGCTAAGGTTTTTATTTCTAGATGGAGGTTTGTTACTCTATCATGCTCAAACGGTTAGATAAATTTTGATGAAGTTATGGAGTTACCTGACACCCTGGATTAACACAGGCTACTTTTTAATCGACTGCGAATAAGAAGGTTAATATTTTTACAGCTATAACCGACCTCCACGTGGGCGAAGACGAGGAAAAAAACTAGTCTTTCGGTATAGTAAGAGACGTTTAGCCAGCAATGGGACATTTACAGTCTAATATTACATTTCTTTACTTCTTAAACACAAAATAGAATAAAAACCGTTGTCTCCTGGCCTACAACCAATGGCATTTCCCCAATTACTATAATGACAGTTTACCGACAAAGCGTTTAGGAATACTGTTCTCTGTAATTTTAGAACTAAATCGCTTGTAGTTTTATACAAAGAAATGTTATTGAACTAAAATACTAAAATGCCGTGATCGATAAAAGCCAAGTTATAAATATCACGCTAATATAAAGGCAAATGTGTGTGACTCATTCATATACATTCAAATTTGTGTGAATGTATGTTTGTTACTTTTTTACGCTCAAACGGCTGGGCTGATTTTATTGAAATTTGGTACGGAGGTAGGTGAAACGCTGGATTAACTAATAGGCTATTTAACTGTCTGCGTCAAAAAGGGGGTAATGTTTTGCTAAAGCTGACATTAACACGGGTGAAGCCGCAGGTAGCTAGCAAATATGATCACAACATAGTATAAAACAAAGTCGCTTCCCGCTGTCTGTCCCTGCGTATACTTCGAAATTGAAAACCACGCAATGGATTTTGATGAGCTTTTTAATACATATAACGTTTCAAGAGGAAGGTATTAATTGCGGTAGCACAACCCATTTGTATACCGTCCTCTTTTGTCTAATAACGTATCTTGTGTATTCTTTGTAGCAGATCCCTAATATAAATAAATATGAACAATACACCAGTATTGCACCCGTGCGAAGCCAGGGCATGTCGCTAGTATGTATATAATTAATAGGCAGCACTGTCTGCAAGTCAGAGGGCGTCAAAGAGACCTGTATTTGTAAAACACCTTTATGATTATTTTGTACGACTGAATTATTTACATACGTCGACTACCAAGTCGAACTATGTAAATAATTCAGATTATTTTTATATTTCTACGCCTACAAAGGCTTAGAAAATAAAATACTATCGTTTTTCTATTTCCGTATAGTGATTTGGTTTTTATAGCCAAGAAGTAGGTATTAGAAAGTTTAACGTTTTCAACCGACTTAAAAAAACTAAAAACTACAAAACTAACAATCATAAAAAAAATAAAATAAAAGCCATCGTCCACTACCTAGAACTCTTTAATAATTTAATTTCTCCTAACATTTCAAACAACAGTCCACAATTTTCTATAAAAGTTTTCAATGAAGCAACATCAATTTTCCTTCCGAGTCAACCAAGACGTATTGCAGGACAATGCCTATTTACTAGAATATTCTGGAACATTCTAGAACATTCTAGACCATTCCGGGTGCTTCGATTTGTTCCTATAAACATTAGTCTGTTACCTGAATGCTTGAAAAGAAATCGTCGCACTGCAGTGTTAGTAATGTGCAATTAACGAGTCGATATATCGATATACCATCTAAAACTATTGTAATTATTAGTAATAGTGTTTAGCGTTTTACATATTTGCAGTGTATGCAAATCACGTTTACATTATACGCTGTGATTTAGACACATAATTATTCGAAACATAACAACGACATTAAAAAAAAAACAAGTTCAAAACCTGTTACCAATCACAAAATAATGAGTTACAACTGTACATTTTATTTAGAAAACATTGAACAG
Source organism: Chrysodeixis includens (assembly GCA_941860345.1). NCBI lineage: Eukaryota > Metazoa > Arthropoda > Insecta > Lepidoptera > Noctuidae > Chrysodeixis > Chrysodeixis includens. The sequence continues at coordinate 6,275,070 of OW796111.1, read as the reverse complement.
AAACCGCACAAAAAAAAACATAAATTTTATTATTCATTTCATTTTATTGGTTTGTCTACAATTGTTACACATACATTTACATAATTAGGTTTACAAGCACATATTTGTGTACAATATGAATTGACAAATAGCATTATTTTACAAAATACATGGATGACAAGTTAGTCTACTCTAAATCTTAATTATTAGTATTTTATTATGAAAGTATAACATACTTTCTTAAAAATTAGCTTTTTTATTTTTTACAGTTTAATAAGTCAGTACAATACCTACAAGTTACAACTTATATATTCTGTACTGATCCTACAGACTTATAACATGCTCATTAAAACTATCGACATTAGAATCATCTTCAATCTATCGACACTGTCCCCTCCCTACTACTTGCTATCGTTCCATTCGACAGCGATGCACTGTCGTTCCCCAGAGAAATACCTTGTATTAGACCTCTAGCGAAGTATTTACACAATCGTCTCATTGATTTCGGACCTTTGGGTCACGAAGCGTTATGGGAACAAATAGAAATTTAGACATTTTTGTTAGTAGTGTAATTTTGTTGGTATTCTATGGATAAACTTCAATGGTGGTCTTCCATTTTGATAAAATGATAAGAAATTTGCAAGTATGTTTTAACAATTTAAATGAATTCTCCTAAAATACTAATGAGAATACATTTTTCCCTTACTGTTTGTAAAATGTTTCTGGCTTCTTTAAAGCAGAGGTCTATAAGTACAATTAGAAACAAGAAACACTGATATTGTATGTACTTATAATCCAACTCATATTATTAAGACTGCAAAGGGTGTTGCTAGCGAGATGACGTCAGATAGGAACGTGTGGTAAAAGAAAACATTCTGTGCCGACCCCAAATAAATAATAATTAGTATAAGGGCAGAGGAATGATGTGAGTAATATAAAGTCGAAAGTCGTAAGTGGGTGTATGTGTGTGTTACTTTCAACCGATCAATTTAGATACAGAGGTGCTGAAACCCTAGCTTAATTATACATAGGCCACATTTTGACCGACTGATTTTACATTTTTTGCAACTATAGCCTTTCGGGCAAAACCGCAGGGAAAAGCTAGTAGCATCTAATAAAATATTACCATCTGAGCCTTTTCTAAAGTTTCGTAAAGATCACAAGTTTCCACAAGTTTTGACAAGTCGCCCCAAGTCATAAAAATGTCGTTTCCATTTGATTTGTCAGCCATTTTATTTTTGTTGACAATGAAAAAGTGTGAGCCACTGTGGAGTCACCCCTTTGTAATCAAAAGTTGTTTTTTTTATCTTATTTTGATCGTAGCTTCGTTGTAAGTTAAGTTATAATAGTAATTAAGTTATCATTGTCCGTTTTTGTGACCATTCTAGCTGTTAACCGCGACATTGTCTGTGCGAATGTCGGTTATAGCTGCAAAAACATTACTAGACAACTGATAAACATATTTATGTACTTCTAAGTACAAAATATAATAGACAAATTACACCCAGACACAGAACAAATGATCGTGCTCATTACACAAACATCTGTCCTGGGTGGGAATCGAACCCACGACCTCTGGTATAGCAGTCAGGACCACTAACCACTAAACCTACAGGCCAGTCGATTATCTATCCGGCAGCCTAATTAGATATTTACTTTTTCATACCCTGTTGTCATCCATCGTCGAAGCCTCTATTTATTATCATGTTGACAATCAATTTGGAAAACACTAGAATAGAGATAAATTAAGTGCTTGATAGAGCAATAGTCTTAAAATTTCAAATGTTGGTGTGTTTGGAAAACACAGAGCTCCAACAACTGAATCCATGTCTTTATTAAAAACACCTTTCTTCACTTAGATTTGAAGGTACAAGTATAAAACATTGTTAACATACAGAGCCTTACAACAGTATAACAATAAAACAGTATGCAGTCTTCAAATTAAAAGACGCAACGCTAGTTATGCGTACGCTATCGGATCGTGGCATGACCGTGGTAGGATACAGTCGAGAGCGTGATGTTGATTTTGAAATGGCCGGTGTGTTGTTGATGTAATTAATATGCTGTAGGTGGGCAGGCCTATCACTGTTACGTACCGCGCACTATAGACAATGTTTTTTTTCAAAGCGGCCGACTGAAACTACTGTATGTATTTATACTGTGACCTTACAAAGAATGTAAGCCTTAGGCGTTCCATTTCACGCAGCACTGAACATAGTTCTCGCCTCAACATAATCCAGCCTGTATCCTAGACATTTTACTATTCGACGTGTAAAGACGCGCTTTAAAATATTCGTAGCTGAATTATTTACGATTCGGCTTCGTTTTGAAGAGAAATCGACTTTCTATTCATCGCTTTTGCCATATCCACACAGGATATGGCAAAAGCGATGAATATAAAAAGACTATCTTAAATGTTAACCAACTTGTAGGTACGTTGTCAGGTAACAATAACCAATACTTAATTCAGGCTGTAAGTTAACTCTAAACATATAAAATCATCCAACTATCCATCCATACTTACAAACTTTTATGATTATAATATTAGTACGATTAAAAAAAAAAAACAAAACTTTTTTCATTTTTGCATCTAATCATAATAGCTGTACCTACCCGTGGTTTTCCAAACGCTGATCAACACAAAAAAAACTCATGTTGAGCTCTGTGATTAGTTGTAAGTTTTATGGTCAAAACCAATCACATTCGTGATCTGACATTTGACAGCAGGTTCAATTGATCAGCCTTTCACAAACCAGGGGTTAGAATCTCACATAAGCTGTCCAAAATTTCGAATCCAGGTTTCCTCATGATATTTCCCGATATGTCAGTGGTGTCTTAGAATTAAGAAAGTACATATAACTTTCTAAAAGCCACATTGGTAATTCCCTGTGATAGTGATCGAACCTGGACCTCGTCCATCAAATCCGTACATAGAACTGCAGGGATACCACGGCATTTTTAAGTACGAAAAATGCAATTTTCCTACAAAGGAGAAAACCCATGAAAAACCCTATCAAAAACAAACTATGAATTATCCAAGAACAGCTGAAAACAAAAATATTATTCCCACGAACCCCTCCCCACAACATCAAGGTAATTTCCTTTTAATTCCTAGTTGCTAAACTAAGGAACTAATTTATTGAAATTTCGTCAACTTTGCTAATTGCGAGGGGAGTTGGCTAGAACATTAAGGTTTGTGTGTGTGTGTGTGTGTGTATGTGTGTGTGTTTGTAAAGGCATGTGGTACCAGGGCACGTTCTATGAACTCTTAAACGTGAATGCTCATTTACTGGAGCCAAACGCACTGAACATGTCGAACTAAATGAATTTTAGAACTTTGTGTAAGAAAACTCATGAAACCCCGCGTCGAATCGTCTAAATCGAAAGAAGATTTTTGTCTCGTACGACGAGTTCTATTATATTCGGATAAATATAAGTTCACCTTAAAGTAGAATTATTGTTATTGTGGAAGGCAGATAGTACTATGTCGCTTATTGCGGCATCTCTGTCCTACAATAATACTAGACGCTCATTACGAGCCCTTGGAAGAAGCATAGTTACCGATGTTGTGTAGTACGTTTAAATCGAAGCAGTTAATTCACAAGTAGGTACCTACTACATTTCGATGAGTCAGTCAATGTGAAATCTTTTTGACTTCCAGTTAAAAGTGTGACTGACTGTCTTTTCTAAAATTTCTGAATGTATCAAAGATGAACCTAAACAATGTAATTTTTTTTCTCTTAAAAAAAAAAATAAAGATTGATGATTGATTACTTATTATTATGTATTTATTTTAATTAACGTTATAACTTTAAGGGAAGAAACGCGAGACAAAGATGCAGACGCAATGCAGAGGCCTTGTGGAAGATGTGCATTTTACAATGTGATGGAGGTATCTTATCATATCTGTTAGATCTGCTACTTTCGTTACACTTCTAATAAAATTTTAAGACAGCATTCAAGCAAAAACACCAGCTAAAATTCACGTACGAATCCAAAACCAAAAATCCACGAACTACCTCCCGCAAGCACTTCTAAACATTTTAAAACCCTTACATTTTGTTTACGCACGTCTGAGAAACCTACTTTTATCCACATAAAACATGTGTGTATCTCCCATTCTCCGCCTTTTACAGTGGAATGGCGTAAAAATAATTTCCGTTGGATGTATAGAGCTGGCTATAAAGGCGCGAGATATTTCACTCTCATCTTTATGTTCCCCGTGTCGTTCAAGAGTTTAGATAGATATGTGGTATTATCACGCTTATATCTTTGTAGGCTGGAGCAGAACCTTGGTGAATTGTGATTTGTGTTTAGATTAGAGTGTGATTTCGAAATGGGTGCTTATTTGGGAAATGTATTTTAATGTAGATTCAATTGATTATGCCTTTCAGTTTTTGGTGATACAATTAGGGGTAGGTTTTTGTTACAGATCGCTGCAGTTAGCCCTGTGCAGAATTGTTCCAGCGGACTGTATTTTGATTTCAATAATATATCTTCTCGCCATCATCAGGGATACTAGGTGCTTTGACCTCTTAAAAGTGTTGTAAGATCCAAAAAAGCCAGCCAAGCCTGCATCAGCTCATGACTGAAGACTCCGGTTGTGTTAGAAACTAGTCGGGGTATCCCAAAAAATAGACGTGAGTAAACAATATAATTTTACAGAGATAATTACAGTCTCCATTCTTGTGGGGCCAAGAACGTCAGATACGAACGTGTAGAAGAAGAAGGCATGCTGCGCCGACCCCAAGTAATAATTAAGATAAGAGCAGGGGAATAATGATGATTCTTGTGGGGCCAAAACATCACCTCCACCACAAATAACAATCACCACCATTGTCACTTCACCAGATAATTTCTAATACACTCCAAATATTCCGAAATTCCGAAGCGAATTTCTCAAAAGACAGATAATAAATAGGCCATTTTAAAATGTCCCATAGGGGTTAGGCTTTAGTCGACTGGCGTGAAAGGAAAGGACTCCTTTCTCTGTGTCCCCAGAGATATTTGGATACTTATAAATCTTCAAGGCACCTGTTTTGGGACCAGGTACCTCATGAATGTCAATCAATTGTGAATGTTTTGTTTGCATATAAAATAGCTGTTCGTATTGTGTCAAGAGTTTTCCTTTTATTTTTAAGTAGGAGTTTTGGTTGTCTCGAAGTAAAATTTTGGTGTATTTATACCTTTTAGTTAAAATTATTGCTGATTAAGACTGTGTACTATCTAATAAGTAAGTTGTGGTGTAGACTTGTAGAGGTTTAGTACCCCCTTCCGGCTTTCATGTATTTCAAATGGAGTGTCCACAGTTAGCTAGTTTAACGCTCACTTTACGAATTTTGTAGCGTTACATGCACCGACTGTCTCGCCTGTGCCGACTCACTGCAAACCCGGTTTGCTTGTGACATACAAAAATTTATATGAGTTTGCAGGTAAAAAGTCTAGTTAGCCATAAATTTGCGACTCACTCAGTGGGCTGCTAACAGCTAGCCCACTAATTATTGAAAATTAAACAAAGATTATAGTTAAAATTCATTATAGGCTAGGTATAAAAATAATAATCTAATAAATCCATTAGTCAGATGAAAATGTATAAGAAATTAGCCCAGGTGCTCATTACTTAACGGGCCTGTTGGTCTGGTGGTTAATGGCCCTGATTCCCACCCAGGACAAAAATTTTGTTTATTTTTCTTATTTGTATAGCCCTTAATATCGCGAGTCAGACTCGCACTTAACCAGTTTTTCTAAGTATAAGAGACATGTAAAAGTGAACACCAACCAGTTTTATTACCCTTGATGAGGAAACAACAGGAGTAACTCTGTTTTCTCTCCGAAATCAACATGAAGTAGCCATTTTATCGTCATATCACTTGTTTTTATGGCTATCATAAAAATAGTGACTTTGATAGAATACCTTTTATGGCGTACTTATATATTTCGGCCACTTCGTCGAATAGGATTATAGTTATGGATCGAGATCAAGATATTTGTCCAGTGTTCTTTGTGTTAGTATATTTTACTAGCTTTGAAACTGTGGGTAAGTTTGTGGGTAACTGTGGATAGGCTAGTGGTAAGGCCACAAGACTGCAAAGTTAAAGATTTCGAGGTCGAACTCCATGAGGCGCACCGACTTTTCGAATGTTGTGTGCAGTTTAGAAATTAATATCACAGCTTTCGTGTAATGTGGGTCCACATACAAATGTGGGTCCTGCGCCTGATCTCTCCGGTCTTGTCAAATTGCCGTCTCATCGGGTTATGACAGAAAAGGAACGGAGAGTGCACCTATATTGGCGCACACACTTATGCACTAATGTCTCGAGTAGCTGGCTGGTGTCATAGTAACACCGTCCGCCGTGGCTGAAATCGGTTCGGACATATTACATTTTCCTAGGAAATGAACCCAGCTTCAAAATGAATTTAGGTATAGTAAAAAAGTGGGAATTTTCTAATCCTTTTTAGATTTTACAGATAATTTTTTTTATATTTCGTACCTATTTTTTTACGGTTGGTTCTTGTAGAGTATTTAATTTGTATTTTTATCGTACTGGTGTTATAATGTCGTTTGACAAACCAAGGTCACGAGCTTACTGAAGATAAATGTCATTCACATTCATAGCCATAAATCGTTGAAGTATACGAAATATTTTAGCGGTTTTTACGATATACATGTTCATTTTATTTATATACTACGAATGAGATATCTTACTTGTATATGTAGAGTGGAGGAAGGGTTCAACCTAAATGCATTTATACTGACCTTTGAAAAGTTTTAATTAATAAAAACTCGTCATCAAGCTCAGCCCTCAGGATAAGAATGTTTCAACGTTACATCTGGCCGATAGTTATTAATGAAGCGACCTATTTATTTTGGTTTATTTCTTTATTTTAAGAGACTTGATTAGAATTCGTCACAATACTCTTTATTAGCAATGAACTAAACTATATTCTGGTACCTGTACTGTAAATAGTATTAACTGTGTAACTTGTAGTTGCTTCAAAAAGTATGTTTAAAATGACGTTAGTTTTGAGATTTGACCTAGGCCAATGCGATCACCTTAAGATATTATTTTTGCCTCTATTTGTAATATTATATTCAATTGTTTTTGAAGACGATTATACTTAAGCAACGGTAACGTACTGGAGCGGATTGACCGAGGATAATCCATCGCCTCGTCTTTACCGGAAACCTTATATGTAGGTGGACACCTCACGTTACAAATAAACGCCATTATCTTCATGTGTCAATAGGCCAAGACCGTTTGATGGATTTGAGGCCTACGCAGGAGGTTTCGCTGAATTGTTTTGAAACGGTTGAAAAAAAGCAATTTACTTGACAATGTTATGGGCGGATATGAAAGAAAAATGATACAGTTACAAAAAATAGACACAGAACAAATGATTGTGCTCGTTACTGCTCATCATACAAACATTTGTCCTGGGTGGGAATGAAACCTCCGTCATAAACCACTAGACCAACAGGCCTATCAAGTCATATTTAAGATAATATCCTAAACTTGATCAGAATTTGAGCTCATATAGCAAAAACTTAACCTTAAACCATCCCTTGAGATCTATTTTATAGACATTAGCAGGAATAGCCTTAATAACTCAACGGCTTACTTCTGAACCGAAACTAAGATTAGAGGCTTTTTACTTTTACGGTTCGGAACCGGAATAGTCCGATTTTTCAGCACTAGAGCCGGCATTTTAACAAGTGAGGGATAAAATAGGATAGCCAGCTACGTCCATTAGTCTATCCTCGGTTGATGGTAAATCTTTAGAGATTTCGCTGCTGTAACTGATTTTTCTGGCGTTTAATTGAGCGGGGTATTGCCGTTTTTTGTCAAGAATTTAAATAGATACAGTAGTTTGAAGGGTAGTTAGTGAAACATGGTAGTTTTATTATTGGAACGTCGAGAAAAAGACAAAATATAAATGTTACCTAAATAGTACTGTCGCGGAAAGCTTGATTTTTTTTTTGGAATTAAATAATTTTTCCTCAACTTTCACACAACGCCATCTAGTCCCATTAAGCAGAGCTTGTATTATGAGTACTAGACAATCGATAAACATACTTACACACATCTAAATACATGTTATAGATAAATTAAACCCAGACACAGGACAAATGACCATGATCATCACATAAACATTTGTCCTGGGTGGGGATCAAACCCACGACCTCTGGTATAGCAGTCAGGGCCACTAACCACTAGACCTACAAAGAACCTGAATCAACACACTTAACTTTGCTACGGTTTACCCGACTACATTAGAAAAAGGGTAATGTTTTTGCGACTACTACCGACATCTAAGCTTTCCTATATTTTGAAATAGTGACTATGGAAATACTATGCTGTATGATAGATATAGAAATATAGCGAGAAAAAGCCATCAGACAACCAGAGATTTAATTCCAGATTCCTTTGTGGATATAATTGTACGGTCGTTTAACGACTGCTAGGATTTGGACCCTGGCTGCGGTATTATGTACGTAGCAATTGCGAAGTGGTAGCGAAATTTACTTAACTGTTGCTGTTAATACAAATATCTAAATTGAGAATTTTCTCCTTTCTTAAAAGTCGGTTGAAATGTATATTTAAGGGCCTTAGCAGACTTTCAGACACCTTATTAATTAAGTTTATTATTAATCACTGTATTAAATTATCTTCTTTTATTATTTAGCTTTAAGTTATCGCATACTACTAATATTATAAACGAGAAAGTTAGGAAATATTGACAGATGGAATGACGTTTGTTACTCATTCACGCTCAATCGTCTGGGGTTTGGAGTAATTTTGATGAAATTTCGTATGGAGTTAGCTGACACCTTGAATTAATACATAGGCTACTGTTTAACTTGACTGCGTCAGAATAGTGTAATGTTTTTACAGCTATAACCGACATTTACGCGGACAAATTCGCGGGCAACCACTAGTAAAAACTAAAAATATACTAGCAAACTTTGCAAAATATTCGCATACCAATAACTGTCTTTTTGCCTTTGCAATACACGTAATACCAATTCAAAGCTTTACACAGAACATTGATAACACTTCTAAGGTAACACCATCTCTATAACAAAGCATTAAGGTCGAGTTTTGAATGCACTTAGCCACCAATACATATGGTTTGTGGACGCTTTGTTTAAATTCCAACGTTAGTTGTGAAGATATGATTGTGTTAGTTCTGTAATTAGAGAGGTTGTTGTTATCTTTTTAAAATGTTAGTTGCAGTAGAATAGTGTATTCATAATCATTCAGTATAAAATAAAATTTCCGCGTCTGTCCGTCCCTCTGTATGCTAAGATCTTTAAAACTACGCAATGGATTTTGATGCAGTTTTTGTATTAAAGCATTCCACAATTGCGAAAAATTATGTTTTGTGATTTTTCAGCTCATTTGTCCCTCTGTGGGTGTGAGTGTCCATGAAGATTACCCTCCCTATAGCTTCAAATCTCACACACACAAATAATTATGTTTATGAAATTATTTAAACATTATAGGAACGTTCTTCTGCAGTTCTTTAAAATTATAGGAACATACTTTTAATGATTACTTTTTATTTTTTATTGCTGCTGACACCCACAACGAACAGTCGTGAATATATCGAATGTTTCATCACGTGCACCCAATACGTAACCACTGAATATTTTATAGGTTAATTCCCGAACATACAGCGTGTTGTTTTTGCGCCCGATTCCCATTAAATCCGTGCAGCTTTTTATGGCATGCTAACTAAATATACGTGACTTTTTACACACGCTGTATCATGTATGGGGTCACATAAAGATTCATTTATTTTGATACTGCCTTTCGACCCGTATGGTTTTTAGTAAAAAGTAATTTTTAGCCATATATTTTTTTTGTTTGTTCGTGTGCGCAAAGATTGTTGAAATCTCTCAGTGAATACGAGATTTTGGAAAAAAGTTCATGAAGATTTATCCGGGTAAAAAAAAATACAAAAGCAAAATCTGGAATTAATGCCTATGTTATATTTAATTTTCCGGACATTTCACATTTAAACAACTTATTTCATCCACCAAAATATAGAAAATGAACAACAAAATACAGAACTGAAGTGTCTCAAACATTTACAAGTAATATTAAACTATGAAAACTTTATTAAAACTTGTTTTGTTCAGTACAACAAAGTTAGGACAGACGGACAGATGGAGATTCAATTATATAAGTAAACTCTAGTCTTATGTCTTGTATACTAGTGTAGAAAATATTGATATCAATTTTTCTCTAAAACGACTATTTAACATAATCATCATTATCTCGACTTGGGACCACTAACATGACCAGACGTTCCGTTTTGAACGGGACTGTCCCTGTTTACAATTACGAGTCCCGGTGTCACGTGAAATGTACTGTGGACACGAAATGGTCCCGTTTTCACAAAATTTAAAGTTTTTCTGGTTTTCTCTACTCTTCCATCATCAGACCATGACTTCCTTATCATTTGATGTTGAGTTAATTACCTAAACAAATGGAGTATTCGTGCGCGGCGTGTCGCGGGTTCGATCCCCGCGTGGAACAATAATTTGTACGATGGTTATTCTGAGTCTGTGTGTGTTTGTGTTTGTGCAAGTAAATTAAATGTCTGTGAACCTCCCGCGGTACAAGGATTAAATTCCTTAGTGCGGGAGGTGTTTAAAAAGTGTGACTATGTTTTGAACTCTGTACATTTTTGTTTCCTAATGATTAGTGCGATGGTGTGGGTTTCGCCGCGTGTTCCTAATGTTTGTTATACATGAGACTAATGTTTAAAAAGATCAAAGAATCATCAGCATATATCATTTTGAATGTTTGCTGTTTTAAAGGTCCTAAAGCTAGGACAGCTTTTCTCTAGCTTTAGGTTAAAGTTTAGTCTTACAAGTTCAGCTGAAGGCCTTGTTTTTAGAGTATCAACTTTAACAATCTGCTTATAGAGAAACACAATGTTCAAAAGTACTTAATAGCCTTCAAAAAGTGTTGAGAACCGTAGGTGGTAAACTTTATTTTAAAACTTTGAGTTTGACTTGCATTGTCTCATATTCAAAAAGTTTTAAAACCAAGTTTTTGTTCTTCGACAAAACATAAATATCATAACTCAAAAATTCACCACGGCCCGCCGTCAAAATAAGCTCTCATAATATACCCATTGTTCGAACAGTCGAAACTAATAAAAACTAAAGTCCTTTATTTTGGAATACCAGCGCTCAAACAAAATAACAAAATTGTTAAGTCTAAATCTTGCATTGATGCTTTCATATACATACACACTTATCATGGAGATCTAAAGAAATGTCCAATGAATAGATTTACCAGATTCTTACAAAATTTAGCACCAACCTGCCCCAGCTTCGCACATAACATTCTCTCTATTGAAATAAGCCCATCAAAAAATGCATTGCATTATGCGTAGTTTTCTAGATCTGATCCAAGCACAAACAGGGGCAGACAGTGGGAAGCGGCTTTATTTTATTCTATGCAGTGATATGCGATAAATACACAGACATTTAAGTTGTTTCCAGATTAGCTTAGAAGCTGTGATAGCCTAGTGGTAAGACCACAGGACTTGCAAGTCAAAGGTCTCGAGTTCAATCCCCACGACCCGACTTTTTGAATGTTGTGTGCGGTTTCGAAATTAATATCACAGCTTCGTGGTTTTGGAAAGCACGTAAAAATGTGGGTCCTGCGCCTGATCTCTCTCCAGTCGTGTCGGATTGCCGTCCCATCGGGCTATGAGAGTAAACGAACAGAGAATGCACCTATGTTCGCGCACACGCTTGTGCACTCTAATATGTCCCACGTAGCTGGCTGGAGTCATAGTAACACTAGCCGCCGTGGCCGAAATCGGTCCGGAGACATTATTATTCCATTATTATTTGTTTATTCCCTTTACGTACGCCTCATCTATCCCTTTCTCGACTCTGCGGTAGAGGTCAAAACTTAAATAAAAACCTAAAAAGTCGAATAAAGGCCACGTCTTATTTGGCCCTTTGTTTGTGAATGTTTTAACTTCGAAAGACATCATAAAACTGCTCGTTAGTTTTTTTGGTGTTTTTGTAAGATCTCGACCGGTGAATGACGAAAGTCAACCTTAGTGATGTATTAAGAGCGTTTGTATTATCGATGTCTTGAGAGGTGTAGAAAGATCGTAACGAATCGTAAAAATAATTTTTTATTTTCATTCTATTCCCTTATATATTTCTTATAATACAGCCGAGTACGCGTGCACGACGTGTCGCGGGTTCGATCCCCGTATAGAAGGAAAAATTGTGCGATCCACGAAGACTTGTTCTGAGTCTGGGTGTCCTTGTGCACGTGGATTGAATGTCTGGGAAACCCCCCGCCATAGAAGGGAGTATGAATAAGATAATGCGCCATATTAAGAAAAGCAATATGGATAAAATTATCGGAATGTTAAGGGGTATGAGAATTTCAATAAAAGAATTTCAACTTGGTATTGTTTGAAAGTTTCTTTATGCGCTACTTTTATGCTTGTTAAAAAACCTAGTGCGACCATCAGACTATTTTGTTGGACCATATATGACCATAAGTATTGTTTTTTAAGGTAAACTGAAAAATCATCAAGTATCGGCACCGATAGCAGAGATAGCCTAGCACGCATCGTTTGTGTCATGTGTCATGTGTTTTCGAATTCATCTGCGTATTACAAAGTTTGTTATCATGAAATATCATGAGGAAACCAGCACACCTGGGATTTTTTCAAGGGTGTTCTTAGCCACGTGGAAGGCTTACAGGCGGTTTAAACTCTGACTTCAGGTTGTATACTAACCATATTATTATGAAAAGAAGAACTGTTACAGGATGTAGACTTCTCCACCTTTGCAGTCTGAAAAACAACTGCTAACCAACTAATTGGAAAATAAAACAAAATCTATTAAATATAGCTTTAATCACTTTTAATAATGTTTCTATTTACATTAGCTTAAAACTATAAAAACTGGATTTCTACAGTAAACATCGTAAAAATATTGTACGTAGTACAATTCACAAAGAAAAAGTGGAATAATGCGAGACGGTAGGGCAGCACAAGTTAAATATAAATAAAACTGCGTTTTTAACTAAACGCGTTGCTAGAGAACTAGTTAATTAATTTGTGAAACATTTGATTTGTACAATGGACGTTCACGAAAAACATCTAGTCGTGAATGGGTAATACACTTCACTGAATCAATCAGAGCACGTAAGTGTGGTCCCTGAGGCCTGTGCTAAGTAGTAGGACTATTATAGGCTGATATTGATGTGCTCTAATAAAGACTCTGTTCTGTTCTAATATGTTAAACTTCCTAGGGACCTTAAGGTGTCCCCCTAGGGACCACTTTGGGGCCCATTCTACCTTACTCATTACACCTTCTGGTTCAGACTTTCAGTGCAGTGTAATACCCAATTCAACCTTTTAAAAACATTTTATTGAATACATAAATCATGATAAAATAAAACCATTGATTCGGTTCACGCCCAAGCTGCTTAATGCGTGATAATAGTTCACTAACAAAATTACAACATTTCATCGGAATACAACGTTGTCATGTACTTGTTCAACTAAATTAAAACTTGCCTCCTACTTAAATTTGCTTTATAAATAAGTTTATCTCTCGAAAATTAAAAAAAAACTCAATTTTGAGACGCTTATGTCTTACACAAGTGACAAAGACTACTTCAAACTGAGTGAATCGGTATTCGGTTTTCAGTCACTTAAAAAAACCATGTTTTTTCATTCATCGCAAAAAATAGCATAAAGTATTTTGATATAAGCATGAAATCTAAAATCATTCACATTTGATTTTTCTCAAATGAATAAAAATAGCACCCATTATTGAAACAGGTATAAAATGATTAAAATCACCCAAAGCATTTTTAAGTAAGAGACCATAGTATACAATTAAAAAAATAAATAGACACATAATAAAATGTATACAAAAATATGCACCAGAAAATAAGCAAATACTTACTCGTAAATCATAACTCGATAAATTAGCTACTAATATAAGCTAACACATGGTTTAAAAACGTTTAGGAACTATTTCTCGTAAATTGAAATTAGTTTAGTGTAACTCCAAATTGTAGGGAACTGCCGCTAGATGGCGTTATACATACTTCATGAATTATTCTGCACATGAGATTAACATTTAGACAAGTTAGGTATCGGCCTTTGACAATGTATTGTTACTAAAACCTTTCATACACGGGGCAACACAAGTTTTTGATACCTGTAGACTTAAGTCTTAAGTATTAAACTATGCGCGTGTTTGAGGATCGGAGACTTGAATTGCTTCGTGTATGAAGGCTCTTAAATTTATATGATGGAATAAAATAAGTAAAATTAAAAAATACAGTTTAAAACTCTACAATTTGAAGGTAGACTAACCTTCTGTGTTTCTATTACAGGCTGCACAAGTTGATAAAAAAATTCATAATACATTTCTTACGAGGCTAAAATTAAAGCAACATTTTGCTTATTACGATTTAAAACAAATTCAATCCATACATGGTAACGGAAGATTTTACCAATTCTTTCTACAAATGGATGGATATACATAAAACATGTTAGCGGAATCAGCCTCAGGCTAAAAACTAAAATGTTGTTAACTTAGAGTATACGAAGTTAAATATTTTAGCAGACGGCGGCCGGCATGCGTTGTGTTGCACATTTTATCGAATACAAACTAAACATGAATATTTTGTGTCTCGCTACTGGTTCACTACAACTAATGGTGAAAATCTGGATACAAAAAACCTCGGCAATGGAGACTAAAATTGCAGACAACACAAAAGCTTTGTACATAGAAACGAAACACTCGAAACATGTAAATATAAAGATGTTACACAGCGTTCAAAATGATTTAAAAGTAGTAAGTACTTTAATAAAAGATTTGCCAAATACAATGTATTGTTCAAATGCAAACTAGTGTTGCTCAAGACACTTTCAAGTATAAATAAGTACAAATTAATTGACGTAATATCTCAAACGGAGACACCTGGTCAAATCAGGTGACCTAAAAAAATAAAGGCGTATATCACGATCGGTAAATGTTCTAGTTTTTATATTTATTTCTCGTGATCAAAACAAACGCTTAAATGAAGAAGGAAAATGTGCAACACGAACACGAAACATAGATCTAAACAAACACATAAAGCTTAACAAACTATTGACGTGATCAACAGTAGAAAAGCGGATTGCCTCAGTCTTCCATATTCTACGTGAATATCATTCTAGCAATGTGGCGTGAATGCTGCTACAGAATGCTTTCGGAATGTCAAATAAATGTTGGATTGTCAACAGTTTCAAGCGGAATCTCGAGAACCAATCCTAGATTCGGGAATGTAAAAAATTTAATGGAATTTCATTGTCGTAACTAGCTTATAATTTATGATATGAGAGAAAATTTCGAGCACAAAATCAAGAATTGTTCAACTTAAATAATTGATGATCATTAAAATACCAAACGTAATCTGCTTGAAACTGTTAACAAACCACAAAAGCGTGTCAATTTAGATTAATAATCAGTCTTGGAAATTGATGAAAATCCTCGCTAAATTAATTAGCATCATTCAGTTACCATCCGTCCTAACAAAAGAGTACCACAAACAATAAATACTTAAAATCAACAGTGTACGCGAATTCCAATTGCGTTACTATGATATTATTAGAAATGGTCCATAAATTTACGCGACAAGTAAAAAATCTAGCTCAAACGTCTATTTACAAGAGCACCGCGGAAAAAATAATTGTATTATCCCGTCTTTTCACTGTTACCGTGTAGGTCTCTCATCTCACTAAAAGCTCATTGGCACTTTGGTAAACCTTTAGTCTAATTTTTTAAACCTCCGTACCGTCCTCGCCCTCGTCCTCGAATAGCGGTTCGTTCGGGTTCACTTCTGTACTCGGCTTTTTCTTCGGCTTCGGCGGTGGTCGTGGAGGTATCTTTCCACTCCTGCCCAAAGTCCCTGACTGGTTCAGTGTACTGTCGTTCTTCTTTGTATCCTCTTTGGATGGAGAGCTCGGCTCCTCCTTGCTGTCCACTCTTGGGATTCTTCTGAGGGACCCGGTCTCTGGCTTGCCTCTTCGACTAAGAGTACTGCTGTCTGACACGTGTGATTGCGAATCGCTTTTATTGTCGCTGAACAATACTTTCCTAGGCTCAGGTTGAGGTGTCGACGTGTTTTTCGCAGTCCAGCTCATTCTAGGGTTGATGGGTTCTTGTGGGCCCGGAGTGGAAATTTGATTCGACATTTGTGAGCAAATACTGTTTCGAGGGTTAAGTTGAGGAGGAACAGGCGATGGCGCTGGTTCCTGTTCCTCTATAGGCGCGTAGAAAACTTGGTGCGGACTGTTGGGATATGCCGTTGGTGTAGCAGGTAAGGGTCGATTCCTCATCGGAGAAAACTGAGTTTCTAAGCCCGCTTTATTTAAAGATAGCACTGAGCTGCCATCAGCTGTTGTTCGAAGTCCAAGGTTATCGTATAAGGGTTCCTGTGCCTCGGAGCTTGGCAGGATAGCCGTGCTTGCAGTACTCGACCAGCTCGGTACTCTAGGTCTTCGCGGGATAGTTACGTATCCCTGTCTAGGAGTGACGACGGGAGGGGTTATTGGCGCTGTGAATGGGGACTGAGAGCGCGAGTATGGCAGCGTTCTAAACAGATTTTGGTTAGCCGTGCCATAGATTGGTGAATGTATTGGACTGATTGGGTTTAGTTGCGGTGGCAGTCTGGTGGTGTCTGGCACGGTGGATGCGTTGCTCGCTGCCGGCGAGATCTGGGCAGCTCTCGGAGGGAACGAGAGTAGATCCGGAGGGTATGCTCGTCCGTCGGTGCGGCCGTATTCCACGTTGAGGGCATCTTGCGATTGTTTCATTAAGTGGTCGTAGCCAAGAGATCGTTTTTCGTCTTCGTTGTGTGCTGAAATAGAAAAGGGATATTAGTCATCACGCAATAAGTCATATAACCTATCCCTATGATAACTGCAGTTATTATTTATTGCTTCAATTTATAGTAACCGCTTGTGAAGTAGTCAATCACCTCTTGATAACACCAACGGTTTGCGATAATAGTTATCTTTTAGTAAAGCAAACATTAAAGCTTACTCGCTTATCTTAAGTATTGATAGTGCACGATACCTATAGATTACTGGCTTATTGGATTAGTATTAACCAAATGCTCATATTAATTTTAACTATACGTAGATACTTGTACCATAACAATTGAAAATAAGGATGAGTTATCATACTCAAAAGAATACTCTGTCTGTCTATCATTTGAGTTATGAGATCCCCTGCAAGTTATTTTGTTACATACGTATTATTCGCTAAATGATAAAGAGAAAGTCAACTTACCAAAAACAGAATCATTGTCCAGCAATGTTTTGTTCAGTTCAGACATTTCTGTCGCTCCGCTCGTTATCGATGGCGGCACGTCGTACCTCCTCGGTGGTTTCGTCACTGGATTCACTGCAGTGATCAAACTCTTCTCCATCTCGGGTATTACGGAGCCTTCAATCAAAGCCTCTCCGTTCGAGTTAGCCTGCTTTTTCTTATCAGAACCTCGTTTTCTACAGCAGCAGTAACAGATTATCACAAGGATAATTAGGAAAATTGCTGCGGTACACGAGAGACCAATCAAAACTGGTAACATATTGTTATCCATACCAGTTGGAACTACAATACCGGGAGGGACTTGTGTCACTGCTAATGTAAGACTTCTCTCTTCAACGCCACCCGGGTTTTTAGCAACACATAAGTACTCTCCATTGTCAGTAGTACCCACATCAACTATAGTAAGGTTAACCCATTTGCTGTTCTCATAATTGTTTTGTACGATGTAGTATTTTAGTTCACCTTGGTATCTATAAGCACCGTCTATGATTTGAGCGTTTAGCACCCAGTTGACTTCTGGTAATGGATTGCCGTTGACTTGGCAGGCGAGAGTGACATTATTGTCTGATGTACGCAGGGTAGTACTGGCAGATGGGTACACAATACTTGGTTTGCAGGCAAAGTCACTGGAGTCCAGCTCTTTCCACAGCTTTCCATGTACCTTCGGTGGATCTACACACATTATTGGTGAGGTGTAGAAGTTTTTGCTGATCACCCAGTTTCTGAAGGGCTGAAGATAGCAGTCACATCGCCATGGGTTATCGTGAACGTCTAAATTTGATAGTGATGTTAGAGCGCTTAAGGTGTCTATCTTCAAGTATTCCAATTTGTTACCATCTAGCCTCAGGATATTTAGTTTTGGTACGTTCATAAACGTCTTCATTCCTACTTGCAATATTTTATTGTTGCTGAGATCTACTTTTTGTAAGAACGGCAAATTATTGAACAGACCATCTTCTAATTTTTCCAACTGATTGTCATTTAGAAGGATCCATCTTATCTTCGCCGTCTCTCTGAACGTATCAGCGTGTAACATTTTCAAATCGTTCTTAGATAAGTCGAGTTCTATCATAATTGCGAGTCCGCTTAGGCCATTTCTTTGAATTGTAATAAGTTTGCACTCCTTCAATATGAGCTTCTTTAAGTTAATTAGGCCGACATCTTGGAAGGCGTGTCTGGTGACCTCGTACAGTTCGTTCCCCGTCAGGTCAAGGTTTTGTATCTCTGAACTTAAGTTTTTAGGTATGTCTTGTAGATGGGAATGTGAGCAGTCAGCCTGCTTGTTACCGCTCGCCCAAACGCATTTACATTCTTGCGGACAATTGCTGGTGAAATCGGCGAGGGTCGACGCCGCGAAGAGGGTCAGGACCATCCAGACAGCCTTCTCCATTCTGAGATCATGTGCTTTGAACCTGTAACAAAAATAAACTGATTTAAACGTGTGCCAATGCAGTAAATGTACGTACTGAAATAGAAAGTGTTGAGGCACGCACGAAAGCTATTATGGCTACATTAAGAATGCAGCCGGTATCGTATTAAGTATCAAAGGTTGTAAACTCAACCATTACGTAAAGGACTATGTGTGAATAGAATTCTCGCTTTGTGAATTACAAAGTAGGCACGCATCACAAGATTCAAACAACTCATAAAAACGATAATTTGAATAGACAATGAAAAGGCGTTATAATTTGTTAAGTAACGTATTTTAAATGATAAATATAATTAGTAGCAACGTCTTTTGTAACAACAAAGCCTTTTAAGAGTTATTTTGCTCGTTCAAACAAAAACTTTTGTTCAAGACTTTTACTAATTAAATAAACATTTCTTCCTACACAAGACAACAAAGGCAAGTTTTCAATTTTCTCTTTCATAGTTTCTTGTTAGTATTTTTTCCTCTTGATTTTACTTCACGCTTATACGGTTTCTATATTAAAGAGCTTTCGAGTTTATTCGACTGTTAGCAACAAAAATAGAGGAACAAGCGTTAGGTTAAATGAGAACATTTTAATGTTATATTTTTCGGGTTTACATTTAGCCATGTTATTTTTAATGATGTAGAAAAAGGTTTTTCTTTTCATGTGCGGTTCTAGTGCGTTTTAATGTTAGTTTTACCTGAAGCGGTACACGACTCATTTAGAAGGTCCTTTGGGGCCTTAACGTCCAAAGAACTAGCTTCTACGATCATCTTAAATTATAGCCAAAGTCAATTTGTTAATCTGATGTTCGGATTAGCATGATTAGTTGTTTAGTTTTTTACTTTCGTAGCTATGGGATAAAAAGATGATTTTTTTTACGAAAGACATTCGTTTTTTTGACAAGTAAATGGTGCCATCTATTGGTACTTATAGGTTAACTGTATGATTGAGCAAAGCCGCACGGGTCAGATAGTTCTGATACCGTGTTTGTAATACCGCAATCCCATCTCAAGTGCTTCAATTTGAGGGTTAGGATGTCAATATCCAAAGGCATTGCTGAACGGTGTATGGAGGGGTTAAATATTGATGCATCACTCGAGAACAGCCTCTTCAAAACTAATCAGCTGATATCTACCCCTGTACTATGAACTTTACAAGCAGAACTGTTGCTTTTATTAAAGCGAGCTGTCGCTCTACATTTTGTATAATCGTCTCTCTCTTCTACAAGAGATTTAGTCTTTCTTTTGGAGATCTTAGTAAGAGTTCAGGGAATTTCATCAAACATTCACTGAATATTGTAATCAAGTGGTTCACTTTGGACTTGTTTTGAAATAACTTAGCGAACAAAACCATGTGTTCGTGAATGTTGTAATATATACCGAAAGTGCGTGTAAATAAAGTTGGGAATCGGGAAAGGTTGTGTAAATATTTATGTACCTCAATATTTGGTGGTAGTTATTGTAATTTGAGGTATAACTTTTTAGAATAACTCACGAAGGTAATCCAAGGTAATACAACAGTAACTTAATGTCACCTAGATCGTAGTGGTCATGCAGTCCTATATGTGGATTTGTATGTACGAGGTGCAGGTTCAAATCAAACGCTGCAAAGCAAGCAAGTACTAATGTGACTTTCTCAAAGACATATGTACTTTTTTATTATTCTAAGACACCACTGACATACGGCGAAGGGAAACATGGTAAGGAAAACTGGAAACTCCAAATATTGGAAATCTGAAATCGCTAACCCAGCTGTGGGACGTTTATAGACTTATTAGGTATTATAATTTCTTGTAATAATGAATAAGCGAATCATGAAAAATATCACAGCCATCTATTACCAAAACTACATAATTATACTAATCGATAGAGCAAAAAATTCCGAGTCCAACGATATATTATATAACTCATTTTCGACAAAATGTCCCTTACATTATTTTATATTTCCGGTATCGATATCGCCAAAAAAAAAAATTAAGTAACCAATATTAAAAAAAATTGTGATGAAAGAACAGTCCGTAATACCTAATACATTCGCAGTGGGACACAAAGCCATAAACCCTTGGCGTTGAGTGGTAAACATAGCGGAACTTTCGCATTAGTCCTAAGTTCGGTAACACGGATAGAAACAGATTAGCGCTACCCCCCCCCCATCCCCTCCCTCTTCCCCCTGCACTGCGGGGGAAGGATATTAATTTGGCTGAAGCTAAGCTTAATCCGTGAAATTAGAGCTTTCTTATGTGGAGCTAAATTGCTACAGATTCAAGACATGAATATGTAGTATTCTAAATTAGATACTGCTTGGCGGTTTGTTGTGTAACAAGATAATTGATAAATTAATAAAACCACTCGAATAGCAGTAATACTCGTTTCTAACAAATAGCTAGAACAATTCTCAGGGATAAAATAATACTATCGATACTCCGTGCTTTCAAATTTGTTAAGCAAACACATGTATGCACCCTACTAATATTATAAATGCGAAAGTTTGTAAATACGGATAGATATCTGTTACTCTATCACGCTCAAACGGATAGGGCGATTTTCATGATATTTAGGATGTACGTTACCTGGACGTTACCTGGATGGATAGATTGACACAACCTCAAACAGGGGTGTTTTTGCAGCTATAACCGGCATTAGCGCGGGCGAAAAACTAGTGTATATAAAATACTAACAATATATGTCTTTATGTTGCAAGGATAACAAAAAGCATTCGCAATTTTTCCGTCATGCAATAATGGTAGGTACTTGGTTTAATAAATAAGTATAGTGATAACTTCTAAAAAGACCACAAGCCTTTCTGGACAGTCATCTAAAAATACAGGCAAAAAGACACTAAAATCCCTCCAGTAAATCTTGGACCAGTTAGCAAGTCCATATCTATTTTTACTACACTTTTGCGGCAGGAAACTGCTGTAACATCCGCCCACTGTCTATCATGTAGTATATGGTCCTAATCTTACTAATATTATAAAGATTAAAGTATGTAACTGTTTATGTGTATATGTTTGTTACCTCTTCACGTACAAAAAGCTAGACAGATACTAAAGTTTTTTTTATACAGAGTTAGATAACTCTAGGTATATCAAAATACTCTAGATTAGCAAATAGACTACTTTTTACCCCACTACGTAAAAGGAGGTTTTGCAGCTATAATCGGCTTGCTTGAGAAAATTTGATATGAAGTGGGCTGACGCCCGATATTAACACAAGAGCTACGTTATAACCGACTACGTAAAAGGAGAGTAAGGTCTTTGCAGTTATAAAGCATACAGTTCAATCACACTAGCAAGATTAAAACATCCCAAATAATGGATGAGACAAGTCACTCAACATTTTCAGTAATCGAAACCCCTACCAAAATTCCATCCAAGAGAAAATAAAATAATTCCATTGTCAAATAAACCTAGATTTATTTAAATGGAAACCGCAATATTTTAGGCCCAGACTGTGTCAGACATAAATGTCTATCCTAAAATTTTCTCAGTCTGAAATATTTTAGGCAAAAATAAAGATTAATGGTTTAATATGTTTTTGCGAGATTTATCTAGGTCGTTTCTCGTTAGTGCGACGATATGAGCAGCTCACGATAATTACATTCGGTGAGAGTAAGGGCGCGCATAAACTGCGAGCAATTTGGAAGTAAGTGCGTTCCACAGTGTGATCTGTGCCTTATGTTTGTATGTGCATGTGGCGCAAGTCACAGGAGAAATAATCAGATAATTTGAATATTTAAGCTGAATGGAAGCAAAATGATGATTTTTGACCTAAGTTTTATAAGAAAATTATATTTGATCTATCTTCCGGGGAATAGAAATGTTCAAGATTATCTTTCTTATATGGAAATTTGATTTCTGTGATATATTCTCTACTAGACCATGAAGAATATAATGCAAGTTCCTTGCCGATTCTTCTCTATAAAAATTTCATTTTAGAACCGCGCAACTAGTTAGTAAAAAATTTGAAAATACCTAACACAGAATATAACACCGAAATAAAATCCTATTGACTTTTTACATCACTTATTTTACTAATTTCTCTACCAAAAAGAACTAGACTCTTGACAGGATGCTGATACGCCAGCTACATTCAGATCCTTCGCCCCCAAAAAGCACTGCACTCTCAAAAGAATGCAGATATGCCATCAACAACCACTTCTTCAAAATCGCTACCGCTAACAACGCCATCTTTATTCAGAACCATAAAACCGCTGTCGCTTACAGCCAGCACCATACAACAACATTGCACAGTAAGACTAGCAATGTTCTAAGCACCGTGAAATGGGCATCTTTCTCATGTCCCCGTGTTACAGCCCCAGCGATTGCACGGCGATTTATTCCACAGAGATACGTAAACCATTGTATACTATGTACTGTAGATGTTGAGGTATTAAGCAGGAACCCCCTTATGTCAGTTGTGAATCCTTTTACCCTTGGGAATATGTAAGTATCTTAGAATACCAAGACAAGGCCACCGTGTTTTAGGATTATTGCAGTTGTGGAAGCGTGACAACACTACACGGCGTAGAGCGGTGTCTATCTTTCACGACTGCAGTGTTATTGTAAACGACGATAGTAGAACTGGTTATCAGATTTAAGAGAATATAATAATTATATTCCTCAACATTCCCATAACGCCAAAAGGCCCTTAAAAGTAAAATCTGCTAGGATTACACGCCGTAGAAATTATATAACTAATATTAAACACAGCGAAAGCCAAGACCTATATTTGAGAACTATTACAGTGTTTCTGAAGTTCTGAAAGAAATAAAATAAAAGGATTTTTCAGTAATTTTTCTTGCTTTGGACAAATTGTAAAACTCAATATTTGATTTCTAATTCAAAACACTACCGTACCCAATTAACGGCGAAAGTCGTTAATTTTTGCCGTCAAATTGAAAATTTGTAAGTCAAAAATGTTTAAAATACACACTCAAATATTAACGACTCTTAACAAATAAACAAAACAGGTAGACATACTAACAATAACATTAAACAACGAAAAATATCATTCAATATATTAATATTAAAAACTCATAACCGTATAATATTATTACGACATTCAATAGCTGCACAATTTGTACGAATCATACAATTTATGCCTCGTAAAGTTCAATACGTACTTATACATTTATACACGTACACTTGGTCCACAATGAACCAATGTTTGATAACCCTTACAATGGACAGTGCCGTCAATGAGGGCCTGTTGTACCGGGTTACGCTTTTATTGACCTGCCGCAGTTATTTACGGGTTGTGTATGTTGGGTTGGACTTGTGTGGATGTGGTGTTTCTTAGTATTTTTTTTCTTTACAGTGGTTCTTTAAAAACAAATGAACGTCGGTATAAGAATTAAAAGTAGGTCTTATGGGTCCGCGAGACGATCAAGTGCGCTTGACAAGTCTACGTGCTTGAAATGAATATTGATCGTTTACAGCGTTGACTTGACAAGTCCCGTCAAGTATCTACGGGCTGGACCATAATTGACCAACATTTTGATTGACGGTACTTGAACCTCCTTGCGCTTGATGCGACTTGACGCAACTTGACAAGTTTTATTCATTTGCGACCGGAACATCAAAGATGGCGGACGACGGACCGGACCGAGACGTGGTTATGGCAGCAAGCGCCGGTGAACGACTGCGGCATGTGGACTTGACGGCACCTTCAAGTCGCGTCAAGTCCCTGGTCAAGTGAAATCGTCAAGCACGTAGACTTGTCAAGCGCACTTGATCGTCTCGCGGACCCATACAGTTAAACAAATAAGGTATCAAATTATTACAATTGTTACGTTGAATATCTCTTTTGGAGCGATAAGAAAAACACATTAACAAATTCTCCCAGTATAAGTATTTTTTCTTTTGTCGTGAAAACACAAATTTACGCATTGAATGAAACTTACGCGTAACTTCACTTCTCCGTCTAAATTATGCAAAATCCTTCTTTACACCTAAACATTAAAGTAGCTATTTTTTAACAATTTTAATTATTCAGATTAAGCCAAAAACATATCTTAAACTTTTCCATCATTTATCTGACGTACCAAAATTTTTACTTTCCGTCTCTATAATGCAACGCCGCCATCTTGCGTATCCACGTTATTCTCACGTCTCGCATATGCCCGATTGCCCCTACTATTAAGCAAGCTCATATGTTAAATGAATCAATTCTAACTCGTTAGTCTTACATCTCATACATACCATGCTACTGCATCACACTGACAACTTCAATGTGAGTTATGAAATGGATAAATAATATTTCGATATAAGAGATCGACTGGCCTGTTGGTTTAGTGGTTAGTGGCCTTGACTGCTATAACAGAGGTTATAGGTTCGATACCCACCCAGGACAAATGTTTTTGTGAATAGCATGAGCATTTGTTCTGTGTCTGGGTGTAAATTATCTATAATATGTATGTATTTAGAAATATATAAGTCTGTTTATCAGTTGTCTAGTACTCGTAACACAAGTTACTCTTGTATACTTAATATGAGACTAGTTGGCGTTATGGGAAGAATATATCATATTTAGTATAAATATTCAGATATATTCTGTACCTAAACGTCTACCTTTTATATTTTCCTGCGTAGTGGTAGTCAATACAAGGGCTTAGGCTAATGGACCATTGAACATTACCCGTTTCCGATCTACTGGTCTGTTGTATTGCATTATCATTAATTATAGCTAATATTACGGCTAATATACTACTAGTAATATTAGCAGTTATTGTGGTTACAAGATATCATTTTAACTATGACTAAGCGGTCTATTATTTATGAATGTACGATATATTTCTCATAACTTTGCACTAAAATCCGTTTATTTTCATTTTTTAACAATGCTGTACCGTATGTTTTTTTTTAATCTGAAATATATATTGACTCGTCCAGATATATTCAATAACCAACGGAAATGAAATACTTGATGCACGGAAAATACCGAGAGCACACGACAATAAACGAACTTACACGAGCACAACCGAACGTCAGTTTCAATTTGAACTGCGCTCAAAACACATTACTAGTTGAACAAAACGAATATTAGTACTGACACGAAAATAAAAATGTGTCTCAAAGAAAATTGAACTTTATACGTGATCGATAAATTTCAATTTCGTGTGACGGTCTAGCCAGGTGTAAATCATACTTATAGTTCGATTGCATCGTACAAATATTGACGCGCCTGTAACGGGTCCAATTTTGTAAATTGGGTTGGTATATGCATGTATTGGACGTAATTTTTTAAAAGCAAATTGTGAAATATTGATTGTAAAACGTAAGTAAAGGATGGGTGGACGATATTACAAAAGGGTTTCAAGTAACTGAAAAAAATGAATTTTACTATACAATGGAAGTAATTTTCTTTAAGTTGTAGACTGGACTGTTGGTCTAGTGTCCAACAGTGTTAGTGACCCCGACTGCCATTGAGACTAGATGGCGTTGTAAGAATGTTAAGGATTTCAAAAATAAACATAAAAAAGAAATCTTTACGCCCTCAAAAATTTTGTCATATTTAAAATCCTTATTCTCTTAGTAATGGTTGGCACATATAATCTCGAAATTTTAAGCGACTAGTATCTTCATTTCCTCCAACGAATATTCAAACAGACAAGACAATATCAATTACATGTAAAATACATTTCTGCATCAGGCCACGAAACACAATTACTAACTTTCGGAAAGCAACATTTACTACTAAGTGTCACAAGCTCGGGTCCGTGTACTTATTACGAGAGGCCATTTAATTTTGACCCGCTGAAATATTCAGGGCTGTTTCCCACCACAATGAACAAGCCTACAATATAGTATATGGTGAACAAGTAAATATAATACAGAGAAACTGTCAAAGAACGAAATAAATGCAAGGCAGATTTCCTTTCCCGATGCCAGCCCAAATTGGAGGAGCAATTCGATAACATTGGCGGCAGATAAAAAACAATGTATGTCTTTGATATTCGAACAAAATGTATACCTTTGTGCCTTGTTTTTCCTGTATTAAGAATTTTTGTTTAACATATAAATAGAAAGTCTGGTTACAAAAATGAAAAAAATGAATTCAATTTTCTGCTTGAAGAAGAAAATTTTGTTTTTGATAATTTTAGCATTTCTATGGCTGCTGATATAGAATACTTTCTAGACAAAATGTTGGGAAACGAAAAGGCTGGTAGTAGAAATGAGTAACGTTACGAAAGGCAGGCATTGATTAACGCGGTTAGTGTGAAACGTGATGTAAGTGCTCTGAATCATTTGTAAATAGGAACATAATGTGCCGTGATAATTGTTGCTTGCACAACGTTAGTACAGTCACAAGAAAATACATGTATGCACAACCAAATAGTTGCAGCAGATTTCTTATACGAAATTTCTGTAGTTGGGAATATTAAAATAAATAAAATATTTAACTTGAAAGAAAATTACACGATTTCATAAATCAGTTGACAAGGACTTAAACTTTGATTGTTTAAGCGTGTATATTTGTTTTTGCTCGTGACTGTACAATGGTAGCCTGTTAGTAACTATTTGTGGTGCAGGTTATAATTGATCCAGTAGTTTGAACGCCGACTGTAGAAGGGCTAAAGTGTAGTAAAAGATTTATTTTATGCCATCGGTTTGTAATTGCCTCACTTGTGGTCAAAGATACTTTCTCAGGAACAAATAAAGAATTGAATTTAATTGTTTCGGAAATAAACACAAAAAAAAATCATACCAAATAATTAACATAGAAAGCTTTTGAGCGTCTTTCTAAACATTACACTCTATATTTTCTAATTACTCAGCCTTATATTTTTCTGTTTCTTGTTCCAAACGTTGTTTTGTCTCCGTCAAAATAGACAACCACGACTGAACTGAGACTCCAAAGAAATCATTCTTTAAGGTGAAATCCATGAAATCGAATTTGAATACCAATAAGCTGAACTAAGTAGAAATTGCGTGGAATACTCTTACACATAACGTACCTGACCTACTGATCCAGTTACATAGAAATAGAGGACAAAAAACCTCTGATGGTATTCCTGTACGAAGGGCGTTAAGTAATGCCTTCGGAATCCCATAGATTTATCAATTTCACCGCGGATTTAATCATAATCATTTATTCATTTAACAAAGTGCACACTAAAATACAAAATTATTTCTTAAAATCTAAACATATGTGCTAACATTTTAATTGCCTGAACTAGGTTGAACCTGTGTCTCAGGCGGAAAAAGAGCTTATATGATAATTTGACAATATAAATTAACAATCTAATATACTAATAATTAAAGAACTAACATTCATTAAAATAAATATTTTTGCTTATACCTAATACCTACATTATTTGTTATTGTTTGCGTCTGCAGTTTTATTTGCACACTGTAAGTAGGTCTTCCGTGCGGTCATAAGACAGACTTTGCAGATAATTAATTACACTTTTTCTGCAATTAAAGTAGTTTAGGCTATAAATACTTAGTTCGCTATTTAGTTTATTATACAGAAATGGGGCTAAAAATCTAAAGAATCTATTCGTATACACATATTTTGAGGTGGAGTTTGAACTGCAAACTATATCTTTACGTCTTTTGTTAGTAATGTTAGAATTGTAGGAAAGCTGAGAGTGTTGTTTTAGTATTACGTGCATGATAAATAATTGCCTTACAGCTAAAACATTGCAGGATTTATATAACTGATCTGTGGGAAAGAGGAAAGGATGGAAGTGGGCTACTTTTAAAATTGCTCTCTGGGCTCGTTCGAGGGGAAGCATTGTAGTTTTTGGTGCTCCTCCCCAAGAAGTAATAACAATATGTAAGGATGGACTGACAGAGAGCCAAATAAATTTGCGTTATTAGCTTAGGGTCTGCGATTGTGCGTAGTTTTTTAAATACAAACATTAGTTTCCGTACTCTAGACACCAAGCTCTCGATGTGTTGTTTAAAGGAAAGAGTATCGTCAATTATAACACCCAGGTATTTAATGTTATTTGTTTTAAGGACTTTAGGACAATGACATGAGTTGATTAAAGGATTACTACATTGATGTGCGTATAGATGCGTGTTAGTATTTTTATTTTGACTTTTGCGCATGGAAAAGTGTATAAATTTCGTTTTATCAACATTTATGGTTAGTAGATTGCTTTTGAGCCAGTTAGTGACAACATTAAAACCTTTTTGTGCGCTCTTGTAGAGTTCATCAGTAGTTTTCGCAGTAAATATTAGCGCTGTGTCGTCGGCGTATGAAATTATTTTGCCGTTTTCTATATCTAGATTACATAGGTCATTTATGTAGATAAGGAATAGGGTAGGGGCCAAGATGCTGCCTTGAGGCACACCAAAAGCATGGTTTTTCAGGTTATCACTCATGGTTGTATCGATTCGAACGCATTGATGGCGATTATTTAAGTAATCTGCTATTAGTTTTAGCTGTGTGCCTCTTATTCCTACAGCCTCTAGTTTGTGTAAAAGCAAGGGAATTGATACAGTATCAAAAGCTTTGGCTAGGTCTATGAAGATTGCTAAGCTTTGGTTCCCCTTGCCGAGTTCTTCTGTGACGTAGTCGGTCAGGGAATGTACCGCATTTGCCGTAGATAATTTCGATCTAAATCCGAATTGCATAGGCGATAGTAAGCCGTGTTTTTCCAAGTAGTTGACTAGTCTAGTGTTAATGATTTTTTCTAGTACTTTGGATATCGACGGAAGTATTGATATCGGTCTATAATTACTTATTAGATCTTTGTTTCCTGATTTGAAAATAGGAATTACTACTGCCTTTTTCAGAAATTCAGGAAATACGCCATTGGAGAGGCATAGACGAAATATATACGTCAAAGGAGGCACCAGAATATGCTTGAACCGTTTTAGTATTTTATTGCTTATATTATCCCAGCCAACTGCACTGTCATCTTTCAGTCCTGAAATAATTCGCGTGATTTCGTATGTATCGGGGTCAAACATACCAAAAGATTTTTCACTCACATGTTGAATGCTTGGTGATTGTATGGCTGTTGACTGGGGGATCTGTTCAGCAAGGGTTTTTCCTACGTTTACAAAAAAGTTATTTACATTGTTAGCTGACAAATGCGGTGAAGAATCATTAGACAGTAAACTTGAGATTGATTCATGCTTTTTTGATAAATAAGTGACGTTTTTTATGTGTTTCCATAATGATTTGGTATTGTTACCTGCTTTCTGCAATTCATCTTTATCATAGTTAGTTTTTAGTCGTTTTAAGAGGTTGTTGCAAAAATTACGATACCTCTTATATGTTATTTGGAGTATCAAGTTATCAGGTGATCGCTTTGTTCTTTGATGAAGTTTGTCCCTGTGTCTAATACAACGGATGAGGCCGGGTGTGATCCAAGGTTTGATATTATGCATTTTTTTATTGTTTGTCATAATAGTCGTATTGTGTAATATTGCTTGCTGGACATTTTTTATTAAGTATGATAAAGATGCATTTGCGTCCACAGTATTATATATTGGACTAAAATCAATGTTGCGTAAATCATTTTCAAGTTTGTTTATGTTTAGTTTGGTCTTTGTCTGTGTTCGATTTGGCTTAGGGGGCATTAAATCTAGTGTTAGTAGGACAGCGTGATGATCGGTAATCGTTGAATTAGTCACAAGTGTTATGTAATATAAACTAGATTTTATCATCATATGATCTAAGCAAGAACCACTCTGATGTGTGGGCAGAGTATGAGCAGGTAGGAACCCTAGATATGAGCAAAGGTTAAGGTAGTTTTGTGTTCCTACATCACAGTTATTAGAGCCTATGTTTATATTTAGATCACCGGTTAGTATAATGTTTTTGAAAGGAGTTAATGCTTCACAAGTCTGGTTTAAGGAATAGAGGAAGGGATCCAGGTTTCTAAAGGAAGGGGATCTATATATAGCTAATAGTGCTGTAGTATTGCCTATTTTTATAACTAAGCAGTTACATTCTTCTAGGACTGGTTCTTCGACAGTGATCTGTAATGAATCCTTGGCATAGACTACGACGCAGTCGTTTTGATTGTAACTTTTTTTGCTACAGTAAGAATGATATCCGGGAATAAGCGGGAGATTTCCATTTCTGTTTGATAACCAGCATTCTGTAAGCACTATTATATCACATGTCAGGTTAAGTCTATGCATGAAAACATTGAAGCTGTCTATATTCTTATATATACTACGAATATTTTGGGTTAGTACTGTTAATGAGTTTTGAAAGTCAGAGAGATATTGTTTGCAGTCTTCAACATCGCATGCTTTGGTCACAGGTGAGAAACTATTATCTATTTCCGTAATTAAATTGATATCCATATTATAATAATAACTAGTTGAGAATTAGTTCTAAAGTAATGAAATATTATGTGACGCTCTTAGGCGCCTTCATAATCGATCGAGTTTATATATCTGAATTCAGCTGCTATCCTAGCCGGGCAATCGATATCTCCGGTTTTATGGTTACCTGGTTTTTTGAAGCGCAGGCACGTAGCACATTTAGGAGAGTCATTTTTCTTGGTGCATTCCTTGATTGAATGTCCCTCTTCACTACAGTGTCCGCAAACCGGGGCAGTATTTTTGCATGATTTGGCCGCGTGACCGTACTGCTGACAGTTGTAACATCTAGTTACTAATGTGAAGTCTCTCACCGGGCAGGATGTCCAGTTTATAAAAACTCGATCTTGGGTGATGAGGGCTTTTCGTATGGCGGCTGATACTTCTAAGATCAAGTTATGGTTGTCTGAATCTCTCCTGCCAGATTTGTGGCTCAGCTTTATTGAGGACAAAAATGTATCTCTAGTCATAGATGGGACTTTATCGACCATGTTTTGTTCAAAGATGCAGCTGTAGATCTCACTTTCTGCCATTGATGAGGGAACTCCTATTATTATTATGCGGGGCTTCCGTTTCTGTGGTTCGTCGACGGTGAGCCCTGAGTTTGCATGCTGGACAGTTTGCTTCAACTTTTCGAGGTCATCCTTGGTCTCAGTGCTGATAATCACGCCGCCATTTCGGACTTTACGGACTCCTCGGACTTTCAACTTCATTTCCTCAGGGCACACGATTTTTTGGACCAGGTTACTCGTTTCCTCGCTCGTCTTTGATTTATCGCTCGGGTAAATCGCCACTGCACTATGTTGAACTGGACGAACGAAGCTGTTGGACCCTTTCTTCACCATATCAGCAAAGGAAGTGCTTTTAGAAGTTGGCTTCGTACAGGACTCTTTTATTACAGTCTTGATTTCTGTAGCTAGTTTTTCTGTCAGGTCTTGTTTTTCGTTCAGGGCTTGGAGGGAGTAATGTGTTTGTACGGCCTTTTGTTTTAAGGACTGGTAGTGCACGGCTAGTTGCGCTACGTTATGTCCCACTTTTCGGCAGAGGTTACTTACTCTCAATTTTTGTTCTGAGTTAAGCTTGCCGTCGGTAGTAATAGAGCAGACCTCGTTTAGGCTTTGTTCGATGGACCCCATCCAGTTTTGTAATTCGGGCGTTGAGATGATCTCCATTTTCTCTATTGGCTCTCGGCTGGGGGTTTGGGCTAGTGGTTGTGGTGTCGGTGGTGGAGAGCGGCGCGTTAGCCCGCTTCGGTTGAAGGGGCTGCTATCCATTTAGATTTTGTGTAAAATCACCACTTGTCCATTCTTTGAAGTTCACTCAAATAAACACTCAAACATAAGTTAATATTATATGTAGAAGGTATAAGTATGCTTAGTCACTAAAGTAGGTCACGATTAAAAATTGTCAATTTATATAAATTATTTACGTTAACGAGCACGACTGCATGCGTCTGCGTTCTGATCTGAATCCACACTTCAATCCACAATTTAGCACGTGCTTACTGAAATAGCTGCTGATTATATCAAGAAAACTCAGATTTTCCTCTTCAAAAAAAGATTGAAATTCTGTAGTTAAAAACGTTGCAAAATTACCCTAACTTGACCCATGACCCGAAATATTTTTATACGAATAGTTAAAAATTTCACTTGGGATAAAACCCTAATGATGAAATACCGCTTTATAACTAAAAATACTCTCTGTAATATTCTAAATTCCGTCGTAACACAAAATACCACAAAAACAAATGCGGGCCTAAGCGTTCCACCCTGGGGGACCCTCGGGGAGGAAATGGTCCTGTCAGGTCCATTGCACCCGCCAGCACCTACTCTATAAATTTAAAGCGGTATTAATATCGTAACGTGTGTGTGCGTCCGTCATGGAGACTAAATAATAGACTAAGATTTAAATTGCATAGTTTGTAGGAGCGTTAAAAATTGTATGTTTAAAAAGGCTTTTTGAAAATTTTTATGGAACTAACAAATTTTTCAATATCCCCAGTTAATTAAAAAGAAGTAATCATACATTTTGAGTTGACTAAGTATTTTTGTCATGTCCCATCATGACAGTAGTGGGTTTTGTTCGATATATGTCATTACATTTAGAACGAATTTTGTCTTTTGTAATACTAAACCATTAGCCGTGACGAAGTAAGTGTATCTTTTAATTCACGGGATTGAACTTTAAGGGAAAATGCCTGTCATTTTGGCTTCTAGAGGGACACAGGTCCAATATGCAGATGCCTTGTTGCCAACTTGAATCTAATATAAGACGGAGCATCTACCAAAAGGAGGTTAGTATTATTATAGTTTTGTCGTTATTATTCATCCGTCAAAGTCTTTTCTTGAAACTAATTTCCTAACGACCTGGAAGAAAAACAGAAATAGAATTCACCATTCTGAGAGCACTTAATAATTCAATCGAATACTTAAGTGTTTTGTTTTCTACATAAAATCCGATAGCTCCTTGGACCAAATCACCTTTAGCTACAATAATAAGATCGTATACCTGGTTTCGTTCCCCCGCAGAATTATCACCGCATTATCACCGTTTGTTTTGCAGGCCCCAAAGCCTATTACCATAAAATAAACTATAAACAACCCTTAAGAGGGGCAGCATCCTGAAGCGAGATTACGGATGATGTCGAACAAACTGATAAAATGTTTCTTGTTTCGAATTATATTTAGATTTTTGTTGATAGAGTTTTATATGATCTAGATATAGAGAAAAATTAAATAGGATTTGATGATTATTTTGAGTAAGTGTAATATTAAAAATAAATAAAACAGTAAGTGTTTAAAGAGGACAGAAAGAAGAAGCACAATGTACGTTTAAAATAAAAGTAACCGCTTGTAATGACTAGATAAAGCGCAGTAATTATTACGCCTGCACTGTGACAATACACTTACATAATGACATTGTAAATTTACCATTTTTTTTGGTAAACTAAAATAGACGCAAAGAAAATATAAAAAAAATATAAACAAGGAAATAAGCAGGAGGTTATTCTGATGTAAAACCTTACATATTTGGACTGCCCAAATCTGTCAAAACATTGTATTTTAACATGAAATCTCTCGCACCGTTACGTCGAGTCAAGGGATTGGGGCGTATCTTGTCGATCAAATGGAGGGTTGGTAACTGCGAAGGCGGTGGAGACAGGAAAAAATATTGTAACGGAATGTTCCCTAACTTAAGAACGAGGATAAAGTCTATTTTGTTTTAAATGACACGATATAGAAGTACTCGAAGCTGCCAAAACCATTGGAAGAAGGAAAAGATGATCTCGAAAATAATTATCCCTGTTTAGATTCTGTTTTCAAATGCAACTTAGAGACAGAAAGACATAACATAAAACTAATGGATACTAAAATACAATTACAAATTAACAATACAACCACAATCATGCTTAGATTATTTAAAAGCAGCGTTTATGTATGAGCTAAAATAATTTAATGATCCCAATTAAAAATTGATTACATGAAATATGAATTAACACTATACTGGCTTTAAATCTAATAGGTACTCATTAAAATTCACTAATAATTTATTCTCATATTACAAATATAATAACAGAATTGTAAGCTTATGATGTTACTGGCAAAATAAATTCCCATTCGAAAACAACAGGCGACCACTGGTGCGGTGCAAATATAATTTTATTTTGCGCCACGCGAGTGACCGTTCAAACAAATGGTTTGTGTTTAATGACTTTATCCTAGCTCGTGGTGGCTGTGGTATCACTTTTAACCTCATCAAATGAATAACTGTTTATTTTATGGAATTCATTTTCCAGATTTTCATGTCGATGACAATGTTATAGAAGGCACGTTAGTGGTTTCCAAAAAGCTGGACCAACGCGTAATAGTTCAATAACCCATTGAGCATCAATTGTACCTATTCGCTTTTGTTGTAGGTTCAAAGCTTTATTAACATGATCTGTTACGGGATCTTTCATTCAGGAGTAACTGGTCTACACAATAATGTTACCTCAAAAGCGAATTCTATTTCCATTATATTACTGCCCACATTGAACAAAACCTAAGCTTATAACGTGGGTCCCCCATTACCGCAGCGGTCAACACAATTAACTGAATTATTTAATTATCGACTATTGTTTTGCATCCCGAATGCCGAAAATTCTAATTCTCATTGTTTGACTTCTGGATCGCGTGGGCCTCACAGCTTTGTTTATCAACCAGTTAATTAGGTTGTTGTGAAGCCTTTGAATTTGTTTGAACAGGTATAAATAGTCTCCTAAAATTTCAGTGCCTAAATGTAAACTATTATTTGCTTGAGAAATGTTACGCAAATAATTTCTTGGAAATTAAAAATGATATTCTGGATTATTTTTAAGTGGGCGTTTGTAGAAAGTATATTAATTAATAGTAGGTAAAGGTAGAGTTGTAAAAATATATAGAAAACGAAAGAAATCAGGTTTAATTCAAATATTGAGACAAAAAATAGTAACAAGAAGTCTGTAAATGTACTTAGAAGACTGAAATTCATTATGTATTTGAATATATACTTACAGTAACTGAATAAAGACCACAATGTAAGCAAAGATTCAGCCAAAACATAAAAGCTGAAAATGTCTTCTGAAATTAGAACGGAAAACCCCTAGAAGTTTCTAAATACTTTCTCAGCATGGCAGATTTCCAAAAAACCTATTTATTGAATTATAAGCTTACATGAGATACATCGGTTATATATCAACAGAGTCAAATAAAAGCGATCAAAAAATCCTTTTTCATGGCACGACTCACAAAATCGTTCATTGTTATTTTCTTCATGGTCGCCTTTGAACGAATGTGTTAACATTGTTTCCTGCTGGTCCCAGTATGAATCGACAGCGGGTTTCATTCCACGTACTTTTTGAAGTAAAGTCATTGCTATATCTGAACTGAATGACACCAAAAGAAAATCTCTTTTTGGACAGATCGAATAGTTTTGAACTCCTTCATCTTATTTTTGTTTATGGCTCCTACGGTAATATTCGAATATGTTAAGCGTTCCAACGTTAGTTTTGAACTTAACAGGATCAAAATCTTTCTTAATCATGAGACATTTTGATGAGCCTCTTGGTCTGGTGGGTAGTGGCCCTGACTGCTATATTAGAGGTCGTGGTATTAATATGAACCCAGGACGAATGTTTGTGTGATGAGTAGAAACATTTATTCTTTGCCTGGGCGTAATTAATCTATAACCTGTATGTATTTAGAAGTACATAGGTATGTTTATCAGGTTGTCTAGTACTCATAACACAAGCTTTACTGAGTTTGAGACTAGATGGCGTTGTGTGAAATTCGTCAACTATTTTTTTATATCTGTTTTAGGCAGTATCCCAAGTATTGCCACATCAGCAGCCGCTCCTGGTTTGTACCAAACATCGATTACACGGTCTGTGACCGTCCACCGCGGATATAGGCTCATTGTCTACCAAAGGCTTCGCGGAATACCCTCAATGCTACATAAAACATTTCTATGCCCACCCTGGATCAATTCAATTTGATATGAAAAAAATGAAACACTTTTGGGCACGGTTATCAAAAGCAGTTTTTTTTTATATTGATTTCAGTT
Organism: Chrysodeixis includens; assembly: GCA_941860345.1. Taxonomy (NCBI): domain Eukaryota; kingdom Metazoa; phylum Arthropoda; class Insecta; order Lepidoptera; family Noctuidae; genus Chrysodeixis; species Chrysodeixis includens. Next base: position 6,238,412 of record OW796111.1, on the reverse strand, counting down.
TTATTTTGCGTTGGTAAGCGGTAATTTGGTTTTTGAAGAAATTGTTGTGGTAAAGTTTTATTTTTGACGACATTCTCGTGTTTTCATAGTGTTTTATTGAGTGTTTTAATGTTTTTTTTTAAAGAAGTTTAATCCTTTACAATATTTCAGTGATAATTAAAAGAAATGTTTACAGCATAAGTCAGTGATCCGACCGCCAGCGAGAAAACACTCAACTATCGGCGATTTTATCTCAAAAAACGCACAATTAATATATATTTAGTGTAAACAAAAGAGATGCATATATTTAAAGCGGCTCTTTCTGACTATTCACACTGCCAGAAACGGCAGGAGCTTTTAAATTAACTCGCTTAGCGGTACTCGTTCAACGATGCTCGCTTGCAAAATCCTTTTTTGACATGATCATTTGAAAGTTGCTGTATGGCTATCAAAATCAAAGAGTCTTTGCATCTTTCTTTCTAATTCTGATGACGATGATGATGTGTTTTACGATAATGTATTGGCAGCGGCGCAAGTAATCGCTCGTCGCACTTGCAGAGTCGAGAATAGCTTCGTCGCTGGGCTGTAACCCAGCGACGAAGCTATTACGAAACTAGAAACTATACACTTAATTACCGGTGATCGCTATTTCTACTCATTTCCCTTTCATCGCCTGGACCACTGACTAAGACTGATCCTTATCAGACCTAGTGTTAATTAGTGCTGAAACACGAAAACAGCAATCATTTCAGTTCAGACTTTAATTATCCAGTCTACCATTCAGTTTTCTCTTTGAACCGTGCTGTGTATTTAAATACGGTAATAAAAAGTAAATAGCGCGATGTTTGGAAGTTTTCCTAACGATTGCCTAGAGTTGAAAGCTTACTTTCTCGTAACATAAGATGCCACGCACCAATTACTAAATTAGGTAGTTAAGACACGCGTCTTTGAACGGCTTTTGACTTTAACTATCACCAGAACGAAGATGTTCTGGTGGATTTAATCTTCGTACTCCAGTTTCCCTTAGGAAATGTAGATCTGAAACAAGCTATTCCGAAGTAGTCAACGGATATGGAGTAATTGTGTAAGTTTCGGAAACTAGGTGACGATAACTATAAGATGTTAGAACAACAACTTAGTGCCTGCAAAATTTACTGAAGTTCTGTGTCTGAGAGTAAATTTAAACAAACAAGCAGATTCAGATCGTGCTTTCTTCATGGGTATTTGAATAACAGCGGTTGGCAGTAATTAAGGGACCCTGAGGCAGACAGTCGTGGCGCTGGTTCTAATCCCGAAATGTCTGGGGCCGACGTTTACTTGCCTCGGGGTAGTGCAATGGTGCGTTTTTAGAGATTTCGATCTGCTGTATTGTTTGAAAGTTTTCGAACGTTCCGCAAAATTTTCGAGTGTTTCCTGAATGGTTAGCGTAAAGAAATCGAATACTTCACCGAATGGCATTGTTATTTTGGTACATTGTTACATTTACGAGTATCTTAATTGATTTTTCGAAATACCTCCGACTTTTTAATACAAAAAGTAATTTGTAAACGATACATCGCAAAGCTTTACATATTTTTGCGATATCAAAGATCAAACATACGAGAGATACAAGTATTTTCTTGGTGCGAGACATCCAACCAAAGGGAATCAAGTTTTTCTTTCCACAAACAACACAATCCTCTTTCTTACCATTTTTATTTCATTACGCGAAACATTTACAAGTAAATTATCATATTTTCTGGTCCCTAAGTGTCGGTTGTGTACCGAAATGTCTAATAGCGGATATCGGAAAGTCGTCAGGCTACAAAGTTGCCCATTAATTGGCAGAGAGCCGATAACGTTAATGACTTTGTACGTGATTGGTTACGTGGATAACTTCTATTTTTGGTAGTAAACAATATTATTTGGATTTATGAATTTGTAGTGCTTAGGGAGAAGGAAATGAGGAACCTAAATTATTAGCTTGATAGCCCAGGATGTGTTTTTTCGAGACTAAATTTGATCAAGATATTTTGGAAAGAAATATATTGATAAAACTGTCTTTCGTTCACATAATTTTGCATGCTTTGGTTTCTTATAGATAATGGATTAAACAGAACATACTCTTGCATGTTCTTAATTTTAAGTTGTAAAGCCTTTGATAGAAACCCATAAACAAACAAATTTACCAAATTTAGTTAATAGTGGTCGGTAGGCAGAATAACGGAACGAGACTTAAAAAAAATATAGACATGAAATATGTTGTGGTTTAGTACTAATAGGTATAAAAACATTTTCAGCCAATTTTTCCGAAAAACCTTCTAAAGATCTTTAAAGAGACCATGTTAACCACCGGCTTACAAGCACCCATCATTACTCCAAAAAACATCATCGAATATACATTGAACCTTGTAAAAATTCTATAAAAGCCCACTTACAAGTAATTTCAATTAACGAGGTAAAATATTGCGGAAATTTTATCGAGAGCTATCGGGAAAACATAATGGGATTATAATAGGTATCGGGTTTCAAGAAAATTTCCTTTTACGGTGGCAATTTTAAGACAGGTAATATCACGCATAACACCTGAAAGCTCGTATCTATAATGCGAAAGGAAACTAATGGAAATAAACGATTGATTTTGAATACAATTAAAACTATTTGTTTCACCACTTTTATTATTAATTACTAGTTATATCTTTAGCCTCATCATTCCTCTGCCCTTATTCCCAACTATTACTCGGGGTCGGCGCAGCATGTCTTCTTCTTCCACACGTTCCTATCTTATGTCATCTCGCAAGCAACACTCTTTGCAGCCATATCATCTTTTACACAATCCATCCATCGTTTCTTTGGTCGCCCTCTTCCCCTATATCCATCCAGCACTTTTGGCCCTATTAAGTATAGTAAAATACTTAACTAGCAAGACTACTTCTTCTTCCACACGTTCCTATATGACGTTTAGCACCTTATTAAGGACAATAATATGATCTTTTTATATCCGGACATGGTAATTTGAAGGCCCATGGAAGCTTTGCGCGAAATAAATTGCGTATTATAATAAACATGTACAATTTTCCCCTAAGAGGCCGGTGATAACCCCTTTGTATACATTTTAATGGGGAAAAATCTGTTAGTGAGCTGTTGGGATGGGGTGCAAATTATAAGAGAATTGTTTCAAAAAAGATATTGAAAACTGTATGTAAGTACTTTTGTTTTCGGATCGATTTTTGTTTACTGTTTTTTTTTTAAACGACTCTTGCAGTAAGGAATTTAATTCAAGTATCGCTAGGGGTTTGACGGACATTCAGTTCACATGGACAGAGACAATCAGCCTCAGAACAAGCATTTGTGGAAAGCTCAAACTCTTGTCCTACGCGGGATCGATCCCGCGACACCTCGCGTCAAATAGCCTATTAGCGTGGTGACCCATACCACTCAGCTATCCGTGCAATTATAGTCTTTTAAATACAGCCATTCAATAAAAATCATCACACACACATTAAGTATTCTATTAGGTAAGTATTCTATTAAGCATAATTCTCATGTTTACCTGTTACTAGAGCACCTATTACCCCAGGAAAATATGACAAAATCACCGGTAAAAATTCAGACATACCGCCATCCTTTTTATTTGTGTAGTTTACAAGCACTACGCCTCTCTTACTAAACTTAACCGCTCTCACTTCCAACGTACACCATATTACACTCTCTTAGCAATTTGTCTTCAATTTACTTTGATAAGAACAAATCTCCCAAGTGAATGAGTTATGGTGAAAAATCCAGCACCAGGCGTCTACCTACGTATTGCAGTGACGAATAAAATGTCTTAGAACAATGAGATCCTCCTCGGGTACATAAAAACAAATTGTGTTGCTTGATTTTATTTATGTTACCTTAGAATTGTGTCTCTGTATGTGCCGCTAATTTTCTTGTCTAAACATGTGTGTTGGGACCTACATCGAGTACATATTAAAATGTTATTTACTATATCATTTTCGGTTACTGAAACAATGTGTTAATTGAGCGTGTTTAACTGTTCTACTCGCAATTATTAGCTGTATAAGAAGAATTAGACATCAGTCACATCGTCTGATGAAGTCGATTAATAAAAATGATGAGTGATATTATTCGATCGCGTTATAATTGTTACTGAAATATCAGATCTTTTAGCTAAAGAGAAAAATACATCAAGGGACTCAGCTGATCAAATTAATGATTATTTTACTCTCCATATTCACCTCCAGAAATTCTCTGGGTAAAAACAAGCTTCAAATAGGCATAGTTTTGACAGCAGTCCGTTACCCGAAGTTTAGTAAACACGGCGTTAAAGGCTGTCCTTTTGTCGGCGAACAGGCGAAAATAGGCGAATAGGCGAAAATAGGCCAGATAAATACAAAGCACGGCCACGGAATAGAGCTGAGAGTGATGACTGAAACGAATGACGAATATTGGAATTTGTTTCTTGATAAATCTGGACAAGAATTTGGAGGTTTAGGATATGCTTGCTTTTTAGTTTCATGTATATGTAGTTAAAATCTCTTTTAATTCACACGATAATATTGAGGGAAAAAATAAATAAAACGTGCAGAGGCATGATTGCAAAGTTTGGAAATAGTGATGTTTTAAGTTTTTTGAAAATGCTTTGCTAAAATTGGATTTTGCAAACTTTATTAATGTGCATTGTTTTTCATACTATATTTCAAAGGTTCTGTCAGCTAATTTTAGCTAAGCCTATGTGTTAATCTAAGGTGTCAGCAAACTCCATACCAAATTACATCAAAATTGCTCCAGCCATTAAGCGTGAAAGAGTAACAAACATTCATCCATCTTTCGTGTTTATAATATCAGTAGAATACGGTACACTCGTCAGATCTCCACACGATCGTCGACTCGCACTTATATTAGATTAACTATCAGAGATATGTATTATAAGAATCCAGGGCATATTGAAATGAATGCCTACCCCGGGGGAAGACGTGCGTGACTATATTTTCTTTGTAATAAATCAATAAAACATAATTATGTTGAAGGAATTCCGATGCGGACTTCTTATATTATTCTGTTGTATAAGAAAGGAATATCTGTTACAATATACGTTTCCTAGAAACTCCCTGTTTAATAGGAGTTTGATCAAAGGTTACATGTTTCGTATAATTTTACGTCTAAACCAATTTGTTGAAAAATATAACTGGTAACTATGAAATTATTTTTCATTGTTCCATGGAGTTTAGATTATTTAAATGGTATGATTCAGTAATGAGTATTTAGAATTAGTGTTTTTATTTCTTTTAACTTTATTTTTGTTTAATTAGCATTGGCAGTAGGTACATTGATTGATAATTTGGCTTAAAAATTACCCGTCAGATAGATTTATCTTTAAATAACACATCTTTCAAACGAAAAAAACAAAAACAAATCAAAATCGGTTCAATCGTTTGAGAGCTACGATGCCACAAACACAGGCAGACACGTCAAACATATAACACTCTGTTTTTATTCATATTCATATCGTTTATTGCATTCCATAATTTACATTAGGTGAAAAATGTAAAATTATTGTCATAATTATGGATTAAGGACCCTGATGGGCACAGCAAGATAGAAGAGAGGAAGGCTTTTTATGTTATTCGAGGATTAAAACCTCAAAATACGTAATCTTTAAATCCATAGCCGCAAGGTCTATTTTAATTTAATAATTACTCGTATCGAATAATGGCTTGTAGGTACGAGATTTAAATTAATAAGTAGGAAATGTTTGTATGGGATTTCAGTTCCAATTATTCATAATTAATTAAATTATATTATGTGTTATTACCGACATTGTAAAGTTTCAGAGATATTAATTTTGTTATATAATTTGATCGTTAATACATATAGGAGAGTCTAATCTTAAACATAATTCACATTGTATGTAATATCACAGTTGTAGGAATAAAGTATAATGCAATAGAAAAGCAACAACATTTTACAGCGAAGGTTTTTATAATTTTCGATGTCGAAATGCACAGTCTATGATTTTGCTTGTTAGTAAGATACTAGCGACCCGGCCCAGTTTCACACGGGAGCTTATACTGATCGGGGGGTTTCACAGAAACGGCACAAAGACACTCAGACTCAAAACTGGCATCTGTGGAGAGCACAAATGCTTGTGTCACGCGCGGACAGTGGTAACTGGCATGGTGACCTATAACACTCTGCTATCCGTGTAGTACAATAAAATCGTAGGTCCAAATGTCTCCATTTAAAATTACAAAGAGACATCACCATAAAGTATTAAATAAGACTATTACCCAACCCGTCAATTAATTAAGACTCCTAATTAATTAAAATAAAGCCATAAATTTATCACATCTACCATCCCCACCACTCTACCTAGTAACAAAAGTAGAAAACAATATGGCGTCTGAAGATTCATTTTAAATAATAAATCCTTAGAATTAACTCAAAGAAATGTGTTGTGGCGGAATTTCACGTAATTGCGATATCTTGTTGTTAATTAATTTTGAAGGAGAGAGATTGGTTAATCTGTGCTGTCGGCATGCCAATCGAGAAGGAATTGTAGGGATAAATATCTTACTAACAATATTATGTTATGCTTAGATGCTTGCAAACATGGATTTAATAAGTTGGGAACAAAAACTAGAACAAAATCATTCACCGCTGTCTGTCCCTATGAATGCTTAGATCTTCTTTTTTTTAATAACGACTACCGCACTAAGGAATTAAATCTTTGTATCAAGGGAAGTTTCACAGATATTCAATTCACATGCACAGAGACAACCAGGCACAGAAGAAGCATTTGTGGGTCGCACAAATTCTATTACTACGTGGGGATTGAACCCGTGACATGTCGCGCATAGTAGTAATTGGCATGATGACTTATACCACTCGGCTATCCGTGCAGATTTAAAAAAAGAAATGGATCAAAAATCAAAAAGTTTTTATTTCAAGTAGGTAGGCCTTATAAAAATCTTTCGATTCGATAATTTAGTTGCGCTTCCAAAATGTTATTCTTATGGAAAAGATCCGGCAAACAATTCCATAATTTACTCTTGTATAACTGTAACTTTAAACAATAACTTATCCGTTTATTACGTTGAAACTTAATTAATACTCGTATGTCACATTTAAATGAAATTCTCAGTCTAATAAACATGAGAATATTTCACGTTTTAATATTATTAAGAGACGTGTGGATCAAAGTTAGTGAGTAATGTTCAGTGAGTAACAATAATAAATATAAAATCTACCCCTCTAGCCAAGTAATATTTAATTTTCTACAATCGTTTATATCAATAGAAAATGCTCAAATGTATGGAAGTTTTTAGCTCCCACACTAAGGAATTGAATCCTTGTATCGCGAGGAGATTTACAGACATTTAATTCACATGCACAAAGACACCCAGACTCGGAACAAGCCTTCGTAGACCGCACAAATTCTTGTCCTACGCGGGGATCGAGCCCGCGACACGTCGCTTACTGTTGCAATTGGCGCGGTGACCTGGCGTACAGACTCGCACTTGACCGGTTTTTATTTATAGATAGATCTATAATACTTCAATTATAAATTTATAATTATTTTGCCACTTGATTCCGCTTCAAGGAGTAATTAAATTCAAGATATTTTAAGAGATACTCATTACATATTTACCGCTTCATGAGATTTAGAATAAGTAGTACATCCCAAAATAAAATTGATAAAGATAGATCTGTCAGTATTCAATATTGTTTTGTATACAGTCGCTTTCCGCTGCCTGTCTGTCCGTCTGTATGCAGGTCTTTAAAACTATGCAATGGATTTTGATGGCATTTTTTCGGCCGATGACACTGACCGATCAAATATATTGGAAAGTGACAAACCGAACAATCTTACTAATATTACAAAGACAAAAGTATATGAGTGTGTATGTACGTGTGTATGTTTGTTACCTCTTCACGTTTAAAACACGTCTGAACCAATTTTAAACAGCGTTTTAGTTAAACTGCAATTTACGGCCGATTAAAACTACTGTATATTTTCACGGACTTGCTAACTTAACTACTGTAAGCGTTTATACTATGTACTAGCTAACCTTAGATGACAGGTCATTGCTCCGTGACATAAATGCTACTGATATGCGCCGACACAGAGGTCGCCACTATACCGCGATAGCTGACCCACTTCGGACCTCAGATGGTAAGGAACCAAATTAGTCGTGTCGTAACGTATAAGGACCTCTTGTAAGGTCAAATGTGGTCTTAAAAGAGCAAGATAAAGTGGTCGCTTCGCAGAATTATTATTATGAATTTAATTCTTGGATTCTCGGCTGATGTTCGAATTCGTAGAAGGGGCTCTCGACAAGTGGTACTTCTGTAATCGTTGATGCGGATCTAATGTAAGTCACGTGATTTTCTAGAATGAAATATAGTTTCCGTATATTTCATCAATTTCCCAAAATGTCAACTTATTCACTTATGGATGGAATAGAATTTCAATGTTTAACTGGGCAGTTTAAAAAGTCGTGATAAGTACAATTAAAATACAAACAAAGTATAAGAATAAAGTTAAAATTGTTTTGTAACATTTACGAATTCCCGCAATTTCTCATGGATACCATTATCAAACCCTAATCTGATGACTATGGAATGACCTTGAAAGTGTAACCCTATCAAACAAAAAAAAAACATCTCTCAAATCGGTCCAAGTATCTTTGAGTAATCGGTAAAATTAGGTCCCGATGATTTGAGAACCCGTCCCTTTTGCTGTCAGTTAAAAAACTGTACCTACATGAATAAAGTCAGAGGATGAACCAATTAAACACATCTACAGACGTAAGATAAATGTAGATATCATCAACGAACCTTAGTCAGAGGTTTATAGGGCAGCGCTGGTGAATGAGGCTGCAAATTGTAATGACATTAGTCACTCTACAGTAAGTACTTCTAATTAGTACTTAGACATACACGATAACGCACTAATTGTTGGTAAGGTTCGAGAGAAGACTGGGTTTAGAGACGACGATAGTAATTTAACTGCAGGAGGGAAATCGTAGAGCAAGGCCGGTGAAGCAGTCGAAAACCCTGCGCTCAGGCGTAATACAAAAAATATATATTTTTTTACAGTCCCAGAACATCATCTTGTCTCAAACTAAGCAGAGCTTGTATTATGAATAATACAGCTGACATAATTTTTAAATACATACATAATATAGATAAAATAACACCCAGACACAGAACAAATGATCGTCCTCATCACACAAACACCTTTGGTATAGCAGTCAGGGCCACTAACCACTAGACCAACAGGTCTGTCAAAAATAGTATTATTATCATCATCTTTTTTAAAAGCTATGTTAAGCTTGGCTTCCATTCGTATATGATGGACGGATTCCTGGAATTCTGTTTTACTAGGGCTGAGCGAGCTACATATTTATTTCTCTAAAGCCACACAAGTATAATATATTAAATCAAAACATCGCCAAACGTAAAACAGAATGGTTTCCATAACATTGGTAGGACAAAGAGCAAGAAGCAGATCTTGTTGGGTAAAACTCTAGTGAATTTACGCTAAGACTCGTCAATTTTTCGAAAGCCATTTTCGTTTTTTTCTTCTAATAATTGTTTATTTATTTAATGAAGCATTTACACGGCTTGAAGCTTATTACATAAATCACAGAAAAAACCTAAACGAATCATAAAAAATCATTCAAAAATACGTATTATTTTAACTAAAACATAATTCTTACATAATAATAAATTGTAAAAATCTACTACATCTCATTCTCATTAAATTGCAAACAGCTTAACATTAATTTAGGAAAGGCATCAGTAAACAAATCGCTGTCCGAGTTGGCTTGTACAAACTTATTCAATTGTGCAACAGTTACGAGTGTGATGTAAGAAACAAAAAATCAACTGACCTTATGATTGTTTAAAGTTCAATATCCAAAAAAGTAACATCTGTTTTAAGACCTCAGGTTAAAGTCGCCTCGTTCTGATTGACCTTTTCAAAGAACTACCGCATGCAGATGTTGTTTCACCTGAACAGGTTTCCTGTATTCGTTTCGAGTTTGTTTAAAATAACATTTGATACTGTAAAGCGAGACAGTTCATCGCTTGAGGGTTAAAACGTCCACTTAGGTCTTACATATTTTTGTTATACTTAAAAGTTTGTATATGTTGTAGTTGTTTATTATCCCTTAATAAATAATAAAAAAAAAATATTTTTAGTGAATTGCGAATCTCAGAAAATATTTAAAAGACATAGAAATTTACGGTTTTTGGGGGACTTAAAAATTTCTTGTATTATTCAAAAATCATTCTGTATATTATACAAGACTACCATTTTAGTAATGGTTTAACATAATTGCTAAATATATGATGTGTTATTTGCTATTTATTTGAAGCTGTAGGTATATTTTCGATTCTCTATTTTGAAATGACAGAAAATCCAGAGTAATTGAGTAACCCATTAACTTCTTTACGGTTGTAGGCGTAAACATATCAAAAATCTCTGCTCTTGCATATATCTGAATAAGGTTCACTAACCTGCATGAAAGTATTCGTTTACATGATCGCCTAATCTTAAAAGCAAAAACAGTTAACAATAACCATACACAAACCTGTGTTGATTGATGAAACTTCTGCTAACAAACCACGGACTAGCTTACTAATCCGATCGAGAAAATCCCATTCAATATAAGTATAATAAACTGTTTTCATAATGATTCCGCGAATTCCGGCCAATAATGATTGATTGCACCTCTCCACCATCTGTGAGATTTTTCGCACAAAATTGAATACGCTGGCGAAATTAAATAACTGAATATTTAGTCTAGATGCCTGCCAATGAAGGATGGAAAACTGTTTAGGAAATGTTCAACGGTTTTTTGATATTCATCGGTGTTTTTTCGTTATTGGAAGCGAACGGGTAATTTGGGAATGAAGCGTCGTTATTCGGCAGTTTTGTTGGTAATTTAATGGGTTTAGAAGGTAAAGAACTGATGGTAATTGCGGTGAATGGTGGTTAGTGGGTGATAAATTATCATGGTAATAAATTAGTATTATAGTAAGTAGTTATTGATATGGATATACGTATATTGTCAGAAGAAGTGTTTATCAGAGATCTTGGTACTCAAAAACAGCTTTTAGTAAAACATATGATAATAATAAGAAAGCGAATAAAAACTATAGAGAAGAAACAAGACTTTAACCGTATCAACATTACAAAACAAATCCATTCAATACAGCGTCGAAATTCGAAACATTTTAATAAGGCAAAGCTAAAGAATATGTAGCAACAGACACGGGATCCCTAGATCCTTTCTGAGCCTTCAACTATATGTTATTCTGTTTGGCTCGTCTTCGCGAGATCCCGGCAAGCCCGGGATTGCGAGCATCGCATTTCCATATTAGCACCTCACATACCGACGATAAGTTCAGCTGATTTGTGAAGGTAAACATTATACCTTTAGAGTTTTATGAGAGAGATTTTGGGATATTTTGTTTGGTGAAATTTTGCTGAGTTTGTTAAAAGAGGTTTGGTCGAACGCTTGGGTTTCATGTAAGAGGATTTAGTTTGTTCTCGTGTAGAATTTAGTAACGATTTTGAATATGTCAAGTTTTTATGGCGCTTGCTAATTATTTTTAGTGTTATATTTTCATTAAGTCACATTGTTATAAAGCGATTGATCCCTTCAGACACAAGCCACTTAAGATAAGTCGTTTATTCTCGTGACTCATCGTCGCTTAGGAATAATTAAATTTTGCTCATTTGTGTGTGTTATTACTGCAAATTCTCTGCACAGTTATTTCTATACATCTATGTATAGCGCCTAGGTAAGACACAATATAATTTATTGATTCCGTCGGCTCTTGCAATAAATTCTTTCCCCATTCTAATTTGATATAAAGTCCAAAAAAAAAATTGGCAAATAAACGTACAAAAACTAAAAACAAAATAAATCACTAAATCCAGTGCAGTACTTTCCACCTGTTTTACTATTACCTTTTTCGTTTCATACGGTATTTCAGCCACAAGTCGTCCAACCAACTTTAGAAAATAACAGACTGTAAAATAAATTCAAAGCATTTATAACAAGCCCCTAAATGTCCCGGTATCATTTGGAGAGCTTCCAAATATAACGTGTCTGAGATAGCCGGGATGTGCCCACTTTAGTGTAGACCTGAGTAGCGGTCATAAGCTATGGAGAATTCTATAGAAGCCTGTTACGGTAAGTACGGATAAAAACGAGATATATTACATACTATTTATCGTTTTGAGGACTGTCCTTAACATGAGAATAATGTAAGTATTTTTGGGGAAAGGTTTGCTGAAATTAGTATTTTTTTTTTTAAAGAAACTTCTATGAGACTTTAATATTATGTTGTAGACGCATCAAATGTATGTAACATGTAACCAAATCTAATCATGGCAAAAATCGATGTGATTTATTTAAAGCTATATGTACTTTTTTTAATCGTTCTAAGACACTACTGACAAATGGTGAAGGAGAATATCGTGAGAACCTGGATTGGAAATATTGTAGTCTTGATTTGCCACCCCGCACTGAACTAGAATGGTAATCGATGCTCAAACCTTTCCTATATGGGAAGAGGCTTGTGCCTAGCATCCCAATATTATCTTTACATGGTGTTTTAGGTTAACAGCCTTTTTTACATAGCCTGTACTAGCCTACTGCTGTGCAAATGCCTACAGTACTTTCCAGCGCCTCGTTTCTTCGTGTCAATACCCAAAGTGCTTGAATTATGAACTAGATATTTCAGCTTCTTATATATAAAGTAGTCTTAGTGACCCAGACAATACAGTATTGAGTTCACCGAGTCAGTACACATTAGTCTCGATAGCTTACATACAATATTTATCCATTTCAATGAATACACGAGAATAAACGATGAGTCCTTTGAAAGCCAGGAAAATAGCAATATCATATTGATATACGAATGTTTTAGTAAGACAGCGTAACGTTGTCTCATGTTTTATTTTTTGTGCATTATATAATGTTTATCTTGTATATTATTACTCATACAAAGGATCGTATTTTTTTAATATTATACTTTCGTCCCATATAGCGGAATTTCAACCATCAATATCAGCCATGTTTAAGGGAAAAAAGTGTTGAATATTGAATATTACAAGAATAGGGATTCTTAAATATTGACATAAAGTATCATAGACATAACTCTTCCTCATTGCTTTTATATCGTAAAATATAGTTTTTTTTTTCAGAAAGAGAACTGATCAATAGAAAGAGACAAGTAAACCTACAGGTCTAACATTACAAAACAATCAGTATGAAGTAAGTCTTTTTTTATAAAACCGTGTTGTATAATTATTCCTGAATTTATACATGAGTCTAACTCATCTGTCCGACTGTAACGCGACTGAAACAAGTAAAACAAAAAGGTCTGAAAAAGTAAAACTCACGTACATATGTATTTTTATGTTTATTTTTGTAGAGGCGAAGGGAGAATTTTGAATAATTTCCATAGTAGACGGGTACTAGGTTTCTATTTATTTAGAACGTACTGGAATATTATTGTAGGAGAGTAAAATTAATGTGGAATAATTGTAATTGAGATAGGATTCCGATAAGCATCCAAAGCCCAATATTATAAATGGGAAAGAGCGTGAAGAGGTAACTAACATTACTGCAAAAAAATAATCTCCGTCTGCCGCAGTCGGTTGAAAAGTAGCCTATGCTATAATCTAGAGATACCCTGAGCTTATAAGCTAACTCCATACCAAGTTTGAAGAAACCAACTGCGAATGTTAGTTATAGCAGTAAAAATATTAAATCCCCTTATTACACGGTCGATAGCCTATGTGTTAATCCAATGTTAGCTCTTTACCAAATATCATCAACATTCATAACCCTTTGAGCATGAAAGAGTAACAAACATACATCCCTCTCACATGCTTTCGCCTTTATAGTATTAAGTAGAATACACTGTCTTTAGTAATTTTTATCTACAAAAAAAATCTACAAGCCTTACCAAAAAAAATATTGACAATATCCCCTTAACTCGTATTTAAATTAAACACAGTCGCTCGGAAGTCACACAAACTAACATACATATTATAATACAACAGCAAACACATCAACTATAATAAATATATGAGATCACACCTGAACGGAAACACCTGGTAATCGTACCGGCGTACACCCGCGACCGAAGTTCATTCATCAAACTGATGATACTAATACAAAATGAGTGAAGACTTGCGAGGTGGGGTGTTCACTGTTCGCCTATATCAGAATATTAAAGATTGATTCCAAGCGATTTTGAATCTTAAGGTAGGTTGTTAAGATTGGATTTTACGTGGAAGTTTTGGTTTGCAGATTGGTTATAGTTATCTGAGTCCAATTTCGAGAAATGATTACCTTGGTCTGGATTCTTTATTTCTTGATGATATTAAGTGAGAAATGGTATTCGTTAACCTTATTTGATTTTTTTTTCTGATAATAAGACTTTTTTGTTTGGTGCGCAGCGATGGTAAGAGACCTGACGGGATGTCTTTACTTCCCTGGAAATTGGGCCGGCCTTTGGTGTGGGACGCAACGTGCGTCGACACCCTTGCGCCGTCCCATGTTCTAAGTTCGGCGGTCGCGCCCGGCGCTGCTGCTGGAGCTGCGGAAACCCTGAAGCGACGAAAATATAATAACCTTACGGGCAATTATATTTTTGAGCCCTTTGGGGTTGAAACGCTAGGGCCATGGGGTCCGGGTGCACGAGCTCTGTATAAGGAACTCGCTAAGCGCTTGGTCGACTCCACCCGTGATCAGAGGGCTGGACTGTATTTCGCGCAAAGAATTGGTATTGCCATTCAGCGTGGTAATGCGGCCAGTCTCCTGGGCACGTTTCCCGCCATTTACGGAGATGAGGATATTTTTTTCGACGCTTTGTAAATATGTAATATTTTTAGTTACATAAGTTTAGTCATAAATGTAGATATTTCTTGTTTTAGTTTTGTTTCTGTAAATAAAGATTTTTTTAAGGAAGCCAGGATTCTGTTTATTATACTAGCTTTTTCACGCAAATCCGTTCACACCTCGTATGATTGTCGAATGTTTTGGCACGGAATGTACTTCCTGATGTAACTTTGTTGAATGAAAGGATTCATTAAAATGGTTTAACTGTTGTAGTTTGTTAAGCCGTGAAAGCGTAAGAGATAAAAATTGTACAGATTAAATCCATCAACTACAATTATAAACGCGATAGTTTATAAGTATGGATGGATGTTCGACGTTTGTTACTTTTCACGTTTAAACAGCTAGATCAATTTAATTTGGTATTTAGTTAGCTGACACCCTAGATTAATACATCAGCTACATTTTATAGTCCAACAAATCTAAGAAGTACCGTTTGACAGTTATGACAAATAGGATAATAGGGTTGGGAGTAAAAAAATCGATTACTATAATATCCGATTTTTATGAGATCGATAACAATAATATCAGAATTTTAAGAGATCAATTGTCATAATGAAATAAAAGTTATGTTTAGGATATTTTATTTATACACTACTAGTACTAGAATCGTCATCGTCTTCGTCATCATCGTCATTTAAATTAATGACTAGTTGATTATCTTTGAAATTATCAAAGTGTACGTCTCTGTCGAAGTCGTAATTTATTTTAGGGTACCTATGTATTAAGTGCATAATGCGGTCGAGCAGTAACGTGTCGTCAATTGATAATTTGAAAGTAATACATTCGATTTTTCGTATATGTAATCGATTTTTTTGCATACAAGTGTATCTGAAGAGTCACAACACTACAAGCAGTGACCTAACTACGTGACTTTGCAATGAGGTCAAAAATAGAACTATTAGATATTATTTACTATGTAAATATGTGTTATTTTGCTTTGTTTGAAAGTTTTCAATTAAATTAGGATATTAAAAATTGTAATTTTTTAGATACAATAATAAAATCTTTCTAAATTCATGGTTTTATGATAAAGGTTGTCGAAACTGAGTATTGTACGCATGAACAAAGTTGTTTCGGTTTGAAAATGATGAAACGTCAAACGGTACTTCTTAGATTTGTTGGACTATAAATGCGTTACAAGGAGGTAGTGTTTTTGCAGCTAAAACAGACATTCGCGAAAACTCACATACAACAGCTAGTTACTAATAGCAGTGATCAATGTACTACATTACATTTTAGCTCAAACTTTATAGAAATGCTTTCATTTCTGTCTCTTACAACTATAATAAAACTTCCGCCTCTACTAGGTAATGCAAGAAACTGAATTTAAAGCCATTTCAAAATTGAATTTCCGTTGAACCTCGCGAAATATCGGCGCGAACAGAAACGTGAATTTATGGCTTGCGAACGTTTAAAGAAGTTAAGTTTTCAATATCTGGTGCTCTGTGATAGAAAACTGAGGCATTCGATTTTGTAACCCACTTTTCAGAACATTTTGTGGTAAAGACTCATTATGCTTTATTAGCGTTTAATTAAAACTTTTGGCGCATTGGAATGGCTATTGTTCTTGTATTTAAAAGAAAAATGCTTTAAAAGTAGTAAAACTCTGAATTGATTGGGTTAAAACTCCACAGGCATAATGGAAGTATTAAGGATCCCATAGGCTAGTACTACGGATTAAATTAATTAAAAAAATAATTACTATAGGATTATCCAGACATAATTATTCAGTTACATATACAAAGTACCGCAAATCTACAATTTTAGGTTACAAGTGATTGCCGCAATACAAACTCTTAAAGAAATAGACCTCAATTACGCAATTAAATGTATTTTCTTTCTTTCTTTTTTCTCAGTGGCGTGCACTTGGAGAGGCCTATGTGCAGCAGTGGACTGCGATAGGCTGATAATGAAACTCTTAAAGTTTTGTGCATAGGCGCCTATCATTCAATCATGCGTGAGAAAACCCTCGACTCTGGCTTAAGCAATAGAAGTAGTCCGGGGTGTATTTAGTCGGTGGTAGTTCAACATATCCCCACGACATGTACTTAGTGTTTCACCCAAAACAAAAGAAAACCTACCGGAGAAATATACCGTACAAAGGCCCATCTAGATATGTATCAGTAAACCACAAAAGCTAGCATGATTAAGAAGTAAATAACCAATAAAGTTCTTACCGCATACACAAGATTATTTAGAGTAGGTATGTATGTTAGTAGTATGTCGTGACTCGAATCGTAAGGATTGAAACCGATGTAATATATTTTCTAGTTCGCCGAACAAAGAATAACACGCACCGTTGTAGGGAAATTGATGAATCAATTCAATATTGCTATCACTTGTGTATTATATTGTGTTCATGTTGATTTAAGGAATGGGGTGTGGACTGGAAAGATATCTGAATTGTTATTCAAGAGTGAAATTGTGTAAGTATTGCTGGTATATATTTGTTTTATAATATCAGAATAAAAATCTCCTACTGCCAAGCACAAGCCAGTAAAAGAAAGGTTTGAGCATTGATCACCTCAGTAGCTTACTGGCGGATGAGCGATTCCAGATTCCATTATTGGATACCAGGTTTCCTCATGATGCCTGTTTTTGGATTAACTGCAGCCTCGTGTATATGTCGCAGTCATTCAATTAACAAGCTAGTAAACAAATAGCTGATTTAACCAAATGACTGCGGCATGTACAAATTTATACATTCATAGATCCGCAAGGTATTACCCCAACAATTTTATGTTGTACTAAAATACTGATAAATATGTTTGGAAGGAGAAAAGGCAGGCCTCTTCCCAGCAGTGGAATCTTACATAGACTACATAAAAAAATAATTATTTTCGTTATCACGTAAAACAAATTTCCATACTTTCCTAATATACGCATATGAGCAGTCGCGAGTTTAGTTCACAAACTCAGTTAACGGCAGTGACACGCCTGTAAATGATGCATGTCGCAGAAACTGGGCGCCATAATTTGCAAATGGCGGATTTCTGGGTTTCCCGTATTTGTGTGAGTAAAAGAATTGCCGGAAGGGTATCGGGCAAATATTCATTGTTGCTCGTGACAATGAAACGATGAAACTTGAAATCAAAACTTGGTTTCTGAAAGCAAGCGAAAGTCTTGACCATACTGGATAATTTTGACAAATGATATTCCTTGGAATTGTTACCTAGTAACTCATTCTTGAAGTTCAGACAAGTTCTATCGTAAACACAATTCTATTGGTGTTCCGTAACTAATGTTTCCTTTAAACATGCCTAATTATTTAATTTTATACACTTTATACAGCTTAGGGAGTAGAAATGGCTGAAAATCAGCGCTATGTCGGGTTATGCTCGGTTCCTCACCGCATTAGCTGAACCACCTCCTTTTGCTGAATTATTTTTAATACAGAGTATTAAGTTTAATACTTGTGCAGTATTTTTTTTGTGATACTTAATTTTTTGTAGAAATAAACGCCTTGTTTAAAACTGGAAGCCGACTCTAACTTGGCTCATTTGCAAAATACAATCTCTTGTGTTTACCTTTACAGAAATACTTTTATTTTCATCTTGGCAATACTTTCTTAATGTCTGGTTTCCCGCTTGCAAGCTGTCTCCCATGTGTGGTGTAAACTCATTTAACTTTTGAGAATATTATGTTTTTACTTTCGCTTGATTGTAAGACTTTTACCTGACTGCGTTAAAGGAGGGTTGTGGTTTTGCATGGTTTAGTTGATTTAATTTTGAAGCTGTGATAGCCTAGTAGTAAGACCGTAAGACTGCTGTCAAAGGTCTCGAGTTCGGTACCCACGACGCGCTTGACTTTTTGAATGTTGTGTGTGTTTTAAACACGAAAGGAGGGCAAGATCTGTTAAAACTGACAGCACTTGGGAAACATCTATGCGTTTCCCATCTTAGTTCTCATTACACCTTGACTTCTTCTTAGACGTTCATTTGCAATTTAAATACATAATCTTTTTTTTTCCATTCGAGAGTAGGTAAAAACAACACAAAAAAATCACTTATTGAAACTTGCTGAAACCACAATTAAGAGGCGCTAAGTTTTTGCAGCCTGGTCATGACATATCGCCGTGACAATTACCGCCCTCTGGCGACTTTAATTAAAGCAATAAGTGGTGATTTTAATTGCAAGCCGCTTGTAATTGACACTAAACATATCTTTATAAGGTCTAGCGTACACTTACGATTTTGGAATAACATTATTTTATATTATTACCTATTAGCTCTTTTGGCGAGATAAGAACATTACATAAAAAAATATCTCATATTGAAAATGCATGCCTACTTATATTCTGTATTCAGTGTTATTGTCTTTAAGCTTTAGTATTTTATTTATTAAAAATGCAATACTTTTGTAGTACTTTCTATAAATACCTTTACGAACAAGAAGTTAACTCCAGTCGGTATATTTACCTGCAAAAAAAAAACATTTTTGGTTAATAAAAATCAGGTAATTAGGCATTAATTATCATATTATTATAGAATAGAAAACTCTTTATTGTACACTGTAGTTTCAGCTGTGAAATAGAAAATAATTATATACTTGAGCAAAATTGTCTTTCAGCTGTGTCTGTAATTTTTCGGTCTGGCCCAGCGAATAGGCAAAAATGCAGATAGTAGTAAAATATAGTAACAAGTCCGATACCTAGTCACAAATGTCACAAAACTAAAAAGCGCTACAGGTTTAGTGTTCAAATAGTTTTATTTCAACAAACTCAGTCGAATCTGTTCGTTGTATCCTATAGCCGGAGCGGCTTAAAGCGCCAAGCTCCGTTGTACCGTCAGTAAACAGAACACGATAAATGCAATCAGATTTTCAAAACTATACTCCATTTGTTTATTTAACTTAATGTAATTTTGGTATTTATTTTATACAAAACGTGATATTAGAAAATGTAAAATACGTTTTATAACTTCAAATACATTCAGATTTTCTAAAACTATAGATATTTGGTTTGTAAATAGTAATATGTATATCGTACATTATTTTTTTGGATAAAAAGTAACGCCAAGATTTTTTACATTTAGTTAATTACCTAAACAAATGGAGGAGTTTCCTCACGACGTTTTCCTTTACTGTCTCTTAGTAGTAGCGTTTTAGAATAATTAAAAAAGTACAAAAAACTTTGAAAGTGTCGTTGGTACTGGCTTTTTTATGGAGCGAAACGCTAATGACTTCAAACTACGCCAAAGGCACGGCGTGGGGATATGTCGGTCTCCCACCGACTAAAAACACCCTGAGCCTCTTCTACCTAAGCCAGTCACTAGATCGCTCACGCATGCTCTGCGTTACTCTGGCTGACATTGGTACTTGCCTACGTTCAAATAGAACACGCCTAATAACCACAAATTCGTTCACGTCACTCAAAAATATGAGCCATTTGGAAATCGGATTGTGTTAGTAAACTTCTGTTGCTAACAGTCCGGGAGTCGAACTGACCGCATCGTTTCCATACTTTACGATGGAAGTGGTTTACTTTTATTATAAATAAATAAGGATAAATTATACATTGTCACGTTTTTGTTGTTTAAATGCTCCATAAGGAATTTCTGGTTGATTTTATAGGGATAAAATTGCTTGCATGATTTTTTTATGTCGAAATATTTGTTGGAGATTTCTTTTAATTGTCTGTATCTGATGAGCACGATCATTTGTTCAATGTCTGGGTGTAAGTGTGTTTATCAGTCTAGTACTCACAACAATAGTAACTCTCGTAAACTTAATTTGAGACTAGATGGCGTTGTTGAAATGTTCAGTAATATTATCGTACCAATAAGTTTAGGACCAATCATAAACATTAGTTTCACCAATCGAATTAATTGCGGTACATATGGTTCCTATCATACAAGATTTTTAGAGACTAGTTTCGGACCCAACCTAAGAAACTAGTCGGGTTATTCCGATTAATTCGCGTGAGTAAACCATTTTAACTTTTAAGTATGAATCATCCTCACGAAAGTTATTATAAAAATGCAAGATTTTTCTCAGACCACTTTTTATCCACCATTACATAACCGTTTTACACCGTGCCACAAGGTCACTCCTCTAATATATTTTCCAGAGCATCTTACCTCAGTATTGGATCTATATTTAATGTCAATTTTATTGGGACATCATAAAGCAACGCATTAAATCAGCCAAGCCAGACACACTTAGGTTACGCAGCTATATGACGTGTATCGTAAAGAAATTAATAGATATTTACAGCTATAATGCGGTGTTGTTATAAATATTAGCTTTATATAAGACTTCTTATTTTTTTAAATTAAATCGAACTCTTGAAAATACTTTATGCAGTCATGGTTTTTTACGAAATGTAAACAGATATAATTAATAGAAAAAAAACTCTTTTTTTCATCTTTGGGAACTGAAGGGCAAAATCCTCTCTTCACTACTTTTTGTTTGTGCATAGCTCTATCAAATCTAATTTAATATTTTATCAATCAAACTGAAGGTTTTCAGTTTCAGAATATTCAACTACACATCATCGTTTACAATAGTTGACACTAAAACTACATCAGTCCACACTCGTTACATGACGTCACAATGGCGTAGCGTATACTAAATGTATTTCTAAATTTAACGTTACCGCACACGGCGCAAGCACCTGCGGAAGTTATGAGAGTTTACGATAGCCGTTAGTTAATATTGCGAAGCTATTATACTCGTAAAAACTTATGTAACGTTATTAAATAATGTGATAATAACATGTGTTGTGGAGATAATCTATGGGAGTGTTTCTGTTTGAGGTTTATGGAGTGACTAGGTTTTTCCCGTGGCTTTGACTGTGTTTAAGTCGGGTTTAGTAAGAATATTAACCTTCTTGTAGGCAGGAGGTTAGAAAGTAGCATGCAGTATCCCAATGCTGGGCAAAGGTCTCGTGTTCGAAGCGGCGCAAGATAAAGGATAGAAAGAAACCAAAATCAAGGTTTGTCATGAGTTTAAAATGTGTCATTTTTAATGTCATTTACTGATCTTAATATTACTTTCAAGTAACATCAAAAAACCAGTAAACCATACACCGTAAGTCTTAGGAAAGTACAATATAAAATGAACATACGGATGCACACTTAGAGTTATTCTTCCTTTGACCTACATAAAATATGTTTATTTATATCTTGTTAGTAACTCAAATTAAAACTAACTAGCGGCGGTATTAAAAACCGTTGCATAGTTTTAAAGTTCTGAGCATAGGTCACTGGGTAGACACACAAGTCGGTGATGTGTGTCTACCCAGTGACTTTGTTGCTGGAATATAAAATTAATTGTTAAAAATCATCTAATGAGAAGGCCTACAGTCTAAAGACTTGATCCTAAATGGCAATAAGAGTCATTATCCTTTGTCCCATCCTTCTAAATACCAAACAATCACCATTCGAAAAACGGTTAGATCTCAATCGATAATCGTCTTTGCTTTACAATGTTTGGCCTAATTACTGAACTAAGGTTACTTCAATGAATATTAAATCCTTTGTAGTACTTTCGGGTGAAACAGACAGACAGACAGTATTACATTATTACGTTTTAGAGGGTTTAGAGCGTCTAACAAGCAGATTGTTCTCACAAAGCCGTGCTAGTAATATCAATGTCAGAATCCATTCATGTTCTAATTAAATTACATGAAATACTGGAAGCTGTGATAGCCTAGTGGTAAGGCCGTAGGACTGCCATGACAAAGGTTTCGAGTTCGATCCCCACGGCGCGCACAAACTTTTCGAAAGTTGTGTGCGTTTTAGAAATAAATACTTATAACAGTTTTCGTGTTTCGGAAGGCATGTGAAATGCGGGTCCTGCGCCTGATCTCTCTCCGGTCGTATCGGATTGCCGACCCATCGGGCTATGAGAGTAAAAGGAACAGAGAGTGCACCTGTGTTTGCACACACGCTTGTGCAATATAATATAGGTGGCTGGTGTCATAGTAACATTAGCCGCCGTGGCCGAAATCGGTCCTGACATTATTTAGTACTTACCTAAACAATTAAAAATATCTATTCCTTAATTTATTACGAAACTAGAATATTGTCAAGTGTTTATGAATATAACATACACAAATGTGTAGACCACATACATTTATGTATGAGAGTACTGCAAATGTTAGCTTTAGAGATGCAAGTAGTACGTTACACAGACCTAAGAGCCTTTTCACATTACCCGATCTGATATTCTTATCGGACGACTTATACTTACGTACGACAGAACCGATAAAAAACTATAATGTTCGAATTATGTATCTGTCTTTCAGTCTGTGCGACCCGATATCGGAGCTTATATCCTAATGCTATTCTAAACGCGAGAGTTAAGAATGGATATTTGTTAGTCGTTCACGCTCAAAAGGCTGAATCAATTTTGATGAAATTTCGACTGGAGTTAGCTGACTCCCTGGATTTATACATAGGCTTCATGCCAGCGACATCGCAAGTCACAAGTTAGTATTTCAAACATTTAACTTCCTCCGACATCGGATCGTCGTCCGATCGATGAATATCGGATCGGATAATGTAAAAGTGCTCTAAGGCTCTGTAACCGTTTACCTCATGTCCGTCATACACCTGATATTTGTCTCTTGTACCTAGCAAGCACAACAACATCCTGTATACTGGATACAGGAGCAAAGACAAAAAGCACGCAATAAACAAGCACTAATGCACCTTAGACAGAGATTTACTTGGAACGAGAATATTATGACATTAAAAACTAGAATTAAATTAACTTGCAACCTAATGCGTATACACCCTGTACTATGAGACTTTAAAAGCAAGAGTTTTACTGTAGTGGAAAAGAGACAGAGCTATATAAGTTGTATGGCGTCGACTCACTTCCGCACCGACGGCTGTTTTAACTGAAGAGTTCGTGGTACGGAGGTCACTTAATACTTCGCAGTTATAACTTCATACTGTATCTACCGTTTACCATGCCTTATACCACAGTATACTCATATATTATGCAGTAGGTAGTCTTCACACAAATCGGCGCAACGCAAGTAACGTCTACGCTATAGTATCGTGGCATGATACAGTCGCGAGCGTGTCGCAGTGACGAACAGACGATATGTTGTTGATGTAATTAAAATGCTGTAGGTGGGCAGGCCTATCGCTGCTACCTACCACGCGGCTGTAGGCATTTTTAGAAACGGGCTATTGAAGCTACTGTATATATTTATACTGTACTTTTATAGTCTATAATGCTCAGTATGGTCCATAAATTATGTTTTATTACAACCATATTATCAATTCATGTTACAATAACCGTAAAGGATAGAAAATGCTGAATTAAATGTTAAAATACAAACATCAAACAAGCGAAAATGGTTTAATATAAAAACGGGGAAAGAAAAGCATTTTACATATTTATTATGTTTTTTTTACCTAAATGACTGAATTTTGGGAACAATGGTTCATATTACTACAATTAATAATTTATTGTTTCGTACTCCAAAACCTTTTCTACGAGAATATTAAAGTTTAGGACAAAACCAATATTCTGAACTAAAATCACAATTTAAGAAAGGAATACACACATACGAGCTCATCATAGTTTTAACAATACAGTTCTTCACCTAAATTCTCTCCATATAACTATGACGAAGAATGCTCTTCTTATAACCTAAAATACTAAGAAACAATATTCATTTAAAAGACCTCTCACTCAACGATACATCAATTCTCAGAAAGGGACAGCGATATCTATACATATATCTCCATCTCCGTCACTTGATTGTTCTTAATTGTCAACGGCAGTTCCAATAACCGGTGATATTTATTGGAATGTGTTACGAAGCGTGAAGAAACAACTCAATCAAAATCTCAAACAATTACATCTTGATTGTTCGTGGAATAAAACGAGTATTTATTGAATGATTCTTGCTCTTCGTAGATATTTGTTGTGTTATTAATCATTGGGATTGATATGTAGGTATAATATAATAATAATAAACC
This sequence comes from Chrysodeixis includens, assembly GCA_941860345.1. Taxonomy (NCBI): domain Eukaryota; kingdom Metazoa; phylum Arthropoda; class Insecta; order Lepidoptera; family Noctuidae; genus Chrysodeixis; species Chrysodeixis includens. The sequence continues at coordinate 6,213,577 of OW796111.1, read as the reverse complement.
AGCCTATACAGGTCCCACTGCTGGGCACAAGCCTCTTCCCATATACGGAAGGTTTGAGCATAGATCACCACGCTAGCTCACTGCTGATTTGCGATTTCATCCAATATTTGAAATCCAGGTTTCACTGTGTGTCTTACTGGAGATAGGCAGTAGTGTAGTTTTAACTTTGTTGTTGTACCTATTTTTTTATTGTATAATGTATTTAGCGATGAGACAAGTGACATCTTCAAGATTAATAGCGCATGCCACTAGTTCGGCATCCTGGTCTAGAAAATCATCTCAAAATATTAAGGTCCTACAAGAATATCTAGGTCATAAACAATTTTATTTCACGAATTTTGTTACGATTTGTCGTCCAACTTTCAAGCCCTAACAATGCAATTGTATGTGCAGATGAAATAGCACAATTTTTAACACAAACTGCAATTAGAGTTACGCTTTCAAGCCAGCTCGTCGCGTTCCAGAGCTTGAATGGCGCTTAATTGAGTCTACTGACCTTTGGCTTCCTATTCTGTCTCTTTTTTTTGTTTGTCCAGGATTATTGCTTTCTCATTCTTTTGTTCGTTATTGAGACAATTTTCTGGTGCACTATTTTTACTACCGAAAGAATATAAGAAAAAACGGTTTGTAAGTATTTTTCGAGACGATGTTATACGGGGTTTCTGACTTCATGGTTTATTATGGTTATATCAGAATTTTTCCTCATAATACTTCCCGTTTTGGATATCACTAGAAAAAACGAGAGGTCTGCTTTGGGCATTACTTAAAAGCTGTGTTACAACTTAATTCCATACTCGAAGTCGAACACACACAGATTTGCTAACGAAAACCAATTTCCACCTACTCCATTCACAGTTCCACCAGAATTCGAACAAACATTTCACCTACATTTCGTTACAAGCTTCAAACATTCAGACGTCTATCACGCTTACACTGCACCAGTATTTACAACTGAATACAGTACACCAATCATTAGCTCAGTCGGGTTTCCCGGGTTTCCCCAATCGCTAGATCTCGGATGACCAAGCATTCCCTGGCCGGTAGCCGTCCGTATTTTACGTATATCACCCTTCAGCGCTCCGGAGGGTTCAATAAACCGTTTGCCTGACAAACGAATAATTTTGATGTATGGTACGGCTTATTGGATATCGTACGCAATTTTTGTTTTGAGGGGCATTGGTTTTGGGTTAAAGTAAAAAATGTATTTTAAGGGTTTTTTTTGTTGTCCATCTAAATTTATATACCTCTTTCATTATGTATAATGTTTTTAGAAACGTTTAAATTAGAAAAAAACTGCGCAACTTTATTATTAAAAAAACGCATCTAAAAACAACTGCGTAGTTTTAAAGATCTTAAGATACTTATGTTGGCCGACAGAAAGCGGGAAACGACTTTGTTTAATACTATGTAGTGATAGTTTAACCCAATAACGGAAATGCTTCATCGCTATCAAAATTGTTCTTTTACGTAAACATATAAACGTTTACAAAATATTAGCAAAAATGTAGTTTTGCCAAGTGTTCATATTTTTATTTTAACGGGACTCGAAGGATATATCATAAATTATACTAGAGTACACATAAATAATAAATAAAAATACGATGAAAAAAAGTCTGTTTCTTTGGACATACGTGTGTTACGAGATGTTACGTTTTTAATATATTTCGAGATCTCGAGCTATTATTAGTACAAAATAATAGGTCGGGGAAAAAGTCTTTTCGCATTATGTTTGAACCTTAAAATTTTAACTATCAATTATAAAAAACCAGCCAGATACACATAATATAGCCAAAAACATTTTATTACAAGTTCATACATACTATAATGCGAAATAACTCTTTCCCCGACCTAATAGTAACTGTTAACAAAGTCGCTTCTCGCTTTTTGCCTATCCCTATGATGGAAGTTTTTTTATAGATAGATTGTTTCAAGAGGAAGGTTTAATTGTTTAATACACTAGTATTACACCTCTGAGAACCTGGGGCGGGCTTTCAAAAAAACTGATCACACAAAATCGCCACAGAAGAACTACTAACTGGAACTTTCCGGAACATCAAGGATTTAACCCATAGTAGCGGGGGTAAATATGACCACTGTCAACAAACTCGGCACAACGATTGATTACAAAGGTTGTAATTAAGGTCGCCCGATGTCGAATGTCCAGGAATTGGCCCATCCGGTACTAAACGTGAGTTTTGTAGTTCCGTAATTAATAGCAGATACAATAGCCCTTTGATGGAGTTCTGAGGAATTTTGACGTAGGTTTCAATACACATGTTTGGAAGACGCAGCAATGATATATGAAAGTGAAATGATTATTAATAACATCGAAATTGATGAAATTTCAAAATTGTAAAATGTTTCTTTATGAATTTGATCATCTGCCTTTTTGATCCGAATTGGATAAGCATTTCAGAAGTAACTTATGGGATGAAACTGAATTTGGTAGCAAGATCCTACTTATATTATAAACGCCTTAGTTCGTAAAATTGGATGACGTTTCTTACCTACTCTTTTACGCTCGAATGGCGGGGTCAATTTTAATGAAACTTGGAGTTGAAGTTAGCTGATACCCTGGATTAACAGATCGTCTACTTACTAGCTAACAGTTTTTGCGACTGTAACATTGTCACGGGTAAAGTCACGGGCAACAGCTTACATACATACAGTGCTAAATACACAGGTTTGCCTAGTGTACACAGTATTACGTAATAATTCGAGGGTCTTTGACTGAGATTCACAAGGAGAATTCGTGATGTGTTTTGGAATAATTCGCCCCCCTTTATATGGTATGCATGAGGATTAATTAACACGTTCAGTCGTATTGTTAATGAGCCATCTCGTTGACCTAATAGATCCCTCGCATGTGTGGTAAAGCAAGTCTGATGCCGGACGAGGATAATCACAAAGCGAATATCAATTCAGTCCTGTAAAGTTCATATAGGTACGAGTATGTATTGAAGAGTATCAGCCCTGAAAAAGTTACACTACGAGACAAAAGCATACTTTTAACAACCAAAAGGAATTGAACACTGAACACGGATTCGATTGCAATTTCAGATTTTTTTCACCGTTTGTCACTGCTATCTTAAAATAGATGTAAAGACTGAGTTCAAATGTCATGAATACTATTTGGTATTTGACTAAAAAATCTAATTAGTTCGTCAGATAAATGTCTAAAAACAAAAGCATACGCATTTTTCTTATATCAAATCATTTTAAATACGAAGATATTATAAATATGTGGGGACTAGTAACATCACTTGTCAGTAAAAAGTACACTAAAACATGACGTCACGCAGGTTTTAACTCACTTTGTTCATTTTTATGTACACGATCAAATATGAAAATCTGTCTAATATTTTTAGAAATCTATTTAACGAATTAATTAGTATTTTTTTATTCAATTACCCAATTCCGACCAAACAGCAAAGCCACCATGACATCGTATTCATAACATATTAGATTCATCTCAACAGTTACTTCGGACTGTCCTCATCGTTTACAAATAAAAAGCAATAATGTTTCCTATATCGTCAATAATACGGTTTTTGTTCGAAGCTAACGCAATAATCATCAATCTCATTCCGTTTAGTTTTTTGATATGTGTACTCCGGACAGCCATTCTCCCTTGAGACACACAAAAAATAGAAGACACACGTGTATTTTTCTGTATTTTTACTGAGTAACGTTTGTGTTATTGAATATCTATCTTTATCTCGTAATAATTTAGGAGTGTCCAATTTTACAGTCAAATGTATTTGAGATGAGAATTTTAGGTTTCCAAGTATTTTGGAAGAAATTCTTTAAAAGGTTAACTTAAGGACTTTTACAGTTACGTATTAAAACTTTTAGAGGATTTTTGTAGTTAGTCTAAACTGGAACTAGACCCAGGTTTGCTAGCTGCTTCGTCAGCTTAATGTCAATGAAAAGTTCTGAATCTGTCGGGCTCGTTTCGAAATTTGCTCACTTCTTTAAATGCTCGTGTATTTCATGAAATGGTTCATCATCATCATCATCATCATCAGCCTACCGCAGTCCACTGCTAGATATTGGCCTCTCCAAGTGCACGCCACTGAGATCTGTTTTCATGATATGGTTGCATTTTCTGGATTTTTTGACTATCTGATCAAATCGATGATGGAAAATCGCTTCTCGATGTGGGCGAAACTTACCACGTCGTAAAAATCTTTGTACAAATTAAATACGTCTTTTTTTACTCGACTGCAATACTTTATATTTTCCCTGTTTCACAAAGGTTCGTTACATTGCGATTTCTGGCTAAAAAAACATCAACGCTTGTTAATGTAATATCCGTATGACATACAATTCTGTAATTCGCATCAGTAGCGTCATTCCATTGTTTTTATAATCATTGTTTTTTTACATCGACGCCATTTTTGTGACGTCACACTCGTTAAATCTCATGAGTTTGGACACATGTAGATGTGTTTTATTTGTTCTATTTGTGATGTTTCCTGTAATTAGTGTTGAGTCCCATGCGGTAACTATCGTGTATTACAATACATTGCTTGTAATGATCTATCACTTTTAATACCATAGTTGAGCGGCTACGCAATGTATTACAACTTTCATCTAATTTCTCGCCTCGTCTTTGAGCATTTAAAGATAAGTGTGGATTGAATGATTTATGGATTTTAGAGTTTGTCTGTCGATGCGTTTGTTACTTGTTTTAACAGCTTTGGATGTAAGAGATTTTAAGTAACTTAAAATAAGATAAGACAGCCATTGTACCCTTACTGTATAGAATTTACTTTTTCACAGCTGTAACTATGGTGTACAATAAAGAGTATTCTATTCTATTCTATTCTATTCTAAAATAGGTAAGTACTTTATTTATGTAAGCAGGTACAGTTAGCAAGTAAAGCTGATGAACGCTTTGAGGTATAGTAATCTTTTTTAGAAAAGGAATATTAGTGACGGCACTGCATGCAAAGATTTTAGAGGCAGGCCTTGCAGTGAGCAGACATGCATATGTCTGCTCACCTACATTTCTTCTTCGTCTTTAGCATTAAAGACGAAGAAGAAATGTAGGTATAAAGTTAGTAAATTTGTTTCCTAATCACATTAGCTTTAATTTAAAGATTCCCTCAGAACTACTGTGTGATGTTCGTCAACTTTTGTTTGGAGACAGTATTTTTTATGGCCCAGTTGCCATAAAAGACATATATTGCTACTAAAAAAAGACCAAGTTACAGTAACATCACGTAGGTAATAGAAATTACAATAATAATATCTAAACTTATGAAATTAAAACTAGTAGCATTACATTGAGATGTTCTGATGATCTTCTACGAATATTTAATTCGTAACTATAATTCAAGTATTTTCGTTTTCCTCTTTTACACGATCCCTTCATATACACGGACTCATCGTCAAAATCTTGTTTTTCTATTTCATAATTCAACTTTGCCCTTTCAAAAATATCAAAGACCAGTTGTAATAATATTGTTGTATGTCCCTATTTCGGGTATGGATAAGCAAATTTTGATATGTATGACCTAAAAATATTTATTTAGAGCCAGATATTTCTGGGATTTACGTCTGTATTTTTCAGTGGAAATTCTAGATAAATCTCCGCTTAGATATATTTTATCTTTTTTATTAGCATATAAATCGGTGTAAGATAAATTATTACTGTGACATGGGTCTACCTTTTTAGGTTTAAATGAATTATTTTTATCACATAAAATGAAAATTTCTCAAACTAAACACTCTTGAATGACTGATGTCTAGTATACTTAAGGACACCTTCAACATTACCAACTTAATATGGCAGGCCTATTGGTCTAGTGGTTAGTGGCCCTGACTTCTATACCAGAAGTCGTGGGTTTGATCTCCACCCACGACAAAAGTATGTTTATATTGTTTAGTACTCATAATACAAGCTGTGTTTAGTAGATGGCGTTATGTGAAATTCGTGGAAAAACAAGTGAAAAATTATAACTGACCAAGAAAAAAAAAACATTTACATTTACACCCAATCTCACAGTAAAAAAACTACATACCAAAATATACGTCACAACCATTTCTACAAGGATACTCAAGAAAATAATATGAAAACACATTACAACAGAACATGTATCCTTGTTTTGTTTAACGCACGGAGCCGCGGGCATATCGTGTATGTAACATCTGTAAGAGTTGTTTTATTACCCCGCTTCCTGCTTGCTATTGAAATAAGAACTTTTTACAACGTCATTATAACAGAGGTTATTTTAACGTCACATCCTTCTCTCTTACATTTAAAAGCTTTTTGTGTAATGTAAGTGAAAACCATAATTATGAAGATGGGGCTTTTTTTCACGAATAAGAATCTTCAACATCCGAATATTTTGACTGATGGTAGGTTATTAGGTATCTCGTGATGTGGAGCTAAATCTACCAGTTTTTGAAAACCTCGGCAATTGTTACTCCTTTTGTACCAGGTCCATCCCAAGGATGTCTGTAAGAGATCGCTCTTAACGATAAGACCGCGCATTGTGACACCATGTAACATGTACGTTTGTCAAATCTGTTTCTCATGTGGTGTGTGTAATAAAGACTGCTCGATTTATCTCTCAATTTGAAACTCTGCGAATACTAGCCAGAATCTAACTTTTAGGTACTAAAATACACTGTAACAAACTGTATTCATTTGTATTAGTCCAAAAACTGTATCCTCTAATTTTTTGAAACAAACAGAAACTGCTGTAGGACAAGAAAATTTGCGGTCCACAAATGATTGTTCTGAGTCTGGGTGTCTCTGTGCATGTGAGTTAAACGTTTGTGAAACCTTCGATACAAGGATTAAATTCCTCAGAGAGACGAAGATTAAGTTCCAAGGTTTAAATTCTTTAAACTTAGTAAACAAAAAAAACTGCTGGCCGCATATACCATTTAGCAACCTCGTCAAAAAATGATCACCGTTCTCAACCTAAGTGATCGCTCACAAATAAATCTAACCCAATTACATGTAAATGACGGCATGCGACATCCGGCGTCCTTTATTTGACGGGTAACGTGCCACAATTTGGCAATGTTTATGTTGATATAATACTGCCATTGTTCACGCATGGGTAAGTGGCGTAAGGTGGGAACGGTAGCGAGAGGTAATGACCAAAATTTTGGCATTTTTTTCCGTTTTAGGGCTTTAGTATTTTTAAACGAGCCTAGCGAACGGTACGGGGAACGTAAACGTGACTTTTCTGGCTGTTTCCAGTTCCAGTTTCTTACTTGTACCAGAGACCTTTAATCCTTTCACAAATAACGCTCAGATTTAGAACAAGGATTTACAGATCATACAATTGCTAGCCCCATGCAGGGATCAACTAGCCTACCGCAGTCTCATTTGCTCCAACAGCCATCGATCTTTCAACAGTTATCGCCACTGGTACTTCATCTGGCTTATTCTGCAAGCTGTGGTTTGTTATGCAGTACCTACTCATTTCTAATACTTATACTTTTAGTTCTATTCTTTTGCCAATAAGTTTCTCCCTTACACCAACATCTATCTACCAATTTTTTCATTGATGTGAACACGCACCGTTCTCCCGTATCGACAGTCGACACCGTCGCTTGTTTGCTGGCATTACAGGCGTGTTCATAAAACTCATAATTTACATAGATAATGCTCTAAATATTACGTTACAGGTTAGAACGAACCGCACGAACAGTTTTGGGAAATTGGACTAAATAGTAATTTCTGATTGGGATGGAATTGGGGATGTCTTATTATCCCAATCACCTTATATTCATGAATTGACAATTAAGGAATCTGGATACGATCTATTTTTTTCTTACCATGCTGGTAGAAAGGGTCTCCACGAAATCCGATCACGATATCGTCTTTTATCTTTTGTTTAGCTACTACCACTAAGCGAAGTGCAGCAGTTTCTCTACAATGATTTGTTAGATAAAAGACACTTAAATCGTTGTCCCAATTTTGGCTATAATTTGACCAAGTGATTTGAATATATATTCGTGTTTCCATTTTTGTAAAATCGACGCTAGTTCTAATACTTTTATCCCTCTGTCGGAAAGATAAAATTATTAGAACCAGCGTCGGTTTTACGAAAATAAAAACAACTTTTTCGAAACCCGAATACAGTGTGTTCAGTTTCAGAGAAAAACTCGATTGCATTTTGAACAAAATTCTGTTAGTTTATAAAATACTCTTTGCCCTCTTTCTTTGGCGAGTATATTCCAATATTTAAAAAATACTAAATCATTTAGCTTTTAGACTACTTACTAATTGCGTCGAAAATAGTTTTTATTTATTTTTCCAACTTACTTTAATTTATTGTGCAGAAAAGATATTTTCAACCACGTTCGTTCATTGAATCTCGTCTGTTTTTTTGTGTTATCTTCAATTTCTATCGTCAATAAACATCCCGCAGTTTCAACGCATACATTTTCTTTAAACGTGGAAAATATTAAACCAATTTAATTTTTTCAGAGTAACCTATTGAATTCCTTGCCGCTTCTTCTCCATACAGATATCATTTCGAACCGTGCCCCTAGAGTCAGAAGCTTGTTTTTGAGCCTACTGAAAATAAAAACTTTTTGGTTTTTCATAGTCCAGTAGTGGACTTTAGTTGTGTAATCTTAAAGTCAATGCCCCCATAACCCTTAGCCTTAGATTAAGTGTTGACTACCGCAGAGCTCGTAAACTTTGCTCCATTTATAAGCACGAGGCGAAATCTTTTAAAGTCAACGACGCCGGCTTCTTAAACGGAATAAAGTTTAAAAGTTAGCACTGATACTCGTAACTAAGTATTTTTAGTTTGCTTTACGACTTAGAACTGTTGGAAAGTGATACTTAGTATACATTGGGCTATTTATGTCTGTTCTTTTATAGACCAGAAGGTAATAGACCCGGTAGAAGCTTTTGCTTTCTGAAACTAGTTTTCATCAAGGTTTTTTCATCTTGGCTCTAAGAAAATCTTGCAAAAATAGCATTTCCTTCTAAATTTATCCCGTGTAATATAAGAACACATATTTACGTATTTATTTATACGTATGCAACGAGGATTTATTTACGTACTTATTTATACGTATGCAATGTTTATATCGTAATAAATAAACATGACATAACTAACAACCTCCCAATTTGTCATGTTATGCCCATAAGTTAGTTCCTTAGCAAACATATTCAGGTATTCATTAATATTTCAAGGTTTCGACCCACGGCTCTTTGTACCCTACTTCAACTACGTCTAGTCAAAAATAAATGTACTGTCACGAGCTTAAATACAGCAAAATTTATGTCAAAAACTTTCTACATTTTAAGCTTTTGCGTTTGTATTTTTGAAACTAAGTAAAGGAATATAGATTTTATTTGTAGGTTGTGTAGCTATGGACAGGAAAACATTCGTAAAGGTGATTGACAGGCAGAGGAATGGAATAAAGCACGCGTAGAACCTAAAGGGCTAAAAGAAAACAAAGGAATACAAAGCTCTGTTATTGTTTTATATTCCCTAAATTTAAAAATGAAGGACTTGGGGGACACCTTTGCCCATCAGTTGGATACTATAGACTAGAAAAATAAAACGTTTGAAATATTCTAGAGATATCTGTTGGTTGCATTTTTTCGAAGAATTTTCGCCATGGTACTAGAGTTACTACTAGTGTCTCTAATGACGTCATGCCGCGAGATGTAGGTAAATTTACTTAACTCAAACTTTGTCAAGATTGTTAACTGTTGCTTCTGTTTAATAGTTAACAACGGCAAAGTTTACAGCATAATACCTTCACAGAAATACGTGACTAAATAGATACAAAAAAAAACAAAATAATTTATTACTACGCACTATGAAACAAAGTCACTTCGCGCGTCTGTCTGTCCCTATGTATGCTTAGATGTTTAAAGCTACGCAATGGATTTTGATGCGGTATTTTTAATAGAATGATTAAAAAAAAGGTTTGTATGTATCATACATAAGAATTTCCGTATTTCGGAAGGCACGTTAAAATGTGGGTCCTGCGCCTGATGTCTCTACGGTCGTGTCGGATTGCCGTCCCATCGGCTATGAGAGTAAAGGAACAGAGAGTGCACCCGTGTTTGTGCACACGCTGGTGCACTATAATATGTCCCGCGTAGCTGGTTGGTGTCATAGTGACACTAGTCGCCGTGGCCGAAATTGGTCCGGACACATTATACATTAGAATTGTACCCGTGCGAAGCTGGGGCGCTAGTCGGGGTCGCTAGTCTAATATAAAAGCAAGGCCAAAATAAAACAAACGACTAATAAGTGGAACCACTCCTGTTTTCTCAGTAAAAACCCTTAAAAAACCTCTGAAACCTCCGGTTCGCATTAAAAGCGGATTGAAAAGGTAAAATTGAATAATACCATAGATAGGAAGGTAATCCAAGAAATATATTCTCAACAGAAATTAATTCGGAGGGAAGGAAGTGCGGGGATTAAATAAACTCGGAAATGTACTAATAAAGAATATTTTAAGTAAAACCCTCTTCGTAAGGGTTTTTTGTTTTAATAAATATTTTGGAATACTTTGTTTGGGATTACACGGAATCTTTTGTAGCATTTTTCTGAGAAGAAATTAAATTATTTTGTTTAATCTTCTGATACACACACTTGCATATTAAAAGTCCTTTTATAATTGATAAGTTACTTGTAAAATTAAGCGCATTAGTAAACTTTTACAATTAGTACAAAAGGAAATGTCGTTTCCATACATTACAGACATTCTAATAATTTTGTTTACTCTAGTTGACATGACATTTGTTTGGGAAAATTTGTTTTTTTTTTTTAAGGTGAAGTCGAGTGATAGCAAATCGTGGCAGGATTTACGTGCCCAGTAAAGGGACAGTCATAGACATATACTGGCAAACCAATCCTAGCTAAAAATCTATCAAGTAAGTTTAATATTAGATATTAACTCTACCTAAAAGATAACTTGTATAAGAATTAGTAGTAATAATATTATCAAGAAGTCAGTTAGTAGTAGGTGAAGTATAGTAAGTATACTATAGTTTACAATAACATAAACATGGACCGCTTGACTGCACTGTTTAGCTATCATATTACTTAGGTACACGACGATATATTCCCACGGTTCATTTGTTATAGTAAATACCGAAGCGCTGCGGATAATATTTGCAATTAAATACAAATAATAAGTTAGAAAATTCAAACCTCATGACTCGAAGCTGCGACTCCTGGCTTATTGCACCATTCGCTTTTAACTAAGCAACCGAGGTCATTGTACGAGAGTTAAAATTTGTTCATCGTATTTAATTACATTTTTTTATGTAGTCTATCTGAAATCACACTGCTGGGTAAAGGCCTCCATTTTTTTCCAAACCTTTCTATCTGTTGTTATTTCTGGGCACGAGCGCCCTGTATATCTGACTAGATCGTCGTACCACATTCGCCGAGGCGGACCATGACGACGAAGTCCTTCCTCTGGCGTCCAGCGTTAATTACGAGTATCATTTGTAATCTGTTTCTGCTTAGTTCAAGTCCAGTCAAAAATATCAATTTTAATGTTTTCTTGTCTACATTGTATATCATTACAATCTGGTGTCAGATTTTAAACTGCCCAAATCAAATGCGGCAAAATTGTTATTTTTATATGTTATGCTATTAATCAAGTGATCTCCAAATACGTATGTGAAAATCCTTAATGATAAATCTGTATGTCTCAAGTTTTTACAGAAGATGTTGATAAAATTTTGTACAGATTTATCTTGAACCTAAGAAAGGACGTAAGCTGTGTCGCTAAATATCGACACCCACGCCAGCGGAACTGAGGAAAACCGGAAGTTTGATTATAGATGTTTTCTTCCAGCTAATATTTTAGAAAGCAATTTTCATAAACGTTTATAACGATGTCAAAAACCATGTGCTTTTTTATCCGGATTACGCCTTAGATTTACATGAAATCCGTCGTGGGCGGGCGATACTCTTTCAAATTTATCATTTTCCGGGAATATTATAAAACGAAGTAGAAATATCTATTACAGTTTTCATGGAATATTTAAACTGTTACGGGTTCATTATTTTGGTATAAAAAAAAATATTTCAGTCAATTTTTAGAGGAAAATGCCTCCCCTTTTTTCTTCTAAACTCTCTAGATCTCTCGCGATTTCTGGCCAATTGAACCCCGTATATCTGACTACAACGTAACACAAACTTTCACTACGAACGACCTCTGTGACGATGCCCTTCCTACGGCGTCCAGTAGGTTGATCTTTGCCCATCTTTCAGACTGCATTCGCGCATCGTGTCCAACCCGCTCTCGCTTAAACCTGGCTTTTTTTCTACACGTCTGTTATTTGAGATTGAATCCATCATTAATAGGAATACGTTACATCCCCAAGTTTGTATTACTTCCAACCACTCAACTAAATCAAATCCACACTGACATTCGTAGTTTCATTTAAAACAAACGTCGAATCCCGAACCAGTTGAATCCATTACTTTCGCGTCACCACAAGAAATAAAACAGCGAACCAGTTAAAAAAAGCAGTTCAAAACGGCTGACCGGATTCAAAAAGATTTTAACTAAAAACCCCGGTTCATTTCCATTTTACGTACGTTGCCATTCATGGTCAGCATGCGTGCGTTGCCATGGAAACCGTGTAGAAATGGCGACTAATTTGTATTCATCACATATGCATAACTCAGCCCCTTCCTATCTTTATTTATGCGTTTCTGTGTTATCGTATTTTGTGGCATTCTAAAGGGGTTTTGCTTGATTTTTATTATTTGTCACATACATAGAAAGGTAAATATGCCTCAACTTTCACATGACGACATCTAGTCTCAAATTAAGTATACGAGAGTAACTTGTGTTATGTTTACTCGACCACTGATTAACATATTTATATATTTCTAAATTGCCAGCCAGACACAGAACAAAACGATGGTGTTTATCACACAAACATTTACCTTGGGTGGGAATCGAACCTACGACCTCCGGTATAGCAGTCATGGTCACTAACCACTAGACCAACAGGCCAGTCAAAAACGTAATATTAAGTTCTAAATCCATCACAGTTTTTGCCCTCGAACCAAAGTTAAGAGATATGGAAACTCAACCCTTTTTGGCGTAGTGGGTAAACAAAATATATGTTTTGTTTTATTTTCATATCCTATTTCATCCCACAAAATAACGTTCATATTTATCTAGACTTGTAACAGACCTAGAAGTACGAAATGGAAAGTAAATAAACTGAATATTTTGAAGTAAACAGTTACATTCTAGTATATTATAATCGAGATGGTTGGTAAGTATCTAAGATGGATGGATGGGTGTTTGTTACTCTTAGCACTCACGCTTAAACGACTGGACCAATTTTGATGAAATTTGGAATGAAGTTGGCTATGGATTTCCTTGCCGGTTGTTCTCCATAAAAATGACATTTGGAACCGCGCAACTAGAGCCAGTCCACGTTTCATAAATGCCTGAAAAGGCCTACTTGAAAAAAATATAGTCTTGGTTTTGAACCGACTATGTTAGACGGGGGTGATGTTTTTGCTTAGTCTAGCTATAACCGACTATCGCGCGGGCGAAGTCACGGGTAGCAGCTAGTATAATAACATGGTGTAATCACGTCATACACACGTTTGATTAACTTCCGACAAACAACCTTTGTTTTGTTCCTCTAATTAATTAATGTTTGTAGAGTATCAGCCCTTTATTCTCCACGGATAGCCAGAGGCGTATTACACGAGAACGTTTAAGTGGAAACTGTAAGAATACATCAGTTTTCCACTAAGTACCTACTAGAAAGACTAAGAGATAGAAGATCAAATGAGTTACTATTATAATGATGAACATGTTTTTTTTTTAGCTTCTATTCCCATAGCCATTTACTATCGCGCGGATTTTGACACCTGTTTTATTTAAACGTGTATATTGTATCAATTTTAATGTAAAAGGTATGGAGACAAAGGTCGACCTCCAATTAGGGTCATATATTAGAAAAAAAAATCCCTTTTAGTCTTGATCAGCTAATCTCATGCATGATATGACTGTTGATGTTTTGGGCATCATATTAACTTTCAGTTATTCATCCAGAGCTAAAACAGTATATCAAATACGCAACGTAGGTTTGCTCATTGCATAAACAAACAACATTATCAACGCGATAATTCGATGGATGGTCACGGCGACACGGCCTAAATAGCAAAAATCCTAATATTTATGTCGTTTCCCGCCGTTTGTCATTTTTGGATAAGTTTTATCTGGTCTCCAGGGTCCAGGGGGATAGTGGATAGAAATGTCACTTACACAATATCTATTCGCATCTACACTGAGAAGGGACGCAAAATGCTGCGGTTTTATTTAATGTACCGGAAAATTATGGCGGAGTGGCTTGGTAAAATTATAAACGAGATTTCGGAAAAAATATAATGGACTGGCTAGGAAGGAATGATATTAATATATTCTGTTTTAAACTGACGTACTCGTAGTTAAACATATTGGGCTGTGAACATTGTAGCGTTAAAGGAAATACGTGATTAAATTCTTGGCAAAAATACAGCATTTTCATTTCAATTTGTTCTTCCCAATCCTACTAACATTGTAAACGCGAAAAATTGTAAGTAAGTAAGGATGAATGGATGTTTGTTACACTTTTTGTCAAATGGCTGAAACAATTTTTAAGATATTTGGTATGGAGTTAGCAAACACCTTGTATACATTTACACATAATATACTTTTTCAACCGAATGTGTAAGGTGTGTATGTATTTCTAACCCCGACTTTGCGCTGGCGAAGTTACAGGCAACATTCAACAGTTAAACAGTCAAATATTAGTAGGATTTGTTTCAAGTTCAGAAGTATGTCGACATAACACCACTCCATCTTGAATCCAATTTCAGAATATTCCCGTAGGTATAGAAGAAAGTTCATGAAAACAATATTTCTATCTAGGATCTTATATCTACCCTTTTAACATTACTTAAAACTATAATCTATTACCTCAATTTTTTGCCATCCAGTTGTTTCATACATTCTTCAGTTATATCCAAAACAGTTCTTCCTAACCCCTTCCAAAACTGGGACAATTTAAAAACATGAAACCTTTACAAAAAACCCTTTACCTAGGGACCATAATACAGCCAAAGCCTAATAAAAAAACATAAATAAAACAGCTTTCACTTTGAAAACTACAAAACAGTTGTTATTTTCTTGTGAGCTGATAGAAAAAGTTTTTTTATGATGATCATGTGTAGTTCTGGGATTATAGAGTTTATGAGGGTAGGAATAGAAACTATTGGGCTTTGAGAACTTGTTTATAAACTCCGTTTTAGTGTTTTTGGATGTCTTTAGGTGATGGGGATTTAGTGTTAGTAGTACTATACATGTACGGGCAGTAAGTAACTGGATTTAGCTGAATTTTACATGAATTGACTGCTCCGTTTGTTAAGTGGTCGCAAATCTGCCGTGCAAGAATTTTCTAGTTTGTCTCCCGGGTGAGAACAAAAATGGATAGTGCTTTCTTTAAGAAATAGGAGTCTGGAAGAATTCGGAAGTTACGACTCTTCAGTACCAAGTACATCCCAAGGTTGTCTGTAAGAGATTGCTCTTAGCGTTAAGACTGTCCATTGTCGCACCATGTAAATTTTACTTTTGTCAAATCTGTTTCTCATGTGGTGTACAATAAAAAATATTCTATCGATCTTAGCCTTTTTTTAGTCTTCCACTCCTCATTTTAACAAGTAACTGCAAAAAACTATACCTACAACAATTCAAACCCCATTTACACATGAAAATATCTAAGGAACAACATTCAAAGCTTACTGGGGCAAAGATACCAAGATCTAGGACGATTTGTCCGAGTCCAGCATATCTGTCGGACAGGCTCGGCCGGGACTTATGGCCGTCAGTGCCAACGATACAGAAAAACCTTAAGACCTTTTCTCGATGCCATAAAAAAGGCTATTTATAATAACCGGGTTAGTGGAAAGCTCGGGAATAAGAAAGTGTGTTTTTTTTTTGGTATTTTTATAAGGAATCGCTTTAGATGGTGTTGTTTTTACACCAGTTTCGAATGTGTGGTGGTGTTATCTATAGAATGTATGTATTTAAAAGCCTAAATGTACTTTATGGGCATCTATTGCATGTTTACTAATTTCTAAGTTTTTAGACATTAGCGTCCCAATCCAGCTTCACACGGTTGCAATACTGATCTATTAAACACGTAAACCAGGTAGGCTTGAAACATTATGTAGTTTTCAAGACCTAAGCATAGACAGGGAAAGACAGACAGACAGCGGAAAACGACCTCATTTTATACTATGTAATGGGAATACTTAAAAAAAGAGTGTCTCAATACCCAGTTTAAATTTTCTGAAATAGATGGCAACGCAACCTAACAACCATGATTAGAAAATGATTTAGTCATCAATTCCGTGACAATTTATCTTCTAAAACTTCAGCCAACCGCTACATTAACTATAAACCTAAAACTATGCATAAAACATTACGATATAAGCACATTAACAAAATTATGTATGTTTAAGCTGAGTTTGATAACACAATTACGTTATGAAAACCACTAGAAACTCTGGCATAGTCTAAAATATTAATGTAGTAAGTAAACAATCACAGCTCGACAAGTGCCTTTGAAACGGCCAGTAACGCCACAGTGTAAATAAATACAGTAGTAGGTCGGCAGTTTCTAAAAAATAAATGCTTACTAAAGTAAAAAACTATAGTGGCCCACTTACAACATTTTAACCAGACAAAACCTCCATGTTAAGTGTTTATTTTTGTTTGCTATAATACTGGAAACAATAAACTTCTCTTCTATCGTCGACTCATCGTCTATACGTCACTGCGACACGCTCGCGACTGTTGCTGAGCAGATGCCACAACCCAAATGCGTAGGCATATTTTTTTAATTATTTACAAGCTCTTCGAAAAAAAGTAGAATATGCTGTATTTACACTATACACAACATATCCCACAAAACCAGTTCAGTTGTTTACTCTAACATTATTACTCGTGTTGAGCCCGTTTATATCAAGACGTTATACTGTATATTTTACACTGTGGTAACGTTAAATTAGGTTTAAAATTTTAAGTGTATTACAGTGTAGCTGGTCTGTAGTTTAGTTGGTTGGTGGTCATAGAATGTTTGGTGACTCCTAACATTGTGACCTGAGTTGGTAAAACAGGACTACTAAGGTGTATGAGTTAGTCTTTTAGTTCTGATGTTGCTAAGGTTG
Source organism: Chrysodeixis includens (assembly GCA_941860345.1). Classification (NCBI taxonomy): domain Eukaryota; kingdom Metazoa; phylum Arthropoda; class Insecta; order Lepidoptera; family Noctuidae; genus Chrysodeixis; species Chrysodeixis includens. The sequence continues at coordinate 6,196,370 of OW796111.1, read as the reverse complement.
TATTATTTTGCATATATTTACATCTACGTAGCTTGTGAGGGATATTTTTGGGACGAAATTTATGCAAGCTACCTTGTTAAGTGAGTGAAGTTTTTAATCCTATTTTTAGTTTTATCCTGTTTAGACTGAGGAGACAGCTGGCTGGGTTGCTGTGACTTAAAAGATTTAAGGTAAACGTAAAACAAGTACGCTTTTAAAGAGTACTAGCAAGCGACATGCTGAGAGAGGGAAAGAAACATTAACTTACATCACTAGATAGTATAAACACACTTGGTATTATACTTGTTCTTACGCTGTCTCTGTCTGCCTGTATGTCGCTCAAATCTACAAAACTACGCATTGGATTTTGAAGAGGTTTTGTTCAATAGATTGAGTGATTCTTATTTCAATAGACGGAATAGTTCAAGAGCAAGGTTAATATGTATAATACATCAATATTTCACCCATACGTATCTGGGGCGGGACCAAATAAAAACGTAAAAAATTCAGTTGTCATTTCAAAACAAATGACTACGTCTAAAATTTCTGTCTCACTATTAAATCTAAACAACAAATAACACCAGCTCTTACAATCCTTATTTTCAAGCAATAAGGTTCATTTTCGCACCTTATTTGCCCTTTATACCCCGTATTTAAGCCGTGTAGGTGTAGAATGACACCTACATTTTGTACTAGTATTAAATCCAACGTGAAGGCGACGTGGCAATTTACTGGACGATGCCAGTCACCGTGTGTTTAATAGAAGCAAAGTAACTTTTGTTTTTGTTGTCCTTTTATAAATAATCGATTAAACATAAATATTAGATCTTTAAAGCTACGCAATGGATTTTGATGTGCTTTTTAGAGTGTTTTAAGTAGAAGGTTTATACATAGGTATCATCTGTATTTCACCCATGCGAAGCTTTTGAGGCTGGTAATATATATTTTACATGCTTTGGAATAGGTATTTTTTTATGATACTCATTACTCGGAGTTATGTTTCAATTAATGTTATCGCTTCATTGGTAAAATCGTCGCTTAGAAGAGTTCAGTATTTTTTTTTCCAACGCGTTTGTCAAACTCCAGTTTACTCTTCCTTCCATCTTCATAGGACAGAAAAAATTAACCATCTTTCAAATTATTCAGCCCACATTTGAACCTGACTAAAGACCATACAAATCACAGGTACAACACCCTCATTTTGCCCACAAAATATTAGGCAAAATATTTATCTGGGCCTCAAATACAAAATGGAGGGCGGGATACAATGGGAAGGTAGCGGATGGTAGCGGACCATGGGGATACATCACTGTCATGGGTAATGTCGGCAGATCAGGCCCGCAGCATCTAATTGGGGTTATTATTTTAATGTAACCCCATAATTTGCTTTGAGGAAACCGGTTCGGCGAAAGTGTTATTAATTTTTTGGTGTATTTCACTGAGCTTTGTTTGAATTTGTTTGTAGAGGCTGGTAAATGGGTTAAAGCATACATATAGGAATTTTAAAGTTAAATTTTATCTTATTTGTCTTAAAATCTCAAAACTTTTATCATTTTTCATTACATATACAAGTTTATTTTTGTAAGGACAAAAACGCAAACAATATAAAATTAATCTTTGTAGATATCTAATATGCTTTGTAGATATATAATATAATTATTCTAATTGCATTGCTTTCCTAAACAACACTTGTAAAACATAATAATTGAAACAGGATAAAATAAAATTTCTTAAAAATATATAACTTCAAGGAAATATTATAGGTATTCTTACTTAAATGCTGATTAAGTACAAGTGGTATCACACCTGGCAGGTTTACTAAGAAATTATCGTTTACTGCAAATGCAAGACGGTATTATTTGTATTACAACACCTTACTTAAGTGTATCACACGTACTTAAAAGCAAAATTCTGAAGGTGTTTACAACTCGCGCAAAAATTACAGATGGTAGGAAATACATGTACAAATAAAACGCAGTATTTATAAACATTTTTTTGAGGACAAAATCTCATGGGTCTAATTAATCTTGATGAAGACAAAAAGACATAATAGATATACCAGATATATAGATAGAGTATTCTTTATTGCACACCACATTGTCATAAGAAACAGATTATTATCAGACCACTACCATTAGTCTGATTCTTCTCATGTACTCACAAGAAACATAACCTCAAAGTCTAAGAAAATTTTAACCTAATAAATCCAGGTACGGAAGTTCCACACGAAAACCGAAGGGCGTTGGTACTTAATACAATTGTCCTCACAATCCTTTCCGCTAAGCCAAACATTTAGGCTCCGGTAATCACGGACAGAATACTTGGTTAGTAGAATCGCTCACAGAAACAAGATAACTTTGGACTGCTGAGATGTTAACAAGGAGACGAGGTTCGGGGAGCAAGGCAGAGGGTTAAGCGATGGAGATGTCTTAAAATTATCTTAAGTCTTAAGCTTCTCATTTTATATATGTATATATTTTTTTAAAGCAGATTCTGAAAGATTATTTAGTTTTATTTCGCAGGTAAGTATTATGTTGTTTCTGTTTTTTTTTTTGATAGTGACTCCCGCACTAAGGAATTTAATCCTTGTATCGTGGGGGCTTTCACAGAATTCACTTGCACAAAGACAACAACACTTAAAACAAGCCATTGTGCATAACACAAATTCTTGTTCTACGTGGGGATCGAACCCGCGACACCTATGTGTTAACGCGGTTACCTGTACCGATGTGTATGCGATGTTGGTATACTAACAATTGGTGGGCTCACGTTTCCGCACGCAGACTCCGGTGGCCCACATTTCGCATGCATTTGGTATAATTTAAAAAAGTTAATAAATCTATGATACTCAGATATGAGGCCGGTACAGAGGAAGAAGCAAAACAGTTAATTCCATAAACGTATTGCCAAAACAAATCGAATACTTTTAGAAATAGTGTGAATTCCTTAAGTTTAAACTATCAAAACTAAACAGATGTGCTAAGATAAGATTTTTTTTTTCCAAGGGGCGATAGAAGTGTCGCTGAGTGGTAACTTCAAGTGTTTCTACTTGACTACTTCATTTTTTGTGACATACTTAGAGAGAAGAGCACTTGAAATAGGACTATTCCAGATAAAAGTCATTATTAGACGTCCATCCCAATCTTTCTCGCTTACAGGTGCATTTTTTTACATGAAAGTATGATTTTAGTGAAAATTGCTGTAAATACACCCTGTAGCAGGGATGGCGAACCAATGGCACATCATAATACTCATACTTTGAGCACGTCATTAAATTTATTTTGAACTAAAATAACTGATGAATAGTTATGTGTAACTTCCTCTGCGCACTGCGCGACTTTTTTTTTAGATACAGGAGCACGTTCATGACTTCAAGTATATTTTTTACAAAAAAATGGCCAGTCGTTAAGTAACGGTTCGCTATCCAAGCCCTATAAGCTAACCTTATACACCTATTTGAAACAATTAACATCTTAGCCTTTTCGTTTAACTATTAATAACCCTCAAACCGCTTATAACTTAGCTCTAAGCTCCTAAACATTCATCAAGACCGCTCTCCGCTACCTTGAGACTAATTACTCCGAATGATTTACTAACTGCATTCCGAATGAAGATTTGCTCATTATAACAGTGGCTCCTTAAACATTAAATATGTGTCTGTGTATGCATCACACATGTGTCAAAATGATAATATATAGTCATGTGAAATGTAAACGGGGTTGCAGAAAAAAAAACATTTATGATTTTACTTTTGACTGGCCTGTTGGTCTAGTGGTTCGCGACCCTGACTGCTACACCGGAGGTCGTAGGTTCGATCCCCACCCAGGAACGGTTAAACAAATCGAAAGAACGCTTTCAAGATTTTTTTTGTTATGAGAGAAACTACGACACACTAAAGTGAAAATTAAAAGATTCTTCTTACCATAACCGAGGGCACATGTAACCTAATTCGATATACCTTCTATTTGTTTTAAAAAGCTTCAATCATCAGACTTCGTCTGCACAATAAATTACGCAACGACTGCACTGCATTGTATTTGGCCCCAATATTGGATCCAATACAAATAAACAGAAACCACGTGTGGAGCCAATACAAAAAACACGTGTCAAAATATATTTGTACTAACGCTGTCCCTGTTTTGAGACAAATAAAAAAATTAATAAAAAAAGTTTACTGCCTTAACAGAAACTGGGAGTTGTCACTAAACGCTATGTAAATAAACATGTTTGTCAAATGTTGGCTGCCAGTGTTGTAATACATTTAACTTGCGTAATTTGATCCAAATATTCTTTATTCTTGCTCGTAATGGGGATAACAATATTTTAAAAAGAATTTCGCAGAAATTTCTAACATTTTTGGCATCTGAGGTAGAAAAAATGTGATTTCTCTTCAGTCAGTATTTAAGAAACATTCTTCAAGTTCACTAAAGTATATTTGTTAAATTCTTTGCAAAATTTAAAACTAAACTTCCCTATAAAATAACATAATATTTGCAAAGCTTCAAAAAATATGCCGTTATCTCTGTCAATGGCAGGAAAAGAGGCCAGGAGGCTGGCGGTAGTACCACGTTGAATAGCAATGCCAATTCTTTGTACAAAAAACACCTAGAGTAAAATTAAGTTTATTCCAATAATCACAACTTCTATAAGAAGAACTGCACTAGAAAGATGACGAAACAACAGCTCATGATCACTCGTTATCAGCTCGACATTCTTACAACCTAAATTGAGCACTCAGGTACATGTTACCACTTAAATATAATCTTAACACATTGTATGCCGCCAAAAATCATTACCATCACATCGTAAGGCTCATAATAGCTTGGCAAGGCCTATCAAAGGCTTTTAGTTCCTCAAATAGGTTGGCGGTCTACATTTTCTCCAAGAGTTTCTTCCGCCAATAGTTATTACAGTCGTTTGCCACTTTCGTTGGTCCTTACGTAAGATTTTAAAGGGTGACTCGACTTGGTATAAAATACATGTTATATAGGATATGGGAGGCTCGCCAACTTGTACACGTAAACACGATTAAACAATTGAAGTTTTAGTCGTACTTAAATGATTTATGTGATCGTGAAATTTTCCCTAAAATTAAACACTTTATGTGTAGCTTACAGTACCAGGTATTTTCCATAACAGTTTCAGAAATGCCCCATAAGAAAACCACTGCAACTATTTGGTCGTGTATACTGTATACCTGTTTTTGCTTGTGACTGTACAGAATCAGACATGAAATGTACATGGCTGGTGTCTTTGCTAGGCTCAGTGCTGGCTTTGACTGCTTTACCGGACAATTAATAGCGTACTTTTGCTTTTCTGTACAAAAATCTCTTCTTAAAGTATGTCAGTCAGTATGGCTCAGGTCAGGGGTTTTCACAAACATTTAATAAAATTCATCTTGAGAAAGAACTCCTAGACTTGAACCAAGAATTAGTGTATACTATTTCCTTTTCCCCATGCGTGTATCCACAATTAATGGTTTTGCTTTTCTGTAGAATATTGCGAGAAATAATCTCCTTATTATTTTTCTCAAAAACTTGCACATTGAGAGTATAGCTTAAGAGAAGAGTATTTACAAACATTTATTTCACCTATAGAATGATCTCCCAGACTTGGGCCAAGGATATGTGAATTACATTTCCTTTCTCCATGTGGGTCAAACCCGCTGCACATAGATACGACGTCCTGGTAAACACCATTTTTGGTTAAGCGTAGCTTCAAAAACTTGTCCTTTATAAATAGCGTTAGAATTTTGCAATTTAAAAAGGCAGTTCTTTTTAGCAGATTTTTTTATTAACAATTTAAATAATATGAGAATCAATTAACTCCTACAGTATTTATTTAGGTCCATTATCGATGAATAATTCTAGATATTTGTAATATTCTAGATATTAATTTAATCCAACTTTAGTGCAACTAAATCTTGTTAGCTTCTGTAAATATGGTCAATAGGTCATAACGCGTGCTTGACTAGTAATCTCTCTATATTACGAAGCTACTTTTTAACCGACTGCATTTAAGAAGGTCATGATTTTGCAGCTATAACCGACATGGCAAAGTCGCGGGCAACGGCAAGTTTTATATGTACCTATTAACTAATGTTATTTTCATTACCTTGTAAAGTAAACTTTTTGTAATTCTAATCCATTTCTTCCTTTCCATCAAACAACAATGCTTTGTATGCAGAAAGCGGACGTAAGTAAGATATTTTATTCTAATGCAAGTCTAGATGCTTCCTGCTTAAAAATAAAACAAGTATATTTCAGAGTGTATTAGATTCGTCCCTAGGAAGAACATGCGAGTTATAAAGTGAAATACAAGCGGAATTTGTGTTGTATTGTAGATTAAATCTTTATATTACGTAGAATAGTGAGTCACTCAGTAAGGAGAATCCCAAAGCAAGTTTATTTTATTTAAAAACACGACTCCTGTACTAAGGAATTTAATCCTTGTATCGCGGGGGGTTTTATAGAAATTCATTTCACATGCACAATCACACCCAGACTTAGAACAAGCATTTGTGCAACACAACACGTAGCGAACAGTGGTAATTGGTGTGGTGACCACTAGGCTATCCGTGCAGTCACATATTCTGTGAATCAATGTGGAAAAGTCCACTAAACATAACTACCCTACTGCTGGGCACAGGTTTCTTTAAATGTGGGGAAAGTTTTGAGCATCAATCGCCATGCCAAATCACTGCGGATTACTGATTTCAGATTCTACTTTTCAAAATCCAGGTTTCCTCATGATGTTTACCTTCACCGTTGATATAAACATTTAGAAAATACATATAACTTTGAAAAAGTCACATTGGTGCTTAACCTGTCTTGAGGATAGAGCCTGCCTCATGTAAATAAATATGTACAAATATGTACACAGAACCGTAAGGCCACCAAGACATTTACGGTAAAGAAAAATAAGATATACGAGTTCCACTTTCAGGACTGTAAAAATGTTACTCATGTAATGTGTTTTTATCCGGCGGAGTTGTCATAAATCTATATTAAAGTCCGATCTCATAGACCGATATGATTGATGTAGAGTTTACCATTTAAGAGAGTGTCACGATGAAATTTAATAAATTAAATTGAATTGTTGGTCTAGTAGTCAGTGGCCTGACTGCTATACTCTAAGCTGTGGGTTCGATTCCCACCCAGAGGAAATATTTGTGTGTTGAGCACGATAATTTGTTCTGTATTTGGTCTAATTTATCTATAATGTGTATTTTAGAAATATTTAGGTATGTTTATCTGTGGTCTAGTACTTATCAACACAAGTTACACTCGTATACTTAATTTGAGACTAGATTGGCGTTGTAGGATCGTTGAGGAAATAATTATTATATTTTCGGATACCAATATATTCGAGTATGAACTTAAGCTTTTCAAAGGGAATTTCAAGACCACATCACAACAATACGTAATATATTCACAATAATAATGTTTATTTATAAACAAGAGCCGCAAAAACTGAAGCTATAGGAAAATATAGAGTTTTCCTTATAACTTGTTGGCACGAGCCAAATGTTGTCTTAAGAAAACCATATTGATTGCTGCTTCCTGGTTTTATAAATATACATCTGTAGGCCAACTTGCAGTTCTTATGCGATATTATTCATTAAAAAATTCATCAAATGTACAAATGTATGCTGAAGTAAAAAAAAAATATAAAAAGTACACATATACCTACAAGACAGAACAAACAACATAATCACACCGACACTCACATATACACTAAAATGTTGTTAAATATAATTAATCTAGTAATAGACTACTGATAAACTTTCCAACTTCTTTAAGCTGCGCCTTATAGATCCATATTGATTCTAGTCTATAAAATATACCACCTATATAACATATGGAATGCTAATAAAGAATTGAGTATTGAGTATCCTAGCGTTTGAGCACATTAGGACGATTACCTAGGTAAAAAATCGGGAGAAAAAAGCGATCCCGTGACGCTAGTTTAGGTAGTAGAAGGGGCCCGGGGTGTTTTTAGTCGGTGGGAGTCCGACATATCCCCACACCGTGCCCTCGGCGTGGGTCGAAGTCATTAGCGTTTCACCACGGAGAAAAAAGTAGGTGAAAAATCACGTTGATTCTACAAAGGAACCGTGTATATGTGTGGAATGTTAAGAAATGTTTATTTATTTGAAAACCCTTACCTTATTAATTATGATTTCTTCTTACTACAACAGCAGTTGACATCTGAAAAGACAAAAACAGTTTTATGTTATTTAATATTACGACAAAATGAAATATATTTCCGGGAAACGTACGTTTTTGTTTCCAGTAAAATTTATTTAGTGTTCGTTTTAAAAATATTTAATATTACAATACTTTATTGTTTTTCATTAAACACCGTTCCTTGTTTATTTCCGACATTCAGTTTTTGAATTACTAGATTTTGTAATATCCTGTTTTGTTCCACATTTCAATAAAAAATCAAAAACATTGTAACAATTTCATAATGAAAACTATTTCGAGTTGTTAAAGCTTACTAATAACTATTACACTGAGTTCGTTCCAGGTATTTCTGATCAGACCGAGAGAACTGTGGGAATATTATGACGTCATGTTTCATAAATTACAATTTCACTGTGACCTAAACTTCAATTGTTTGATCCAGTATACATGTCTATGCTCGTGATTGTAGTTAATGCTTTGTTTTTTTTTAACAGTTCGTTTCTTGGACTTAAACTATCTTCCCCCCTGAGTACTGACCGAGAAATATACTGGCTCATGTATAGTATCTGTATTGGTATGCTGTACATACAACATAGTAGTGCTGGACATGAATGTGGATGGATCCTACTAATATACATACGGTACCATTACCGGCTGTCATGGTATGGACATGTCATAGGGAGAAAAGAGAATCACGTGGTAAGGAAGGTGCTGGACATGAATGTAGATGGATATAGGGGAAGAGGAAGACTAAAGAAACGATGGAATGTGTGAAAGATGATATGGCTGCAACGAGTGTTGCTTGCAAGATGACGTCAGATAGGAACGTGTGGAAGAAGAAGACATGCTGCGCCGACCTCAAATAATAATTGGCTTATAATGACTGTATTAGTATTAGTATTAGTATGGATAAATCAATATTCATATATAATATGTAGCTAATTAGGATGTCGGTAAATGCATGTCGAATTATTAATTAGATGTCTGTGATGTGATACAAATACGATTAGTTTCTGCACTGTTATTGGTTAACAATATTACTTCTACATAAATTATAACTAACTAATGGATTCAATTTATAATTTCTACGTATCCTTTAATCGGTAATTACCGCTTTGTAAATCATTTCATTAAATGTCTAATTGTAATTGTAGTGTATTTACAATCATAATATCGTGCACTATTCAGATTTATATTTATAAACTCGAGTGTAATTTCACATAGATTTTAAAGTAATAGTAGCTAGCTACCCGCTCCGGCTTCGCTTGGGTGCAATGTATAATACACTTAGACCTTCCTCTTGAAACCTTCAATATAAAAATCCGCATCAAATAAACATAGGGACAGACAGCCGAAAACAACTATTTTTATCCGACTGCGTGCGAAGGAAGGTTATTATATGTAGTGATAATACTATTTTTAGAAACTAATATAGGTAACCCCCGGTTCCGAAAAGTTCATTAGTTTTATTGAAAATCTACTCAACCTGAAAGTTATTGGTTTGATCACAAAGTTAAATTTGTCAAAATGCTAGGCTTGACAGATAGTCATTTATTTTCTTGATCGTTTTTAATTAAAACCTTGCCTTTAATTCAATAACCCACGTAATGGTTAATCACGTATCTATATTGAAAACTGTGAAACCCTTTAATATTATAAACTCATTATACATACAGAAGTTCAACTCAGCCTTTTCTAAAAAATAAAATTTGTTCGTCACTGCGATACGCTCGCGACTGTATCATGCCACGACCCGACAACGCAGTCATAACTTTGCGTCCGTTTATATGAAGATTTCATACTGTACATATTATTATACTGTTATGTTATAAATATCAAAGTGACAGCTCCATTGAACGTGGGAACACACAAACAAAACCCGCGTCCATTGAAGACCTATTTAGTAATTAATGCAGGATCATGCTCACTATAATTATGTGCATTCAGCTCCGTAGTTTTTATTAGCCGACGGCGATCTATACCGTGATTTATCGCCGCTTTATTTATAATAGGAAATGGACTGCAAATGGAATGGAGTCGCTATTGGTATAGAAATTGTTGGGAATAAATTCCGATGTGTATGAGTTTCGTATGTGCAGTTTTATAGGAATGATACGAGGGAATTGGGTCAAGATTAACATAATTTTCTGGCTTTGCTTGTAGGTTTGTTGTCTTGGATTGATACGAGGACTATATAGACTAATTTACTATTTGCGTTGTGCGCAAGACAGATTTTTGGTATGAGAAGGCTAGAGTATTTGTTGGTCTTTATTTAAATTAGAGAGGTTTCCTACTATACAGCAGTAGTGAAAATCATAGCTACTACTAATTGTACAAACTATTCTCTATCTCATTTTTTTCACGAGATAACTACAGGAGAAGAGACACGGGGACACAGGTCCAACATTATTATTATTCTTTACTAACTTTTACTCGCGACTTCCCCCACGCGAATGCCGAATATCGATGTTCTAGCTGCAAAAAAAATACTCTCCCACAGGCGCAGTTTATAAAAAGTCTATGTGTTAATCCAGGGTGTCATCTAACTCCATACCAATTTTCTTCAATTTTCATGAGCGTGAAAGAGTAACAAACATCCTTTCATCCATAGGTGCTCATAAACTTTTGCGTTTATAATATAAGTAGGATCGTTATAAGAAGTCATAGAGACGCGTTGAACTGTACTAAAGCTTACCAGACCTTACAAGAAAATGTTAACAGTATATATTTTCATCTTAGATATAATTTTGGAACGATACTAATGACAAGCCTAATTATGTGCCATAACAATATGTTACATCTATAACAGCATTTTAATAATGGACTCATTGACATTGACCTTTAGGTATATCAGATTATCAGGTCATTGAATTATTGTTTTTTCATTAGGGTCCTCACATAAAAAGCTTTTAAAGTGGTGTTGGAGATAAAACATAGGTAATTAGGTGTCTGCGACAGTAAAGTGCCACTTAATTTACTATTATCTGTCGATTACACTGTTAAAGGACAGTAACCCTGTCACACGAGGTGACCTTTCCTAAACTTGAATGAAATACGTATTCCTCAACATTCCCGCAACGCCATCTAGTCTCAAATGAAGTATACGAAAGTAATTTGTGTTATGAGAACTAGACAACTGATAAACATAGTTGTATATTTCTAAGTACATACATATTATAGACAAATTACACCCAGACACAGGACAAATGATAGTGCTCATCACTCAAGCATTTGTCCTAGGTGGGAATCTAACCCAAAACCTCCTATATAGTAGGCAGGGCCACTAACCAACAGACCAACAGGCCAGTTGAATTACTTTGGAATACTTGGATTGTCAATCAGGTCTTTATAATTTAACACCAAAACCTAGGCAAAGATTTTCTCTTATAAAGAGAAGGAGGAGAAAGTATAAACTTTTTTTTTCTAAATATCATCATCAAATTCCCTGACTCCGAAATCTGTAATAATTATAGGTACCTATATGAAGTTCATCATTGACCCATTTCAATATTGGCATGGTCGCAACGGCGCAAATTCTTAACTAAAATAACCTTCACTTTCTTAAAACAAATCACACAAAAGGACCCAAAAAATTTCACCTTTACCTATAGCTGCTAAAATGCAAAAATTTACCTAGTCTCCATAGTTTCAAGTTTCTAGACCATTGAACAGTCTATCTAACTTTGAGTCTAGTCCTGGCTTTTGAACAGTGAAATTTGATATTAGTTACATTTTAAATAGTTTTTTCGTTTTTTCAAGTAATATCGATGTGGAAATATGAAGAAAAAGGTATAATTGGCGGACAAAGAGATGCTAATGAACCTTCTACGGGTCCTTTGAGTTTGACCGTAGCAACAAAATTTAAAAAGACGATCTAAGTACAATAGAAATATGTACACTCATTTAAGAAAAAAATGTTTTTTTTTTACCTTTGTACTGGATCGAATTGAATAGTAACGAAAACAGAAGATGGTTTTTCAAGTTTTTCGTAGACGAAAATTTTATCTGTAAATGCTATTTATCAATCAGCCTCTCACATTCCTTAGTAACAGCGAATGACAGTGACACATGGCCTTTTAAGTTGTACAAATAAATGTCTTGTAGAGTTTTATTAGATATATAAAATATATAAGACAAGCAAAGGATATCCTTAATGTAACTAAAAATCTCTCAGTTGATTTGGTCAGAATCGAGAAATCTCCAAACCTTTAAAATAGGATAAAATTATCGAACATGCTAAACCGAAGAATTTTCGAAACCCGTATCTAAAGACCAAAAACCAATTTACATTCCTAATAGGAATAAATTCAAAAGGCTTGTTATCAAGAAGGTCGCCGATACACCTTGTTATCTTTACCTAACCCGGTGTCAAGTTATGTGAGAAATGAATTTAACATTTGATGTGCCCCAGGCGGCATCTTTATGGTAACTGAGGGCAGATCGATGCCATATATATGGCTGGCTCCCACTTTATTGAATACTCGTGAATCGTGAAGACGATGTTTTCTCACAGTGCGTGTCGCGAACGACCCCAATCGCTCCCCGACGTGGTTTTAAAGCTCAATTTTAGGCTCGTAATTTGACTCTCTTTAGCGAAATGTCAAAGGCATTTTGTTAAAAGAAAAATATATTTGTCGAATGGCTCATTCAAGGAATGCGACTCGACGGAACGTCGTAAAATCATGACTCCACTTTATAGTATTTTTTGACAAAACACCTTCATAAATTCTTGTAATTTCCCCATAGGGACGCGGAAATTACGGAACGCAACGGATCTCACACACTATTCGCATTTTCCGTGTTCATTCAACTTTCATACATATGGAACAGTTCCACGTACTTTACGAGTTTGAGACCTTTTGTAAGACCGGAATACTATCTGGGAATGTTTAATAACATCTAAGAGCAACAGTAATTGTTGTGCTCACAATACAATACGCATTAAGAAACAGCCTTGCCCGTAATTTGATCCCGATGTCGAATGAATTAACCTCCAATTATTTGCGGAGCAGAAACAATCAAACATCTCATATAATTGATTACTTCTAGTTTGCAGATTATTAATATCCGAGAACCGATATTCACTCTGTTTTCAACAAATTCGGACAAAGACGAATTTGCCAGCAATACTTCGGCGATTAATCTTCTGAATTGTGAATGGGAGCCAGAAAACAGAGCATTTGAGGTTCCGTAAAAGTTTCTCATCTATGAAACGGTGATTCGGGTAAATTAGGAAGGCACCTATAAAATCAGAACAGGTATCCCAGCCTAAATTCCGAAGAGGTTTTGCGGTGTAACTTGGGAAGTTTGGAGCAGAGATATCAATTTATGGCGTAAGGTTTTATAGCGATAGTAAAAAGAACTTTTGGGTCATTCAGGGATATTTCGTTGGAAGTTTGCGCATTCCGCGAGTCCCGCGGATATACAGAAATGTCTTTGGGAACTTTTAGTTGCTTGCTTCTCGTGTTGTTTGCACTAAGTGCTAAGTAATGTGTTATTAATGCGTCCAAGGCTTTTATTTTTGATGCTTCGTTACCGACTTGCGTCATATTTATTATGGTTGACATAGTTTGGAAATGTTCTAGACACGCCTACGTCAGTTTCAAGGTGTTTTCGCCTCCAAGGCTCATGAAATTACACAGAACATCAAATACAGATTGTGTTTTCTTTTTGGTTTGTCTGATACGTACGCTGTGAGCTCGATCGACAAAACTCGAATTCTTGGAACTGATACTGACAACAGCATTGCCATCTTTAAGAGTTTCATTAAATATCCCTACTTACGAACACGCTTCGAGTAAACTACCAAAACAAATTGTTACAGTTGCTTGAGTGAGTTTCGAAACTTGAAGTCCATAAAATGTAAGTAAAATAGGAATTGTAGCTTCATTGCTCTCAATGGGTCCAAAGATTGCACTTAAGAAGACCTCGGGCGTCGTTATTTCATTGTGATTTTATTTATTGTGTTCAGTGTCGACCGGTTATTTGATTTCGTTCTTGGCGCTAAGTTTTATTAGCATGGCACTGAGTGGCTTGGAGGTAGAATCCCTGAGTTTTTGAGTGGTTAGTTCTTTGCGAGTTTATTTTGTCTTCTTGTGAAATGAAGGCAGATTACCTGGCTTATTAATTTAAATGGCTTGATATTTACCTTTATTATCATCATTAATGCCTAATTTACTTCTTTATAAATAGTCTAAATGTAGTCCAGGAGCGATTGCATTAGATTTTGTATTTTTTTCTTTACTTTTGGGATATTTTCGTTCTATGTTGAAACATAAGCATATATTTTTGTTTTCCTCTTGTTTTGGACATCGTCGCTAATTGCGGACATCTAATTGCTCGGGGACTCTACCATTTGTGCGAATAAATGATGCTTAAACTATTCTATTTACTGGCTTTTACAACTTTGCTGGAAATTCGGAGCTTTTGGGGTAAAAGATGGCGTTAACTGTTGTACTAATTTTTGAGGTTTATGTGGTAATCATTTTTAATTTAAAACAAATTATATTTTATGCGCTATATGTCATAGGTATTATCCTATAATTAGAATTAATTTTTAGGACACATTTAGTCCCTTTTAGGGTATACTAGTGTTATCACGAAGGATAATTAAGATAAATCGATAATCTTTCTAATACGAATAATTTTCCAGCTCAAGGGAAAATTCATTACTAAAATTCCAGCGTATCGTTCCGTTTTCATAAATATACATATTTAGGAATTCAAACACTTTAGTTTGACCATTTAATGTAACCAACAAATTATTACAAACGAGTTTCTCCCGAGTTACCACAGTAAGGGTGACCTATTATTGGACTAATACAAATATTGTGGAGCTTTATAGTCACTACGTGAGAAGTAATATGAGAGGCTTGCGATGACGTCATAAGGACACGTTCCCAGCTCACCGAGGTACCCTTGAATTATGATTGGTTATTTGGGTTGTAAAGATATTTTTGTATTAGTGTAGTTGTCAATCATGTACACTAAGTAGCTTGTGTTATGAGTACTAGACGAGCGATAAACAAATTTATTTCAAAATACATACAAAGTAGGTATAGATGAGTTACACCCAGACACAGAAAAAATAATCGTGCTCATCACACAAACATTTATTTTGTCCTGGGTGGGGATCGCATCCACGACCTCCGGTATAGCCATCAGGGTCACTAACCAGTAGACCCTGGTGGTCAGTCTAACTACTCACAATAAAATTTTCAAACTTTAAACCCTAACTTTTCCAATTCTCCTCAAATAAAACTTAAACTTCTATTCCGATAATTCCATAGTAAAACCGAGTTATTTATGCAAACTAAAGCAGAAGTTTCATCTCTCGTAAATCTATAATAGATTCCTATTTAAATGTACGCATTAATTGGATTTGTTAGGACTGTACGATCTAATAGGATACTATTAAAATTGTGTACAGTTATATCAACTCAGTTGTGCGCGCGGCACTTTGTGTGCGTGCGCTTGTAAATATACAACTGTCATTATTTTGTGTGACAGTGACGCGCCAGTCGTCGACTGTACCTTTTGTCACGCACACAAAGTCACTGTAATATGTCCAAGGTTTACCCACACATAGGGCCGCGCGCACAACTGAGTTTAATAATAATAATAATAATATATTTATTTGCATAAAACATGGTATAAATGGTGTTACAATATAAAATGAGCTTACATGTTTTGCTAAAAGTGTACTTAGCATGCAAATCTTCAACTTAATACTAACATTAATATCTCTTATCCATAAATTCCTTAAGACTATAGAAATTATTTGTATTTAGCCAGTTATAAAGTTTAATTTTAAATAATCTGGAGTTTAAATTTCTTATGCTATTCGGTAACTTATTATAAATACGAACACTATTACATAAACAACTTTTGTTGTATTTGGTAAGCTTAGGAACATCATTTAGAACGAGTCTTTGTGGATCTCGCCGGTTCCGCGGATTTATGTCATTGGCCGTTTTAAACAAGGCCTTATGTTTATTGACAAACATGCATATTTCAAATATGTATAGGGATGGCAGCGGTAACAACTTCAGTTTTTCAAATATTGGTTGACATGATTCCTCAGGGTGCATCCCATACATTGCCCTAATACACTTTTTCTGAGCAATAAAAGCTCTGATCATATCCGTGCTGTTACCCCATATTACAAGCCCGTATCGTAACAGTGACTCTATGTATGCATGATAGGTCATAATAGCAGTTTTTAGACTTGTTATATTTTTGACTTGTTTGAGTGCATACACAAATTTATTTATTCTCTTAGAAATATAATCTACATGTTCTTTCCAATTTAAATTCTCATCTATAATTATACCAAGAAACTTTGTATGTGCTACTTCTTCAATTTTTGTTATATTAAGTTTAATATTATAATTAGGATTATTACATTTATTGAAATTTATATAAACGGATTTATTAAGATTTATTTTTAAGTTATTTATGTCAAGCCACTGTATCAATTTATCTATAGTGTTATTTATTTCAGCCTCATGGTTATTTATATAGTTATTGACCTTTTCAGATGCCACAATGATAGTAATATCATCAGCAAACAATATACATTGATGTTTGGTTATACTAATAATATCATTTATATACAGCAAGAATAGGATGGGGCCTAGAACGCTTCCTTGGGGAACACCATATTTATTGTACTTGTATTCAGATGAAAAAGGTACCATGTCTCCATTGTCATCTATTTTATCAATGATAACTCGTTGTTGTCTGTTACTAAGATATGATGCTATCCATTGAAGCGCGGGACCTCTGATACCAACAGATTCTATTTTTTTAAGTAAAAGTTCATGAGAAACTAAGTCGAAGGCTTTTGAGATATCAAAAAATAGTCCAGTAGTTAAATTGCTGTTATTGAGATTAGTAACTATAGCCTTTATAAGGGAGAATACTGCTAATGTGGTGGACTTATTTTTTTGAAAGCCATACTGTTCCTTGCTAATTATATGAAATTTTTCGCAATAGTTAATCAATCTTCTGTACATGCACTTTTCATAAATTTTTGATAAAATAGGTATTAACGTAATTGGACGATAATTATTAATGTCACACTTTTCCCCTTTTTTAAACAATGGTTTGACTATTGAGTATTTGAGAGCGTCAGGAAAAGTACCTGTTTCGAATGAGACATTTATCAAATGCGTTAAAATAGCGGTTAATTCGTTAACACATTCTTTAATAATTTTGGTGTTGATTTCATCGTAGCCTACTGAGCTTGAGTTAGTTAATAACATTATTTCTCGTCTAACCTCATTTTCTGACATAGGTTTTAGAAACATAGAATTTGTAGGGGCACTAAGAGTAGATATTTTTATATGTTTATGTGTTGTTTCGTGAATTAAGTTAATGTAGTGATTGTTAAAGGCAGTGGAATTATCTATAACGTTATGTAGGGTATACAGTCGTCTAATTGTCTTGGTAAGATATGTTCGTAGTTTAAGCGGCCCTCAGGGAATATAATTTCTGGGGATGGAGGAAATTTAACAGGAATTTCTGTTGACAACTTTTTTGGTACCCTTTGGAGTGAAGTAAATCTACTTTCAAGATAGGGTACTAAGTACCACTTCTCGAACGTCAGAGAAACCCTGGACAGGTTAGCTTGTTGCAAAAGTGCGAGGAGACCCGACCCCAAGTAATGGAAACAGTAATGGAAACAGAGTAGGACAGAGAAGAAAAAGCAGAAGGAGAAAGAAAAACACGGCACTGTTCATCGATGTGACTTTAGCTGTGAAGAAGAAACGGTGAAAAAAATAAGAAAATTGTAAAAACCGAGCACGCTGTGTTCACCGAGAACTCGTTTTGAAATACAAAGCATATTAATTTCAAATTGATGAAATTAATACATATTAAGTAAAATAAAAACGAAATACGCTTCTATGATGATAACTTTCAATCAGACAATGTTTTTGGATCCTCTGGTCTTTAGGCTTTTTGTGATAAAGTGTCATTACCAAGATGATGTAGTTGATGGCAAAGAATCTGCCAATATCTGGAGGACGCAGACTGTCCAAGATAGAAGTTGAGCCATATCTTATAAACCCAGAAAAACAGTAAAGTATAATAGAAAAACATTTATTAAAGTTCCAAGAATATTCGTATTCTGATAGATCCCAAAACTTAAACACAAGAAAAATAAGTCAATTAAAACAAAGTAGAGAAAATGGGACACAGAAATAACAAGTCAACAGGCAATCCAAATAATATGGCCAAACAATCGAAAAGTAATTCAAAATAAAAAATAACAGTCAGGATAAACAATAATAACGATAGACAGGAAAGTAAACTTAATAGCTGAACGAAATTATAAGAAAATAGTGAACAAGGAAATATAGTAAAACTAGCTTTTTAATGTGGCTTCTCTCGCGTGGATGTCTGTTTTTATCTTTAAACCTTAGTTTTTGCAAAACGTAGCCTGGTTTTAATCCAATGTATCAGTTAACTCCATAGCAATTCTCATCCAAATTTGTTTAGTCTTAAGCGTTCACGCCTTAATAACTAAACCAATGTTGATGTTAGCTGACATCCTAGATAAAAACATATGCTACACTTTTCACCCGACAGTGTACAAGGAGATCAAAGTTTTACAGCTTTTCCCGACTCTCAATCAAGCGAAGCCGCAAGAAAAAGCTAGTAGTATATAAATGTTAAATACTGGTGACAAAAACTCACCAGTGGCTATTTAAATTTGCAATTTTAAGCAACTTTTCTGAAGCAATCAGCTTTGACAGAACTTTACAAGAAAAGGGAACTTAAGTTCGGGATAGCAATTTCGTTTTACAGCGTTTCGGTTAGTGATACCGAAGGCCTAATTTCACTTATTCCTTAATACAGCTGCGGCAAGGCAAGGGCACAAAGGGCCCTTTGTATTTGATGTTAATGGGTGGCCCACAAGCACTTTACTACAGGTGACACGCATGCTCGCCTGCCTTCTATATTAAGATAGATCAACGTATTGT